>NW_026847882.1:24242519-24636152 GCF_025583915.1 Anolis sagrei ordinatus
CTCCTAGGGCTTGTTCTCCAGACCCTTGATCATTTTAGTCGCCCTCCTCTGGACACATTCCAGCTTGTCAATATCTCTCTTGAATTGTGGTGCCCAGAATTGGACACAATATTCCAGGTGTGGTCTAACCAAGGCAGAATAGAGGGTAGCATGACTTCCCTAGATCTAGACACTAGGCTCCTATTGATGCAGGCCAAAATCCCATTGACGTTTTTTGCCGCCACATCACATTGTTGGCTCATGTTTAACTTGTTGTCCACGAGGACTCCAAGATCTTTTTCACACGTACTGCTCTCAAGCCAGGTGTCCCCATTCTGTATCTTTGCATTTCATTTTTTCTGCATAAGTGGAGTATCTTGCATTTGTCACTGTTGAACTTCATTTTGTTAGTTTTGGCCCATCTCTCTAGTTTGTATTAATGGCCTTAGACCAGCAAGCTGAAACTAAACCCAGACAAGTCAGGGGTGCTTTGAATGCAATATTCCTGCTTCTTTGCAGGGGGTTGGACTGGATGGCCCATGAGGTCTCTTCCAACTCTATGATTCCGTGATTCTATATACTGCCCTCTTGTGGTTGCCCCTGAGCTCTGCATACATGAATCCATACCTGGAGGTAAATAGTTAATTCTTTTCTATCTATCTATTGCCCTCTAGTGGCAGCCTCTGAGCACGACATACATATTTTAACTTATTGGGGCTCCTATCACAAAGTGGGGTGGTTTTTTAAAGTCGAAACATGTCAATTATTTTAAGTTGTGTAATGAGGGGGCTATGTGCCACGTTTGGTCCAGATCCATCTAGCCATGGAGGAGCCTTTGTGGATCAAACCAAACAACAAACACACATACTTTGAATTTTATGTGGCCATCTGTTGGGGGTGCTTTGAATGCAGTTTTCCTGAAACTCTAAGATTCTATGATTCAAATTTCCTTTTTAAAGCAGAGGTACATTGAATTTTGATGCTTTTGATACTTTGTAATTTGGCACAATTTTTTAAAAAAGTTTTTTGTTTGAGAACCAATGCTCTAGTCCAGCATCTTTAAATTTGTTGTTGAAGGCTTTCATGGACGGAATCACTGGGTTGCTGTGAGTTTCCTGGGCTGTATGGCCATGTCCCAGAAGCATTCTCTGTGTGATGTTTACATATCTGTGGATGCCCACATCTGTGGCAGGAATCCTCAGAGGTTAAAGGATCTGTTGGAAACTAGGCAAGTGATGTTTAAATATCTGAAATGATGTCCAGGGTGGGAGAAAGAGCTCTTGGCTGTTGGAATTGGCCACAATGATTAGCCTTGAATAGCCTTGCAGCTTTCTGCCTGAGGGAATCCTTTGTTGGGAGGTATTAACTGGCCCTGGACGTGTATATATCTGTGGAATAACGTCCAGGGTGGGAGAAAGAATTCTTGATTGTTGGAGGCAAGTGTGAATGTTGCAGTGGACAACCTTGATTAGCCTTGAATGGCCTTGCAGCTTTCTGCCTGGGGTAATCCTTTGTTGGGAGGTATTAACTGGCCCTGGAAGTGTATATATCTGTGGAATAACGTCCAGGGTGGGAGAAAGAATTCTTGATTGTTGGAGGCAAGTGTGAATGTTGCAATGGACAACCTTGATTAGCCTTGAATAGCCTTGCTTATTTCTGCCTGGGGGAATCCTTTGTTGGGAGGTATTAACTGGCCCTGATTGTTTCTTGTCTGGAAGTGTATATATCTGTGGAATAACGTCCAGGGTGGGAGAAAGAATTCTTGACTGTTGGAGGCAAGTGTGAATGTTGCAATGGACAACCTTGATTAGCCTTGAATAGCCTTGCTTATTTCTGCCTGGGGGAATCCTTTGTTGGGAGGTATTAACTGGCCCTGATTGTTTCTTTTCTGGAAGTGTATATATCTGTGGAATGACGTCCAGGGTGGGAGAAAGAATTCTTGACTGTTGGAGGCAAGTGTGAATGTTGCAATTGACTACCTTGATTAGCCTTGAATGTCCTTGCAGCTTCAGAGCCTGGCTGCTTCCTGTCCGGGAAATCCTTTGTTGGGCGATATTAGCTGGCCCTGATTGTTTCTTGTCTTGAATTCCTCTGTTTATTTTAATGGTTCTGGATCATTAATGTTTCCCAGGACCATTAAAGTATCCAAGGTTGACTCAACCAAGTGTTTGGGGAAAGTCTGCTCATGTGAGCAATTGTTAACTACTGAATGAAAGGGCTTCCATGAAACTATAACTCTCTTTGGTGATGACAAAAAGTGATACCACCAGATTGAAACTATTTCCTTCTGAGCATAGGAGGTCTTTTGCCACCCACAGCGAAGGATGAGGGGAGACCCCTCCCTGATTATAGCAGGCCAATTAGTCTGTCTAATTGCCTTTTTTCACTAATGCCATAATAACCTTAAGATTGACTTAAACTGATCCTCCTTTGTGATGTGTGAATGCTCTGAAGAAGGGGTGCATTGTGCCACAGGCTTGTAATTTTATTTAAAAGGCTGCAACTGTGTGGGAACATTCGTCCCACCCATCCCACCCCAAATTTCTCACATCCTTCATCCTAAAATGCTGAAATTAAACCCGCTCACTTTGATTTGCTTGCTTCTCTCTTAAATTCCACTTCTAAGACCATATGGCTGGCTCCCTTAAATGCCTGCAACTTGCCCTCTCTACTTGCGATGGAAAAATATATATGGAAATATTTGAAAAGTGGTCCAAAAATGAGTTTCTTCAGTGTCAGGAAACACTGATGAGGAGAATATTCACACTTTTAGTTGACCCCCATATCTGTCAGGGATATGCTTATGGACTTATTAGGGAGATGTGAAACGATCAATAACAGAGAACCTTATTGAAGGTTGATAATAGAGTCATGGTGAAAGACCTAGAAAATGTCTAGACCAGCGTTTCTCAACCTGGAAGTCGGGACCCATAGGGGGGCTGCAAGGGGGTGTCAGAGGGGTCACCAAAGACCATCAGAAAACACAGTATTTCCTGTTTGTCATGAGGAGTTCTGTGTGGGAAGTTTGGGGACCAATTGTCTCTTTGGTGGGGTTCAGAATGCTCTTTTTTTGTAGGTGAACTATAAATCCCAACAACTACAATTTCTAAATGTCAAATTTATTTTCCCCAAACACCGCCAGTGTTCACATTTGGGCATATTCAGTATTCGTGCCAGGTTTGGTCCAGATCCATCATTGTTTGAGTCCACAGTGCTCTCTGGATGTAGGTGAACTACAACTCCAAAACCAAAGGACGCTGCCCACCAAACCCTTCCAGTATTTTCTGTTGGTCATGGGAGAACTGTGTGCCAAGTTTGGTTCAATTCCATCATTGGTGGGGTTCAGAATGTTCTTAGATTGTAGGTGAACTATATATCCCAGCAACTACAACTCCCAAATGACAAACCCAATCCTCCCTTCAACACTACCAGTATTCAAATTTAGGTGTATAAAGTCTTTGTGCCAAATTTGGTCACACTGTGTCCAATTCTGGGCACTGCAGTTGAAGGGAGATGTTGACTCTAAGCTGGAAGGTGTCTAAAGTAAGAGGGAGACTCAAAGGACCAAGGTTCTGGAGAACAAGCCCTATGAAGACAGAGTGGCTGAAGGAGCTGGGCCTGTTTAGCCTGCAGAAGAGAAGGCTGAGAGGAGACATGATGAGGGCCATGTGTAAGTCATAGGGAGGGGAAGTCATAGGGAGGAGGGAGGAAACCCGTTTTCTCCTGCTCTAGAAACTAGAACGTGGAACAATTATTATTATTATTATTAACTTTATTTATACTCCGCTAAAATCTCCCGAAGGACTCGATGCGGCTTACAAAGGCCAAGGCCACCAACAAAACAACAGCATACAAATACAACAGTAAAACTCATAAAGCAAATAATAAAACATCAAGCAAAACAATAAAACACTAAAAACAATGACACATGACGCATTTAAAACCTAAAGCCGGACCAATGTAATGGACAAAATTTAAAAAGTGCTGGACTTGACAGGTGATATGTAGAGGTTTTTGGAGGTAGGTGCAATGTGCAGACAATCCTAAATCTCTAACAAAGTGCATTTGGGACATGATGCTAGGAGTTTCCTATTCTGGAAAGGCACACTGGAACAGCCAGGTCTTCAGGCTCTTCCTAAAGACTGCCAGCGTTGGGGCTTGTCTGATGTCCTTGGGGAGAGAGTTCCAGAGTCGGGGGGGTGGGGGGGCACCACAGAGAAGGCCCTGTCCCTCGTCCCCACCAAACGCGCTTGCAACGCAGGTGGGATCGAGAGCAGGGCCTCTCCAGATGATCGAAGGGAACGTATGGGTTCATATAAGGAGATGCGGTCACACAGGTAGGCGGGTCCCAAACCGTTTAGGGCAGTGGTTCTCAACCTTTCTAATGCCGTGACCCCTAAATATAGTTCCTCACGTTGTGATGACCCCCAAACATAAAATTATTTTGTTGCTACTTCTATTACTGTTACGAATTGTAATGTTAGTATCTGATATGCAGGATGCGTTTTTATTGTTAAAAATTGAACATACTTAAAGCATAGTGATTCATCACAAAATGTATGGAGAGCCCAAAAGGAGAGGAGGAGGAAGAAGAGCCCAAAGTAGAGGGACGAAGGCAGGCCTTGCTGGCATCTCTGTCCTTGGGGGCCCGGCAGCCATTGCAGGGAGGCTGAGGGGGTGGGGCCAAAGGAGGTGGTATCGCAACCCCTTGGAAATGGCCAATCAACCCTTCTGGGGGTCGCAACCCCCAGGTTGAGAACCGCTGGTTTAGGGCTTTGTAGGTAAGCACCTGCACCTTGAATTGGGACCGGAAGATGAACGACAGCCAGTGGAGGTCCTTAAACAGGAGAGTTGACCTCTTTCTGTAAGGAGCACCAGTTAACAACCTGGCCGCCGACCATTGGACCAGTTGGAATTTCCGAGCCATTTTCAAGGGCAGCCCCACGTAGAGTGCATTACAGTAATCCAATCTAGAGGTGACCAAGGCATGGACCACAATGGCTTCAAACCACAGGAAAGGAGATTCCACCTGAACATTAGGAAGAACTTCCTAACAGTGAGAGCTGTTTAGCAGTGGAACTCTCTGCCCCAGAGTGTGGTGGAGGCTCCTTCTTTGGAGGCTTTTAAACAGAGGCTGGATGGCCATCTGTGGGGTGCTTTGAATGCAATTTTCCTGCTTCTTGGCAAAGGGTTGGACTGGATGGCCCATGAGGTCTCTTCCAACTCTAGGATTCTATGATTCTTGGGGAGGAGGTCTTTCATTTCAGTAGGGCTCACTCTTATCTGGGGCTTAAATAACTGCACAAAGTTGGGGATGTAATTCTAATCTGTGTCCAGAAGATAGCCTATTGATGTTCCTTGTAACCAAAGGACTGTCTTCTTTCCTTTAGGAAAGTCCCACCTGGCCATTGTCCAAAAGGTGAACAACGAAGGCGAAGGCGACCCCTTCTACGAAGTGCTGGGCCTGGTGACGTTGGAAGACGTGATCGAGGAGATCATCAAGTCAGAGATCCTGGATGAATCCGACATGTACAGTTAGGTTCACTGCAGATCTTCCATAGCTATTTTGGGAGGGCCAGACAGAAGAAAACAAATGCAGTAAAACCTCGACTTAGGAGGAACCCAACGTGCGGGTTTTTCAAGATAAATTTTTACTTTGAGTTACGAGGTAGCTCTGAGTTACGAGGTAGCACAAGAGGTAGAGGCTAGCACGAGAGTGCACCACGAAAGCACGCCGCCAGAGCTTCAAAGGAAAGTGTCTTGTTTATTGGTCCCAGATTGCATTGATACAGACCTGTTTGTTTGTTTATTTGTTTATTTATATCCCGCTTTATCTCTCCATATGGAGACTCAAAGCAACTCACAATTAAAACCATTAAAATAGAACTTCAAATATACGAATATACAATAATAAAACAATATTATCACCACCATGTCAGACTACACAGAGAAGCCATTGAAATCCACAAGCATGTGGACAATTTCAACAGAAAGGAGGAAACCATGAAAATGAACAAAATCTGGCGACCAGTATTAAAAAACTAAAAAATTACAACAGCAAAACAACAGAAGGGAAACAATGGACGTCTAGTCACCTCTCAACAAAAGATTGCTCCAGGCAATGCTAAGCAAGGTGATCAGTTGAAACATTCACACCTAGCTCAGCAGACAATAGTCCTTTGTCCTACCCTGGTCTTTCCACGTATATATAAACTCTTTTTCCTACTTCCAACAGACCTCACTACGTCTGAGGATGCTTGCCATAGATTCAGGCGAAACGTCAGGAGAGAATGCCTCTAGAACATGGCCATATAGCCCGAAAAACCTACAACCCTATTATCATTATATATTATTACATATTGTCAGTAGTATTATAATTATTGTATTAGTATTATTATATTACATATAATTATCAATATTATATGTATATACAATATATTGTATTATTAGCATAGCACAATATTAGTATTATATATTATTATATTAGGTGGCGCAGCAGGTTAAACCGCTGAGTTGTTGAAGTTGCTGACTAAAAGGTCGGCATTTTGAATCCGGGGAGCAGGGTGAGCTCCCACTGTTAGAACCAGCTTCTGCCAAACTAGCAGTTTGAAAACATGCGGTATCAATAGGTACTGCTTCTGTGGGAAGGTAACTGCATGCCATGCAGTCATGTTGGCCACATGACCTAGGAGGCGTCTATAGACAACGCTGGCTCTTTGGCTTCGAAATGGAGATGCGCACAACCCCCAGAGTCGGACGCAACTAGACCTAATGTCAGGGGAAACCTTTCCCTTTATTTTACTAATTATTATATTGTACTATACTGTACTCTACTGCAATATTATAAGTAATATTATTATGGAGCCGTGGTGGCGCAATGGGTCAAACCCCTTGTGCTGGCTGAACTGCTGACCTGAAGGTTCGCAGTTCGAATCTGCGAGACAGAGTGAGCTCCGTCTGACAGGTCCAGCTTCTCATGCAGGGACATGAGAGGTAACTCATCCAGGCGTCCCCTGGGCAATGTCTCTGCAGACGGGCAATTCTTTCACACCAGAAGGAACTTGCTGTTTCTCAAGTCACTTCTGACATGAAAAAAGTAATATAATATATAATTATTATATTATTATATATTATTATATTGTACTATATAATCCATATAATATACCACCTATGTCAAAACAGTTGATAAGGAGGGACAGGAAGATGACCTTCAAGAAAGATTGCAGTGGCTTTCTTTTTATGTTGCCTTAAATTACAGAAAGGCCCACTCTGACCCTTTTTCTAGACTGTTGTAGATGTTATGTTGTGTTTAGACTAGGCATGGGTAAACTTTGGCCCTCCAGGTGTTTTGGACTTCAATTCCCACAATTCCAGTAGGCTGTTAGGAATTGTGGGAATTGAAGTCCAAAACACCTGGAGGGCCAAAGTTTGCCCATGCCTGGTTTAGACTCTTCTTGGTAAATTTAGGAACTAAAAATAAATAATTATTTATATCCAAGGTGCATTTTAATAACAATTCCAACTCTTAAGTCAAGGTATTTTTATTTATTTCTCGTGTCAGGAGGAACCAGACAGTTAAAAACAAACAAACAAACAGACAAAACACAAAGTTTGCAAGCTTGGTAGTTGATTAAATGTCCTTTGACCAGTATCTGGCCACTTGGAGTGCCTCTGGTGTTGCACAAGGAAGGTCCTCCATTGTGCGTGTAGCAGGGCTCAGGTTGCATTGCAGCAGGTGGTCAGTTGTTTGCTCTTCTCTGCACTCGCATGTCGAGGATTCCACTTTGTAGCCCCATTTCTGGAGGTTGGCTCTGCATCTCGTGGTGCCAGAGCGCAGTGTGTTCAACGCCTTCCAAGTTACCCAGTTTTCTGTGTGCCCGGGGGGAGTCTCTCATTTGGTATCAGCCATTGATTGAGGTTCTGGGTTTGAGCCTGCCACTTTTGGACTCTCGCTTGCTGAGGTGTTCCAGCGAGTGTCTCTGTAGATCTTAGAAAACTATTTCTTGATTTAAGTTGTTGATGTGCTGGCTGATACCCAAACAAGGGATGAGCTGGAGATGTCACTGCCTTGGTCCTTTCACTATTGGCTGCTACTTCCCGGCAGATGTCAGGTGGTGCAATACTGGCTAACAGTGTAATTTCTCCAGTGGTGTAGGCGCAGACACCCCGTGATAATGCGGCATGTCTCATTAAGAGCCACATCCACTGTTTTAGTGTGGTGAGATGCATTCCACACTGGGCATGCATACTCAGCAGCAGAGTAGCATAGCGCAAGGGCAGATGTCTTCACTGTGTCTGGTTGTGATCCCCAGGTTGTGCCAGTCAGCTTTCGTATGATATTGTTTCTAGCACCCACTTTTTGCTTGATATTCAGGCAGTGCTTCTTGTAGGTCAAGAGCACGGTCCAGAGTGACTCCCAGGTATTTGGGTGCGCTGCAATGCTCCAGTGGGATTCCTTTCCAGGTAATCCTCAGAGCTCGGGATGCTTGTCTGTTCTTAAGGTGAAAAGCACATGTCTGTGTTTTAGATGGATTAGGGATCAGCTGGTTTTCCCTGTAATAGGCAGTAAGAGCACCTAGAGCTTCGGAGAGCTTCTGTTCAACCATCTCAAAGCTCCCTGCTTGAGCGGTGATGGCACGATCATCAGCATAGATGAAGCTCTCTGTCCCTTCTGGCAGTGGCTGGTCATTTGTGTAGATGTTGAACATGGATGGAGCAAGCACGCTCCCCTGAGGCAGGCCGTTCTTCTGTTTCCGCCATCTGCTTCTCTGGCCCTGGAACTCAACAAAAAAGCTCCTGTTTTGTAGCAGGCTTTCCTATGAGGCGGGTGAGGTGGTAGTCCTTTGTGATATTATACATTTTTCTCAGGAGGAGGCAGTAGTTTACAATATCATAAGCTGCTGACAGGTCTATTAAGTCAAGGTATAACTGTATTTGAGAGAGGTATGTAAACAATTCTGGATTTCTGAGTACAGTCGTCCTTCCAGACTTGCAGTTTTGACTTTTGTGGATTATAGATGCATGGAGGGAATATTGGCCCATCCCATTTTCATGCATTGAAGGGCTGGCTTGTTCTTTGTCGGGGCTCTTTATTTTAACCCCTTGTGTCCCCCTTCCGCTGCAGCTGACAACCGCTCCAGAAAGAAAGTGAATAACCAAAAGAATAAGAGGGACTTTTCTGCCTTCAAGGACAATGACACAGAGTCCAAGGTGAAGATCTCGCCCCAGCTGCTCTTGGCTGCTCACCGTTTCCTCTCTACAGGTAAGAGACCCTTTAAGACAGTGGTTCTCAACCTTGCTAATGATGCGACCCCTTAATGCAGTTCCTCATGTTGTGCTGACCCCATCCATAACATTATTTTCGTTGCTACTTCATAACCGTCATTTCGCAACTGTTATGAATTGTAATGTAAATATCTGACATGCAGGATGTATTTTTATTCACTGGACCCAATTTGGCACAAATACCCGATTTGCTCAAATTTGAATTGGGGTTGGGAGCGGGGATTGATTTTGTCATTTGGGAGTTGTAGTTGCTGGGGTTTATAGTTCACCTACAATCAAAGAGCATTCAGAATTCCACCAGCGATGAAACCAATCTTGGCACACAGAACTGCCATGACCAACAGAAAATACTGGAAGGGTTTGGTGGGCATTGACCTTGAGTTTTGGCGTTGTAGTTCGCCTACATCCAGAGAGCACTATGGACTCAAAACAATGATAGATCTGGACCAAACTTGGCAGCAATACTCTGTACGCCAAAATGAGAACACTGGTGGAGTTTGGGAAAAACAGATCATGACATTTGGGAGTTGTAGTTGGTGTGACTTATAGTTCACCTACAGTCAAAGTGTTGCTCTCCAGGTCAGGAAGAAGCCCTCTGACTTTAAAACATCACATGAAGAGTGAAGAAACAAATCGTCTTTTATTGAAGCTTGGTGAATAGGCAGAAGAAATAAATGATTGTAAGAAAATAAGAAGGTTCCAAAAAAGTAATAAGTCCATAAAAAGCAGTAACACAAAACAAAGTCCACACAAGTAATAATAGCAATCCAAGAAAGCATTAATCCAGAGAGGAATCACACAGGATGCAAAGACAATCCAAAAGACAAACTTCACAGGAACAAGACCCCTTGAACAGGATTTCCATGGCACATGAACTTGGTTTCCAAACGATGCCTGATCTAACAGGTTTTCCCTTGAGGCAAACTTTTTATCCCAAAACTCATGAATTGGTTTTGCCATCATTGTTTGAGTCCACAGTGCTTTCTTGAGGAAGGTGAACTACAACTCCAAAACTCAAGGTCAATGCCCACCAAACCCTATTAGTGTTTTCTGTTGGTCATGGGAGTCCTGTGTGCCAAGTTTGGTTCAATTCCATTGTTGGTGGAGTCCAGAATGCTCTTTGATTATAGGTGAACTATAAATCCCAGCATCTACAACTCCCAAATGACAAAATCATAACTTTTTGAGTGATGGTCACTCCTTGTGTTATGAGATATTTTGTTGGCAAATTTGGTGTGATTTCATTCATTGGTTCTTTTGTTTTTAAGGTACTCATTACGCACAGAGCATTTTTATATATATAGATAGTTGTGGAGTGTGGAAGGGCCACTGCATGGAGTTTCCCTATTTGGTTGTATCTGGCATTTTTGTATTGGATTTCTTTGCAGAGGTGAACCCATTCAGTCCGGCCCTCATTTCGGAAAAGATCCTCCTGCGTCTGCTCAAACACCGCGACGTCATCAATGAGCTGAAGTTTGACGAAGAGAACAAGAAGGCGCCCCAGCACTTCCTCTTTAACCAGAACAAGCCGGCTGACTACTTTATCCTCATCCTTCAGGTAGGCCCATCTTCTTTACTTCAATTTACCAAAGTCAAGGGATTGACTTTGCAAAGAGGGAAGTTGACTTCAGTATCAACCAGTAGATGGCTTTATATTGAGTACAGCCCTCAGCTGGAGATGCGAGTGTAAGAGCGAGCCTTTGAGGTCAAACTGGATCATAGAATTGCACTGGAGAACCTACAAAAGTCTAGCATTTTATTTGGCCAGGTGTAGGACAGTGTTGGAGGCAGTAACAAATGCAGCAGTCTGAGGATAATTACCGTATATACTCAAGTATAAGCCAAGGCACCTAATTTTACCACAAAAAGCTAGGAAAATGCATTGACTTGAGTATAAGTCAGTGGTGGGAAATGCAGCAGCTACTGGTAAAATTCAAAATAAAAATAGATACCAATAAAATTACATTAATTGAGGCATCAGGAGGTTCATTGTTTTTGAATATTTACCGAATTAAAAAAAAAAACCCAGTAAACTCTGTAAGTGGAAAAGGAAGTCAACAAAAACAATATGGTATCAACAATAACTTAATAATAATAGTAATAATAATAATACTTCATTTGTATCCCATCCTATTTCCCTCTGGGGACTCAGGCCGGCTTCCAACATAGTAAAAGGCAAAGATTCAATGCCTATATAAATAATGCAGTGGTCGATATAGAGCTATTTATTTATTTACAGCTTTTATATTCCGCCCTTCTCACCCCGCAGGGGACTCAGGGCGGATTACAGTGTACATATATGGCAAACATTCAATGCCAATTTTGACATACAAACATATACAGACATACACAGAGGCTATTTAACTTTTTCTGGCCGCCAGGGGAGTTGTCGCTTTCATCGTCCATCTGCGACGCTGATGAAGCACTTCCGCATTCCCCGCATGCTTCCCCTTGGAATGCTTTGCTGGAGTCTTCTTTATGGCCTCATAAATCAGTTAATTTAGCCTCCCCACACTTTAAGGTGGTACCTTATTTTCCTACTTGACAGATGCAACTGTCTTTCGGGTTGCAAAGGTCGACAACAGGCTACACACAATTGGTTGGAAACCCACTCCAACCCGGGCTGGCTTCGAACTCATGACCTTTTTTTGGTCAGAGTGATCTTAATGCAGCTGACACTCAGCCAGCTGCGCCACAATCCCGGTGCAATTAAATATATTAATTTCACATATGTATTTCCCCCTGAAACATTTGCAAATCCCTCTCTGTATATATGCACTTTCCTCCCTCAATATTTGCAAGCCATATATATCTATATTCACATGTATTTCCCCCTATAATATTGGCAAGCCCTATATATCTATATTCATATCTATCTATCTGTCTATCTATCTATCTAGATATCTCTCTATATATAGATAATTATATCTATATAGGATTTGCAAAGACTTGCAAACATGTGAGAGTAAAATTCATGTATAAAATTATTTTTATGTATAGCATATACATACATATACACAGAGATATACAGGTCCCTTTATATATTTATAGATACCGATATATATTGTTGTTTTAATTGTTATAACTGTTTAACTGCTTTTTTTATACGTTTATTGTATTATTGTGTAGGCATTGAATTGTGCCATTGTGTAAGCCGCCCTGAGTCTCCCCTCGGGGGTTGAGAAGGGCGGGGTAGAAGTATACGAAATAAATAATAATAATAATAATAATAATAATAATAATAATAAATAATAATCTGTGTAGGATTTGCAAAGACTTGCAAATATGTGAGGGTAAAATTCATATATAAAATTATTTTTA
This sequence comes from Anolis sagrei ordinatus, assembly GCF_025583915.1. NCBI lineage: Eukaryota > Metazoa > Chordata > Lepidosauria > Squamata > Anolidae > Anolis > Anolis sagrei. The sequence continues at coordinate 24,255,105 of NW_026847882.1, forward strand.
TGTATAACATATACATACACACACAGAAAGATATACAGGCCCCTCTATATATTTATATTTATAGATATCGATATCTGTATATGATTTGCAGAGGCTTGCAAACATGTGATGGGAAAATTCATATATATAAAAATGAATACATATATAGATATACAGGTACATGAAAATCTCTAGATATCTATATGTATATATTGTTGTTTATTCGTTCAGTCACTTCCAACACTCCTGGACCAGCCCACACCAGAGCTCCCTGTTGGCCGTGGCCATCCCCAGCTCCTTCAAAGCCAGTCATTTCAAGAATACCAACCATCCATCTTGCCCTTGGTCTGCCTATTTGTATATAAGATTTGCAAAGACCTGCAAACATATGAGGGGAAAATTAATACATAAAATTAATCTATATAGATAGATAAATACAGATATATAGGTACATAGGGATTGCAAAGGCTTGCATGGGGAAGGGAAAAATGCATATATAAAGTTAATACATTTAGATACACCAAAAAAAGGCCAGGGTGGGTTTGAAAGAGAGCCATACAAACAAGGAGGACATGGAATATATCTCCTTTCCCTCCCTTTTGACTAGAAAAGAAAGCACACTGTTAAGTGAGATAAGAGGAGAGATTAATATATCCTATATTGCAAGCAATGGCCTCCAGGCTCCGCTGCCCGGCTTGACCCCATTATAAGCCAAGGGAAGCTTTTTTAGCTCAAAAAAAGATGAAAAAAAACTCAGCTTATCTTCAAGTATATATGGTAAATCTTAGAATGGTTAACTTGCAAATGTGGAATGAGATTTGTATAATATACACTGCATGTAATAAGACTTGGTTCATATATGTTTAAGACTGGGTTCCACATTTAAACCTTTTGGTAGTGCTTTGCCTCTTAGCCCATTGAATAGGCAGATAATGCTTGTAACTATTCACTTAGTACTTCAGTAACTCAGTGCAAGAACTATTAACTTGGTTCCATCAACTCAGACTTTTGCACCGTAGAACTTCCTGGCCTCTTGGGGTTCTCCAATTGTTCTGTTCTCTTTCTCCTTCTTACAGGGCAAAGTAGAGGTAGAGGCTGGCAAGGAGAACATGAAATTTGAGACGGGACCTTTTTCCTATTATGGGGTGATGGCTTTGAACCCAATAGTCTCCACAAGTAAGTGTTCTGCTATCAAGGGAGCCAAAGGGCAAGAGTGCTGTCGACTCCCATTTCCATAAGATCCAGACAGCCTGATCATTGTTGAATGGTGGACATTATAGTCTCACAATATCTGTGTCACCTTTTCCAGATCCAATGGATGTGGTTCAGAAAGAGAAGGTGTGGTGATACTTGTGAGTGTGTAGGGAATGAAGCAAGAGAGATTGGTCAAGTAGTGTCTTAAGGGAGCAGGAAGATCAAGAAGAAGAGTAATGTCTGATCAAAATCTCTTAGGTTTTGCAGTTTTGCTTCCGTAGTTCATCTCTAGTAGTGTTCACCAGAAGAGCATTTGTGGAGCAATCAAATGGAGGTAATGGGCCAAGAGTCAGGAATGGGAGGGGGAAAGAAAGCATTGGGAAAGCAGGGAATCCCCATCAACAGTTGATGCAATGTGTGGATTGCAGTTGACCATTGCTGTTTCGACAGGCCTTTGGTTTTAATATTGCTGTTTTTAAATTGTGTTAGATTTTAGCCATTCTTGTAAGCCGCTCCGAGTCTCAGGGGAATGGCATATAAGTTCGAATAATAAATAAATAAATAAATAAATAAATATTTAGCAGTTTTGTATACCGGTCTTCTCACCTCCGTTCGAGGGACTCAGGCCGGTTTCCAACATCAATATTACAGACAGTCATTAAAACATCATATTCTAAATCACACTAAAACATTAAAATAGCAAAATACAATCATATAATTACAGTGGTCAGTTGTCATCAAAAATCATTATTCGTCGTCATCCATCCATATCACAGGATCATGGCTCATTCGTCGAATGCCAATCCCCAAAGCCAAGTTTTCACCTGTTTCCTGAACGTTAAGATAGAAGGGGCAGTTCTGATCTCCAGTGGAAGGGAGTTCCAGAGTCGAGGGGCCACCACCGAGAAGGCCCTGTCTCTCGTCCCCACCAGCCGCGCCTGTGAGGCCGGTGGGATCGAGAGCAGGGCCCCTCCAGACGATCTTAGCAATCTTGATGGTTCATAGGAGAGGATATGTTCGGACAGGTAAATTGGGCCGGAGTCGTTTAGGACTTTATAGGTTAACACCAGCACTTTGAATTGTTCTTGGAAGCTGACTGGCAGCCAGTGGAGCTGGCGCAACAGAGGAGTAGTATGCTCCCTGTACCCCGCTCCTGTTAGTAGTCTGGCTGCCGCATGTTGGACTAATTGACGCTTCTGGGCAGTCTTCAGAGGCAACCCCATGTAGAGAGCATTGCAGTAAGCTAAACGGGATGTAACCAAAGCGTGGACCACCGTGGCCAAGTCAGACTAATAATAAATAAATAAATAAATAAATAAATAATAAACAAGAAATGTTGAGTAAGTGGGCTTATTAACAAAAGACCCTCCTCATAAATGCATCAGCAGTAGTGATAAAAAGAACAAAAACACAGAGACCAATGTTATCTCTTCCTTAGGAGGCTTTTCTTTATAGCAAAATAATATAGTTGTACTATTTACAAGAACAAGGTTTCCATAACACAAATAAAGTTCTTTATTCTTCCTTCTTTGTTTCTCCACTGGGCTTCTTTCTCAGCAGATTATTATTATTATTATTATTATCTTTATTTGTACCCCGCTAACATCTCCCGAAGGACTCAGTGCGGCTTACAAAGGCCAAGGCCCTCAATAAAACAACAGCATAACAAATACAACACTAAAACTCATAAAGCAAATCAATAAACATTAAAGCAGTAACAATAAAAACATTAAAACAATACATCATGATGCATTTAAACTAGGGCTGGGCCTAATGTAATGACTAAAATTAAAAGTGCTGGACATGACAGGGGAAATGTAAGGATTTTAGGGTAGGTGCAATGTGCAGACAATCTTAAATCTCTAATAAAGTGCGTTTGGGACATGATGCTGGGAGTTTCCTATTCTGGAAAGGCACACTGGAACAGCCAGGTCTTTTATGAGGAGGGTCTTCCTAAAGACTGCCAATGTTGGGGCTTGTCTGATGCCCTTGGGGAGAGAGTTCCAGAGTCGGGGGGCTACCACAGAGAAGGCCCTGTCCCTCTTCTCCAGCAAACACGCTTGCGATACAGGTGGGATCGTGAGCAGGGCCTCTCCAGATGAGTGGAGGGATCGTGTGGGTTCATATACGGAGATGCAGTCCCAAACCGTTTAGGGCTTTGTAGGTGAGCACCTGCACCTTGAATTGGGACCGGAAAATGAACGGCAGCCAATGGAGCTCCTTAAACAGGAGGGTTGACCAGATGAACAGCTTTGCTCTCACAGAGCCTCTTCTTATGCCAAAGTTGCACAGTAACTTCACATAGTAGCTTTATACATGATGGTTTTCTCTCACCAAAGTTTCTCACACACCAGGCCTCCTCACACCAAGGCCTACTAACACGCTGAGGCCTACCTCACAGACTGAGGCCTTTGTCCTACTGAGGGTTCTCTCACTGAGGGCTTTCTCCCACTGAGACAAACTAAAACTGAGGCCTTCTCATACTGTAGCCCACTAACACACTGAGACCCTTCTCCCACAGAGACCTCTCACAGATTGACAACTACCTTAGACTGAGACCTGTCATACTGAGGCCTCTCTCACTAAGGTCTACTAACACCGAGGGCTTCCTCAGGGCTTGACTCACATTTTTGTAATGAAAAACACCAAGCTAATTTTTAATATTTCTAACAAGAGAGGCCACTGAAAAGAGTGGGAAGCAGAGACAAGGAAGAGAAGACAAAGAAGGACAGCTAATGGGAAGGACAACAATAGAGACCTTGGGGTGTAATTGACAAAGCAAGGGAAAATGTGGAAAGGGTGAGCAGAGGAAGATAAGGAAAGGGCAGGCCCAGTGGTATTTCATTATGAGCGAGAACAAGATGAAGAAAGAGTCCATGCAAGAGCCAATCCAGAGCAAAGGTTGAAGGAAGGAGTCAAGAGGAAAGGAGATGCAATCAAAGGGATTGTGACCATGACTGTCAAAATATCCCAGGAGGGAAATAGCTGGTGGGCTTGGGTTTGAGTGTGTGGTCAGAAAGGGAACAGGCTGGAGCCATAGAGTTGGAAGAGGATTCAAGGGCCTTGCAGTCTGTCACGTTGCTAGGGCTCTACCTTATTTAGGTAGAGATTAACCAAACTCCCAGGTTTATCAAGCAGTTTAATTAACACAGCACTTCCTTGCTGGCTGTTTTTATAGTCCAAAATATAAAACACAAATATAGCATGCAGCTACAGAATAAACAAAAACTGATAGCAAAAATAACTTCATAGTCAAAAGGGTCCAGTTCAGTGGTCAGATGCCGAGGGTTCAATAAACAAAGTCCAGGGATCAAGAGTCTATTCCGTAGTCAAAAGCCAATCCAAAGGTTCAAAGTTCCAGGGTTCCAAGATTACAGGAGACAGGTCAGGATACCAAAAATCTAACAGACCAGGGGGAAAAACCAGCAGCATCCACCACCAAAATACAACAGATACTTTTCTGCCAAAGATCAGTCCCAAGGTTAGCTCCTTAAATCCAGTAACACCCAGCTGCAACCCATCTCCTGCACACCTTCACCTCTAACTGCTTTCACCCATGAACTCCCACTTACAAATCACCAAACCCTCTAGAACTAATACTCACATTAACCCTTCCATCACCAACCACCATCAACTGCAGACCATATGACACAGTCCAACCCCATTCGGCCAGGGAGGAGCACAAAATCCAAGCCCTCTCAATAGATGACTGTCCAGCTTCTGCTTAAAAACCTCAAAAGCAGCAGACTCCATCACACTCAGCAAGCAGGAGGTTCTGATGCAAAAGTTGAGAGGGGGCAGACCGCGAGACAATAAGAGAAAGATAGCACAGGGAGGACACTTGATATGGTGCTTTCAGTATTCTCATATAGATACGTCTCATATAGACTGCTACAATGCGCTCTACGTGGGGTTGCCTTTGAAGACTGTTCAGAAGCTTCAACTAGTTCAGTGTGCAGCAGCCAGATTTCTAACAGGAGCAGCATACAAGGAGCACGCAACCACCCTGTTGTGCCAGCTCCACTGGCTGCTGGTTTGCTACCAAGCACAATTCAAAATGCTGGCTTTGACCTATAAGGCCCTGAACTTCCCACCCAACCAGAAAAAAACCAAATACTTGCCCAACTTACCTGTCCGAATGCATCTCCCTCTATGAATCATCACAGAGGTTAAGATCTTCTGGGGAGGCCCTGCTCTCGGTCCCACCACCTTTGCAGGCATGACTGGTGGGGCCAAGAGACAGGGCCTACTTAGTGGTGGCCACTTGGATGTGGAACTCTCTCCCTAGTGGGATTCAATCAGCCCCTTCCCTCCTGTCATTTCACAAACAAGTGAAAACTTGTCTTTGGGAGCAAGCATTTGGCCCAGCATCTGTTCAATATAGTTGGAATTGATCCAGGATTTATGAATGTTATTATTTGATTATCTGACTTTCGATCTATGCACAATAGTCTTCTAATGTTTACATATGTTGTTTTAATGTTTTAATTGTTGTTTAATTGCTTTTAATTGTTGTTGTTGTTTGGGCATTGAATAATGCCAATTTTGTAAGCCGCCCTGAGTCCCCTTCGGAGTGAGAAGGGCGGGATATAAATGTAATGTCTCTAGGAGACCATGGTTCAAATCCCCGCTCAGTTATAGAAACCTTGGGAAAGTCACACCTTCTCATCTGCGGAGGGAGGCAATGGCTACCTGAATAAACCTTGTCAAGAAAGCTCTTAAGAGAGGGTTGCCATAAATCAAAACTGACTCATAGGCAAGTTTGTAGTGGCATCGGAAGTTTGCATTTTTCAGCGTGATGGTTTGTAATGTGGTGGCTGATTTGTCATGTAGGGCCTGGTGGTTTGTCGTGTGAAAGGAGTCAGTATAAATGTTGCATTACAACTCCAAGGCACCAGAGTCAGTGCACAATATTGAAAGGTTGGTGGTTGTGTTAGATCGGGTATGGGCAAACCCAGGCCTAGGGGCACATTGGATTCTTTTCTCAGGTCCTCCTCTCTCACACCATCCCATCCTCCCTTCCTTCTCTCTTGCCTTCCTCCTTCTCTCCCTCTTTCTCTTGTCCTTCCACTCCTTCATCCTTCCTCTTTTCTTTCCCTCTCTACTTTTTCTCCTTCCTTCTCTCTTTCCTTCATCCTTCCCTTTATCCTTCCCTTCCACCTTTTGTCCTTCCTTCCTTCCCTTTTTCTTTCTCTCTCTCTTTCTCCTTCCTTCTCTTTTGTCTTTTCCTTCATCTTCCCTTCTCCCTTCCCCTTCTTCCTCCTTCTGTCTTTCCTTCCTCCTTTCCCTCCTCCTTCCCTTCCCTTTTTCCTTCCTTCTCCCTTTTCCTTCTCTCTCTTTCTCCTTCCTTCCTTTTCTTTCCTTCCTTTCTTCCCTTCCCTTCCTTCCTTCTCTCTTTCCTTCCTCCTTCCCCCCATCTTCCATCCCTTCCTTCCTCCTTTCCTTCTATTTTGTCCTTCCTTCCTTCCTTTTCTCCTCTCCTCTTTCTCCTTCCCTTTTGTCTTCCTTCTCTTCCTTCCCTTCCTTCTTCCTCCTTCCCCATCCTTCCCTTCCACCTTTTTTCCTTCCCTCTTTCCTCTCTCTCTCTTCTTTTCCTTCCTTCCCTTTCTTCTTCCTTCTCTCTTTCTTTCATCCTTCCCTTCCTCCCTTCCCCTTTGCTCTTCTTCCTTCCCTCTTTTTTTTTTTTTCCCCCCTTTCCCTCTCTCCTTTCTCCTTCCTTTCTTTTGTCTTTCCTGCTCTCTTTCTCTTTCCCTCCTTCCCTTTCCCCTTCCTTCCTTCCTCTCTCTTCCTTCTCCTTCCCTCCATCCTTCCCTTCCACCCTTTTCCTTCCTTCTTCTCTCTTCCTCCCTCTTTCTTTCTCCTTCCTTCCATTTTGTCTTTTTTCCTTCTCCTTTTTTCTTCTCTTTCCTGCCTCCCTTCCTTCTTTCCTCCCCTTCCTTCCTTCTCCTCTTTCCTTCCTCCTTTCCCCCACTTTCCTTCCTCCTCTTTTTCCTCCTTCTCTTTCTTTCCCTTCTTTCTTTCTCCTTCCTTCCATTTTGTCTTTCCTTCCTTCTTTCTTTCCTTCTTCCCCTTCCTTCCTTCCTTCCTCCTTCCCTCTTTCTTCTCTCTTTCCTCCCTCCTTCCTTCTCCTTCCCTTCCACCCTTTCATCCTTCCTTCCTTCCTTCCTGCCTTCCCTTTTGTCTTTCCTTCCTCCCTCCTTCCCTTCCTTCCTTCTGTCACTGGGAAACCAGTCCTCTTAGCAGGGGGTGCTAGCATGCAGGTCCCCAAGTTAGAAAGATTGCCCATGTGTTAAATGATAGGCGTGTGCCCTCTTGTGGCTGTCTGTGGACATGCCGGTGTGCTTAGGACCGCATCACAGAACACGGAATGGGGCTCTTTTTTGTGCAGTTTTGCACTGATCGTAGTTCTATTTGGACATCTGTTTCTATATTAAAATCTTGAAATATTTAAATAAAAGGAAACCTTGAAGTAAATAGATATAGATGCATTTCAAGGTTTTCATTTTCCATCAACATTGGTCAAAATGCAGCCTTTCAGATACTGGGTTGTTGTAGGTTTTTTCGGGCTATATGGCCATGTTCTAGAGGCATTTTCTCCTGACGTTTTGCCTGCATCTATGGCAAGCATCCTCAGAGGTAGTGAGGTCTGTTGGAAGTAGGAAAATGGGTTTATATATCTGTGGAATGACCAGGGTGGGACAAAGGACTTTTGTCTGTTGGAGCTAGGTGTGAATGTTTCAACTGACCACCTTGATTAGCATTTAATGGCTTGGAAGTGCCTGGGGGAATCTTTTGTTGAGAGGTGATTTGATGTGCCTGATTGTTTACTCTCTGTTGTTTTGCTGTTGTAATTTTTGAGTTTTTTTAATACTGGTAGCCAGATTTTGTTCATTTTCATGGTTTCTTCCTTTCTGTTGAAATTGTCCACATGCTTGTGGATTTCAATGGCTTCTCTGTGTAGTCTGACATGGTGGTTGTGAGAGTGGTCCAGCATTTCTGTGTTCTCAAATAATATGCTGTGTCCAGGTTGGTTCATCAGGTGCTCTGCTATGGCTGACTTCTCTGGTTGAAGTAGTCTGCAGTGCCTTTCATGTTCCTTGATTCGTGTTTGGGCAATGCTGCGTTTGGTGGTCCCTATGTAGACTTGTCCACAGCTGCATGGTACACGGTAGACTCCTGCAGAAGTGAGAGGATCCCTCTTGTCCTTTGCTGAACGTAGCATTTCAGACATCAGAAGAGCTGCAAGACCAAGAACAAGCCATGAGAGTAGAGATAAAAGTACACCCAGAGGAAAAGTGTTCTTGCCATACATCAAGGGAACCACTGACCACATAGGGAAGCTGATGAGGAAACACAACATACAACATACAAATCACCTACAGACCCACCAAGAAAATCCAACAAATGATACGTTCAGCAAAGGACAAGAGGGATCCTCTCACTTCTGCAGGAGTCTACCTTATACCATGCAGCTGTGGACAAGTCTACATAGGGACCACCAAACGCAGCATTGCCCAAACACGAATCAAGGAACATGAAAGGCACAGCAGACTACTCCAACCAGAGAAATCAGCCATAGCAGAGCACCTGATGAACCTTCAGTTGAGTGAACAGATGATAGTCACTGGGTGTGCGATTGGGGCTGTGACATCCCAACCTAATAAAGTAAACAACTCTTGTGTTGCATGAGCAGTGTGCGGACGCGCATTGTCATGAAGGAAACGGACTCCCACCATCAGCATCCCACGACGTTTGTTTTGGATGGAACTGCGAAGTTTCTGACTTAGGTGAAGGGCTAGAAGGCATGATCATCAAGTTTGCAGACGACACCAAATTAGGAGGGATAGCCAATACTCCAGAGGATAGGAGCAGAATTCAAAACGATCTTGACAGATTAGAGAGAGGGCCAAAACAAACAAAATGAAGTTCAACCATGTCAAATGCAAGATATTCCACTTTGGCAGAAAAAACGAAATGCAAAGCTACAGAATGGGGGACAATGCCTGACTCGAGAGCAGTACGTGTGAAAAAGATCTTGGAGTCCTCGTGGACAACAAGTTAAACATGAGCCAACAATGTGATGTGGCGGCAAAAAAAGCCAATGGGATTTTGGCCTGCATCAATAGGAGCATAGTGTCTAGATCTAGGGAAGTCATGCTACCCATCTATTCTGCTTTGGTTAGACCACACCTAGAATATTGTGTCCAATTCTGGGCACTACAATTGAAGAAAGATATTGACAAGCTGTAATGTGTCCAGAGGAGGGCGACTAAAATGATCAAAGGTCTGGAGAACAAGCCCTATGAGGAGCGGCTTAAAGAGCTGGGCATGTTTAGCCTGAAGAAGAGAAGGCTGAGAGGAGATATGATAGCCATGTATAAATATGTGAGAGGAAACCACAGGGAGGAGGGAGCAAGCTTGTTTTCTGCTTCCTTGGAGACTAGGACGCCACAGGGAGGAGGGAGCAAGCTTGTTTTCCTTCCGTTAAAGGAGCATTCCCCAACTCTCTCTCCATTCTCAATGAGTGAAAAAGGCATGGCAAGGAAGAGGAGGGGCGGGGAGAAAAGGGGGAAAAGAGGCAGGACCGGAGGCGGAAGTGTTCTCCTTCCTTCCCTCTGTGATTTCCACTCTCCTCTTCCACATCCGGGCACTTCCTGCTGGGGCCTTCTAGCCCAGGGGCATTGCCTCACCTGAATCCTTTGAGTCCCAGTTGTTAGTATTCTAGGTGCCTAGCCCCGTGTTGGACGGGTAACAGTAGGAGACTCTGTATTATCCAACATTTTCTTTTATCCGACATTCTGCCAGCCCGTTTATGTTGGATAAACGAGAGTCTACTATATATGCAAAAGAGAAAATGCCTTGTAATGATGTATATGTAAAAAAGAAAAAGAGAGAGAACACAGAGTCTGAAGGAGGAAATACCATTGTTTATCTTTCCATCCTGTTTGCATATGTGTGTCTTTCCTCTCTTTTTTTTTAAACCAACCAACTTTATTTTTCTTTTGCACTTCTGTCTTGCATTCTTCCCTCTGTGTGTGTGTGTGTGTGTGTTCATTCATCTAGCTCCTGTCACAATCCATCGCCCAGCCATCAAACAGCGAGGGTCTTTGTATTCCAGGGTGTCAGGTAAACAGCACTCATGCATGGAGTGCAAGGTGTGCGCTAACTCTTTGCCAGGGCTTTCTGGGACTCCGGTGGATTGCACTAACACTCATTCTGGTGCGTTAGGGCGGCTTTCATTTGGGGATGTAGAGCAACGGGGAAGAAAGAGTACGGTACTATTCTGGGACTGCAGCCTTTCTTGGAAAAAATGCATATTGTGAGCTGAGTGCTGGACTTTGATGCCAGAGCAATTGAATCTCACCTGTGTCTAAGTTACTGGTTCAAAACAAAGCTCAAATGGGTATGATGCAGAGCTTGGAAAACTTTGCTTGTTTGGCACAGGGACTGCCATTACCAGAATCTCCACTAGCATTATGTATGCCTATTAATTGACTACAGCCTTTCCCCCAGTGTGGGACCCAAGGCAAGTTACAAAAGATTGTAGCGAGATGAGCTTGATGATAATAAAGTAAAAGCACGATTAAACAAATTGACATAGTAAAACACCATTATTATTATTGTTGTTATTATTATTATTTGATACACAACAATATTAAAGGTAAAGGTTTAGAAATGGAGATGAGCACCAACCCCCAGAGTCGGACACAATTGGATTTAATGTCAGGGGAAACCTTTACCTTTACCTTATGAGAGTTAAACAGAGGGCCGACTATATAGAAATATCCTAACTAAATTGGCCTGTGGATTCTGGGTACAGCAGTCCAGTCAAATTAACTTTTCCAGATTTGGCTAAGGTGTCGTGTGTGCATCTTTGAAAAAAAATGGGATAGGATGATTGTTGTTTTGCTGTTACGGTTTTCTTGATCTGATTTCGAGCAAAACCTTCAGAGTGGCCTTTGGCCCCTTAGGATCATTTGCTAAATGCATGTTAATTAAGAGTGGAGAGAGGGATGCTTTGCAGAGGAAGAGCTGCAGATTCTGCTGCCATCCTGGAAGAAGCTTGGCAGCGTGCAGCTCATGCAGCCTTGAGAGATGTGGGATAATCCACACACAGTTGCCCGCCAAGGTTTCAACTATTTTCAGGTGGTATCTTTTTGTGTATGTTTTGAAATCTGGAGTAAGGAAAGCGGGGTGCAGTTCCAGCTCATCTCTGTTTGGCTCTAGTTTCAGAGGTGCGCTCCCCGTCCCACATGAGCAACCTGAACCGCTCGGCCTCCCTCTGCTACCATGAGCGCTCCGACTCCATCTCCTCCACCTTCAGCGGCAGCAACAACCAGCTCAGTGCCAACACCAGCACCCAGTACATCTCCGACTTCAGTGTCCGCGCTGTCACTGACCTGCAATTCATCAAGGTGAGTCTTGAACAAATATGGGCAAACCCAGGCCTGGGGGCCGGATGCGACCCCTTGGGCTCTTTGTTCAGGCCCTCCTCTCCCTCACCATCCTATCCCTTCCTTTTCTCTTTCCTTCCTCCTTCCATCATTTCTTCGTTGGCTTTCTTCCTTACCTCCCTCTTTCTCCTTCCATCCTTCCATTCCACTGCGGTGGCACAGTGGGTTAAACCCCTGTGTTGGCAGGACTGAAGACCGACACATCACAGGTTCGAATCCGGAGAGAGCGCGGATGAGCTCCCTCTCTCAGCTCCAGCTCCTCATGCGGGAACATGAGAGAAGTCTCCCACAAAAATGATTTATTTATTCATTTATTTATTTGTCGTGTCAGGGCAGCCAGTCAATTATATTACATTTCTAACAGAACAAAGCAAACAGACAAAATACAAAATTTGTGAGTTTGGTAGTTGGTTAAATGTCCTTTGACCAGTATCTGGTCACTTGGAGTGCCTCTAGTGTTGCTGCAAGGAGGTCCTCCATTGTGCATGTGGCAGGGCTCAGGTTGCATTGCAGCAGGTGGTCAGTGGTTTGCTCCTCTCCACACTCGCATGTCGTGGATTCCACTTTGTAGCCCCATTTCTTGAGGTTGGCTCTGCATCTCGTGGTGCCAGAGCACAGTCTGTTCAGCGCCTTCCACGTCGCCCAGTTTTCTGTGTGCCCAGGGAGGAGTCTCTCATTTGGTATCAGCCAGTTCTGGGTTTGAGCCTGCCACTAAACTCTTTACAGCCACATCACACAGCACTTCATGCTTTGTTTGCTGTGAGCTGATGCTCAACTTTTGTATCCTGTTTGTTTTTGGATGCTCTGCTATATTTTAGGGTAGTTTTCCGTAACAGAAGCCACACAACAATCCACTGTTTTAGACATCTTTCTGTACCTGCTGCTCCCCACCTGTGTATCCCGATGTGTTAGACCAGGCATCCTCAAACTGTGGCCCTCCAGCTGTTTGACCCTTCAATTCCCAGAAGCCCTAACAAGCTTGTTCAATTGTCAGGAATTATGGGAGTTGAAGGCCCAAACAGCTGGAGGGCCACAGTTTGAGGATGCCTGTGTTAGACTATAATTCCCAGAAATGTGCCTGGATTCAGCTTTCTCTCTCGCTTCGTCTCCTTTGCAGATCACCCGCCTCCAGTACCAAAATGGTCTGATGGCCTCACGCCTGGAAAGCTGTCCCCAGTCTCCCGAAGGGGGTCCCCCGAAAGTGGACACCTCCTTGTCAGAAAAGGGGGACTCCTTGCCAGTGACCAACGAAACGGGTGGCCTTTTGAACGAGAGGAACTGCCAGCCCCACAAGATGAACCACAGCCCCACCGACAGCGTGGTCTGACCCCGGCCTCTGGGCGACCGGGACGGGACCCCGGTTCGCCTGAAGTGCATCTTCCCTTCCAAAGACTCGCCGGTGACCACAGAGAGGGGATTGGGATGCTCCTGGCCTCATCAATAAACCTCCGGTTGGGGTCACAAGCAAAGGGGAGAGACAGCTCTCTAGCAAACGTAGCGCTCTTCCCTCAGCCGCCCCCTAATCTCTTTCCTGCGGCAGGGTGGGTCCCACCTCTTTGAAGGAAATTATGGGTGCCGAGAAGAAGAAAACTGGTTCTGGATGTGTAAGGGAATCCTGTTTATGGAATGTTGGATCCTCCCCAATCCGGATTCACTCTGATTTGTGTTTCTGCGGGGGTTTGGGGAACAAAGGAAAGAGTTGGCTATCCAGTGGATCTTACAAAGGGAGCTCACCTGCTGCTGTTTTTCTACGCTGGCTTTTTACCTTCCATTGTGCAACGAACCTACGGAGATAATTTTCCGGCCGACGGAGGCGTCCCGTTCCAATGACTGGTCAACTCTGGTTCTCTCTTCCGCCGTTGACAGTGTGAAAGGGGCCTCCATTCCAGAAGACCATCGGTACAGGAACTGCGCAAACCTCATCAGGAGGAAACGAGAACGGTAGCCATAGCCATAAGCAGTTGTTTGTGGATCAGTCAGGAATCTTTTTCCCCCCATCTCAGGGAGTTCTGAATCTTGTATGTTGTCCCCAGTGATGTTCTATTTTAATTCTGTTTTTTAAAAAAGACCAAGCACATTGGGCATGGGGCAGAAATGTCTGGCGAGCCTTGGGCTCCGGGAGAAGGTTTCAAAGTTGGTGGGATTTGTCACGTTGCCTCTGTTTGGGGCCGATCACTATTTATTTCCCCAGGAAAATAATACTCAAGGTAACATAACATAGCCAAGGGATCATAAAACGAGTAACATCCCAGAGATGCTGGGATGAACTGCCTTGTCAAAGGCTTTCATGGCCAGAATTACTAGGTTGTTGTGAGTTTTCTGGGCTGTCTGGCCATGTGCCAGAAGCATTTTCCCCTGACGTTTTGCCCACATTTATGGCAGGCATCCTCAGAGATTGTGAGGTCTGTTGGAAACTAGGTAAGTGGGGATGTATATATCTGTGGAATTGTAAGACTGTAGGTTATATATAGCAATATTAAATGATCACTCACAAGCCGGTTTTGCTTGGAAATGAATATATTGCTTGTATCTCTGCAGCAAAGAAAGACACTACTGACTTTTTCCCACCACCACTTCCTTTTATTCCTTTTTCCCACCACCACTTCCTTTCCTGCCCATCTCCCCCCCTCTTCTCAGTTTCCTTATTAGAGCTTGTTGCTTCACAAGTTCCAATACAAGGTTTCCAGCGAGAAAAGGTAGCCAGGATGATTCAGTCAGGATGTCACGGAGGGAATTTGTGATGTCTTCATGCTATTAGAAATTGACTCCTGACAGGAATGATGTCCGGGGTGGGAGAAAGAACTCTTGTCTGTTTGGGGTAAGTGTGAATGTTGCAATTGTCCATCTTGACACCTACCCCAAACAGACAAAAGTTCTTTCTCCCACCCTGGACATCATTCCACAGATATATAAACCCCATTTTCCTAGTTTCAAATAGACCTCACAACTTTTGAGAATGCCCGCCATAGATGGGGGAGATACATCAGGAGAGAATGCTTCTGGAACATGGCCATGCAGGCCGGAAAACTCTGGGATGAGCTGTTTTAAACTTTTAGAAACATTTGTTTTGTTTTGTTTTTTTGACAGAAACTTCCAGAATTCTGGGAGATGTCATCCCCAAAAGGGAATTTTTCAAGCTCTGGAACCACTTCATATGGTGTGAATTAGCGCTTACCTGCCTTTTAGAAACAACAGCCAAAAGAAGGCTAGATTAGAACTTTTCTCCCCAATGTGCTTTTTTCTTGTCAAGGAAACCTGTTTGTCTTTGTTGGGTTGTGGGTTATTTACAGGAGGGAACATTCAGCAATGATATCCCCTTGTTTTTGGTACTGTCCCTCCTCTGTGTACAGACTGGGCCAAGGAAATGAATCCCAGGGATCCTATTTAATTAATAAAGGCTACATGAAATGATCCCCCCCTCCCCCCCGAGGCTTTTGATTTCAAGGTACCTTGTAGCTCTGCTTGGTCAGGCACAGAACTAGTTTTGGCAAAGGACTTGTGGCATCCTGTGCAGTTGCAGAATTGGACAGGGATTGTATTACTTCCTTGAAGTGGATGGCGGTCATTTTGAACGTCTTTCGAAGAGAAGGCAAACAAAATAATAATAGTGAATGTATAGAGTGGGCCCTTGGTGTCCGCTGGGGACGCAAATCTATGGACACTCAAGTCCTTTTATATATAACTAGAACATTGCCCAGGTTCTTTGAAAAAGTCAATTTTGTAATTGTACAAAATGCATAAGGTTGTGAGTGAACTACAATTCACATCATACCAGGTTAAACCCAAGAAATTCCATCAGTACTTAAAGTTTGTTATGTTGGGCAACTTTGCTCTAAATCAGTGATTCTCAGACTGTGGGTTCCCAGGTGTTTTGGCCTATAACTCCCAGAAATCCCAGCCAATTTAACAGCTGGGAGTTGAAGGCCAAAACATCTGGGGACCCACAGGTTGAGAACCACTGCTCTAGATGCATCATTGGTGGGGTTCAGAGTGCTCTTTGGCTACAGGTTAAACTACACCTTCCACTACGGTGAGTCAGTCCTCTTAAACCCTTCCAGTAGGTTGAGTTAGACAAGGGGATTCTGTGTAGAAGTTTGGCCCCAGTCCATCATCAGTGGAGGTCACCATTTTTCTGGTTCTGGGTGAACTACAACTCCCAGAAGGGAAGCAGAAAACAAGCTTGCTCCCTCCTCCCTGTGGCTACCTCTCACATATTTATACATGGCTATCATATCTCCTCTCAGCCTTCTCTTCTTCAAGCTAAACATGCCCAGCTCTTTAAGCCGCTCCTCATAGGGCTTGTTCTCCAGACCCTTAATCGTTTTAGTCGCCCTCCTCTGGACACATTCCAGCTTGTCAATATCTCTCTTGAATTGTGGTGCCCAGAATTGGACACAATATTCCAGGTGTGATCTAACCAAAGCGGAATAGAGCATGGGGAGCATGACTTCCCTAAATCTAGACACTATACTCGTATTGATGCAGGCCAAAATCCCATTGCCTTTTTTTGCCGCCACATCACATTATTGGCTCATGTTTAACTTGTTGTCCACGAGGACTCCAATATCTTTTTCACACGTACTGTTCTCAACCCAGGCATTGTCCCCCATTCTGTATCTTTGCATTTTGTTTTTTTCTGCCAAAGTGGAGTATCTTGCATTTGTCACTGTTGAACTTCATTTTGTTAGTTTTGGCCAATCATCTCTCTACTCTGTCAAGATTGTTTTGAATCCTGCTCCTGTCCTGTCCTGGGTATTGGCTATGATAATCCAATGATGGATCTGGACCAAACATGGCACGAATACTCAATATGCCCAAATGTGAACACTGGTGGAGTTTGGGGAAAATAGACCTTGACATTTTGGAGCTGTAATTGCTGGGATTTATAGTTCACCTACAATCAAGGAGCATTCTGGACCCCACCAGTGGTAGAATTGGGCCAAACTTCCCACACAAAACCCCCATGACCAACAGAAAATACTGTGTTTTCTGATGGTATTTGGCGACCCCTCTGACACCCCCTCGCGACCCCCCAGGGGTCCCGACCCCCAGGTTGAGAAATGCTGAGCTAGAAAATGCCTAAAGAGGCCACTCTACCTCCTTTCAGGTGTATGGACCAGGTGATAGTGGTGCAGCCTGTATTATGAAGTCCACAAGTTTTACACAATGCAAATATGGACCTTAAAACCCTGCTTTTCTTAAAGGGCTTCCCAGATCCTACAAACCATTCTCAGCAGTGTTTCAAATCAATGTATTGTCGAAGGCTTTCATGGCCGGAATCACTGGGTTGTTGTAGGTTTTTCGGGCTATATGGCCATGTTCTAGAGGCATTCTCTCCTGACGTTTCGCCTGCATCTATGGCAAGCATCCTCAGAGGTAGTGAGGTTTGTTGGAAGTAGGAAAAAAGGGGGTTATATATCTGTGGAATGACCAGGGTGGGACAAAGGACTCTTGTCTGCTGGAGCTAGGTGTGAATGTTTCAACTGACCACCTTGATTAGCATTGGTGGTCAGTTGAAACATTCACACCTAGCTCCAGCAGACAAGAGTCCTTTGTCTCACCCTGGTCATTCCACAGATATATAAACCCTTTTTCCTAGTTCCAACAGACCTCACTACCTCTGAGGATGCTTGCCATAGATGCAGGCGAAATGCCAGGAGAGAATGCCTCTAGACCATGGCCATATAGCCCGAAAAAACCTACAACAACCCAGTTTCAAATCATTATTTTGGGTTGTTTAAGCATCATCGTCAGGAAGTGTTAAATACACGAACGCTTGTCCACGGTATTAAAACAAGGCAATTGGTCACAAATTGAAAATGGACTTTGCAATAAACAGCGCCACAGGGCCCGTCCAGACAGTACCTTTAACCCAGGAGCTTCCGCAGCAAACAGGAGGCTGTCCAGATGCCATTCCCTGTAAACCCAGAAGCAATCGCTACAAAAGGCAAAAAAGTGAGATTTCCAGGTGCGGCAATATCACGGGTTTGAGCCGAATATGCGGATCTTTGCATGTCTGTATGTCTCTACAATCGGAAATCACAGGATTTTTTTTTATCTGGGTTTGTTCCTGGGTTTTATATGTTTGTTCCTGATTGGTCAGTTCCTAAAAAGAAGGTGACACTTGAGTAGAAGGCGAAAACTTTGCTTGTGTGCCAGAAACTTCATGAAACATTTGGAGGGCACATTTTCTCTGGCCATGACAAAGTTGTAGCTCCCTAGTCAATGTTGTACATCTTTTCCCAAGAAGAGCAATCAGGAACAGCCATGTATAACCCAGGAACAGCACCCTGTTGTATGATGCCACAAGTACACAACTAAATCTGTTTGTACAGATGGCCAGGCTCTAAAAAGTGTCAATAATGACAAAGTTCTGTTCCTGGCTTGTAAGTGTGTATTCCTGTTTGATTGTCCAGTATTGACTTGGGCAGAAGTGGTCCTACCCGTAAACTTTGTTTGTGTGGCGGATACTTCATGAAACATCTGGAGGGTACAGTTTCTCTGACCAGGAAAAAAGAACGGAACTTTTGCAGTGTTTCGCCTATCCAAATCTCCGTATCTTGAGTACCAGTTTCTGGCGGAAGTCCCGCAGTGGCCATCTTGGGAGCCTTTAAATCTTGCAACAAAGCATCAACTCTGGACAACAGAGGCAGAAATCCCGGGACCAACAGGTCTGTCTGTGGACCTCTTCCGAAGTCCCGGGATTTTTTGCCCCTGTTTAAAACCTGTGATTTAGTGCTGTCTGGAAGCATCCACAGTCTCCTTAGTGAATTTGTGGCAGCACTGTCACAGTTTCCCATAATGCTTGAGAGATGAAAGAAAGGCAGCATGAAGGCTATGCCTTCAAGAGCTGTTTCCTACAAAGGCAATTGTCTTGTTTATAGCCCTGTGTTCTGCAGACTGAGGCTGGGTCTACACTGCCATATAATCCAGTTCCTGAATCTGTTCTAGATTATGTGCTTTGAACTGGATTATATGAATCTACAGCAGGCATGAACAAACTTGGGGCCTCCAGGTGTTTTGGACTCCAGCTCCCACAATTCCTAACAGCCTAAGAGGCTGTTAGAAATTGTGGGAGTTGAAGTCCAATACACCTGGAGGGCCCAAGTTTGCCCAGGCCTGATCTACACTGTCCTATAATCCAGCTCAAAGCAGATCATTTGGATTCAGAAACTAGATTAAATGGCAGTGTAGATCCGGCCTCACTTTGCAGAAGTTACTTAGGCAATCCCTCGTTTTCCGAGGAGGATTGTCTTCCAGTATTCTTGTGGGTCCGTATGTGGCTGTGGAGCTCTATTCTTGCTCTGAATCTTCTTCTGCAGTGAGGGTATTGGTTTCCAGGTGGAAGGCGGTCTCGGTCGGGGTTGGCTTGACCCGCCTTCCTCTTGGCACGCTTTTCCCTTTCGCCCTCCATTCGTGCCACTTCAAATTCTGCAGCACTGCTGGTCACAGCTGACCTCCACCTGGAGCACTCAAGGGCCAGGCCTTCCCAGTTCTCAATATCTATGCCAGAGTTTTTAAGATTGGCTTTGAGCCCATCTTTAAATCTCTTTTCCTGTCCACCAAAATTCCGTTTTCTGTTCTTGAGTTCGGAGTAGAGCAACTGCTTTGGGAGACGGTGGTCGAGCATCCGGACAACGTGGCCGGTCCAGCGGAGTTGATGGTGGAGGACCATCGCTTCAATGGTGGTGGTCTTTGCTTCTTCCAGCATGCTGATGTTTGTCCGCCTGTCTTCCCAAGAGATTTGCAGGATTTTCCGGAGGCAGCGCTGATGGAATCGTTCCAGGAGTTGCATGTGACGTCTGTAGACAGTCCACGTCTCACAGGCGTATAGCAGGGTTGGGAGGACAATAGCTCTGTAAACAAGCACCTTGGTATCCCTACGGATGTCCCAGGATGTGCAGAAACCAAGGCTATGAACCAGTGGCAGATCTGCTACAAAAGGCATAGCTGATTTCTTCTCCCGCATTTGTTTCCAGATCACTGGAAATGTCTAAAGTGTTTATTGAATTTTTCATAAAAATATGGTGAGGGGGGATTATCATGTTTCACACATGCAATTATCACATTTCACACATGGATTAAGGGTTCCTCCGATTCTGTTTCAGAAGCAATACTCAGGAGAGTTCCTTCTTTGGCCCAAATAATTTTTTTCAAAAAAAAATACTATGCAAGAGGCCAAGATCCACGAGATTGGCCTCCATTTCTCCCTCTTTAAATTGATTTGAAACGATCTTCTTGGGATCTGTGTGCTTTGGGACAGCTTTAATGTCATTGGACTGTCATGTGTACGTCTCTCACGCGAATGTAGCTTTCTGTTTGACTTTTTGATGTTCTTGGTTGTGTGCGAGGATCGTTGGGGTGATCTTTCCCACCTTTACAAACTCTTACTGTGATTATTATTATTATTCCTAAGGAAAGCACAGTGGTTTCTCAACATTGGCCCCTTTGTGGGTGGCATGATGTAATTTATTGTAATTTTTGTCTTTGTTTTTTCTTCCGATTTCGAAACACTAAACTGAAGATCCTAGCTCCCCTAAGGGAGATATGCTTCTTTAAAAATGGAAATAAATAATACCAAATCAAAATGTGGCGAATAACAGTGATTATTTTTTCATAGATAGATAGACAGATAGAGATATACACACAGACGCACACACTATTATTTATTTATTTATTTATTTATTTATTTATTTATGGTATTTCTATCCCGTCTCTTCTCTACCCCAAAAGGGGGACTCAGGACAGCTTACATAAGTAGCAATGCGATGCTGTTACATGAACAGCTACTACAATAACCATTAAACAAAACCATCAAACCATTAAAATACATAAAATACATAAGCCATTAATTAAACAATATAAAATCTTAATTACCAATAAAACCGTATCCTCATGAAAAATTGTCTTTCCAGTCCATTTCAACCAAAGTGCTGCTGACCAAACGCTTGGTCCCACAACCATGCTTTTACTTTCTTCCTGAAAGCCAGGAGGGATGGGGTCGATTTTATCTCATTTGGAAGCACATTCCACAGGCGGGGGGCCACCGCCGAGAAGGCCCTGTCCCTCATCGCCACCAGCTGCGTTTGCGATGTTGGTGGAAGCAAGAGCAGAGCCTCCCCGGATGATCTTAGGTTAAGAGGTGGGACGTAGAGGCAGGACTGAAGACTGACAGGTCGCAGGTTCGAATCCGGGGAGAGGCGGATCAGCTCCAGCTTCTCATGTGGGGACATGAGAGAAGCCTCCCACAAGGATGATAAAAACATCAAATCATCTGGGCGTCCCTTGGGCAACGTCCTAAGAGCACTCTGGAGCACTCTTGGTTGTTGCCTGTCTTGCCCTCCTCCCGGCATAATGCCGAAAGGACAGCCTGAAGATCAGAGGTGGGAGGATTGGATCAGTCATCACATGTCTCATTTTCTTCTCGGCATAAGGATGGGACGAGCTGCCCTGCCCTTATGTGAGAAGGACCACTTGAGGATGACATGGGACCTGCCCTGCTCCGCCCCCTACCGGTCCCTGCCCTCTCCCGGGCCCTCTCTCTCCTGGGCCCATTTCACCCAGCATGTGCCTGGTCACCCTCCTTCCTAACCCGGCCCTCTCAGCTGAGCCCATAATGCAGCCCCAAGACAAAAAAGTTTGCCCATGCCTGGTCTAGATGCATCATCAGTGGGGTTCAGTGTGCTCTCTGGTTGTAGGGTAAACTACAGCTCCCACTATGATGAGTCAGTCCCCTCCAACCCCTCCAGTAGGTTGAGTAAGTTTTGTGTGCCAAGTTTGGTGCAGGTCCATCATGTGGCGCAGTGGGTTAAACCCCTGTGCCGGCAGGACTGAAGACCGACAGGTCGCAGGTTCGAATCCGGGGAGAGGCGGATGAGCTCCCTCTATCAGCTCCAGCTCCTCATGCGGGGACATGAGAGAAGCCTCCCACAAGGATGATAAAAACATCAAATCATCCAGGAGTCCCCTGGGCAACGTCCTTGCAGACAGCCAATTCTCTCACAACAGGAGTCACTCCTGACACGACAAAAAAAATCAGTGGAGGTCACCATTTCTCTGATTGTAGGTGAACTACAACTCCCAGAATGGAAAGTCAGTCCCCCCAAACCCCTCCAGTAATCAAATGTTGGCATATCAGGTCTGTGTGCCAAGTTTGATCCAGATCTATCCATGTCTGGGTTCACAGTGCTCTTTGGATGTAGGTGAACTACAATTCCCCCAAATCAAGGTGAATATCCTCGAAATACCTCCAGTATTTTTTGCTGCTCATTGGGGCTTTGTGTGCCAAGTTTGGTCCAATTCCATCTTTCAGAGTGCACATTGCACATTGATTGCAGGTGAACTATAAATCCCAGTACCTACAACTCCAAAATGTCCAGGCCAATTCCCCTCCAAATACACCAGTATTCAAATTTGGGCATATCGCGTATGCATGCCAAGTTTGGTGCAGATCCAAATAATATGCTGTGTCCAGGTTGGTTCATCAGGTGCTCTGCTATGGCTGACTTCTCTGGTTGAAGTAGTCTGGAGTGCCTTTCATGTTCCTTGATTTGTGTTTGGGCAATGCTGCGTTTGGTGGTCCCTATGTAGACTTGTCCACAGCTGCATGGTATACGGTAGACTCTGCAGAAGTGAGAGGATCCCTCTTGCCCTTTGCTGAACGTAGCATTTGTTGGATTTTCTTGGTGGGTCTGTAGATTGTTTGTATGTTGTGTTTCCTCATCAGCTTCCTTATGCGGTCAGTGATTCCCTTGATGTATGGAAAGGCACAGCAGACTACTTCAACCAGAGAAGTCAGCCATAGCAGAGCACCTGATGAGCCAATCTGGACACAGCATATTATTTGAGAACACAGAAATGCTGGACCACTCTCACAACCACCATGTCAGACTACACAGAGACGCCATTGAAATCCACAAACAAGGACATCTAATCACCTCTCAACAAAAGATTGCCAAGGCACTGCCAGGCCATGAAATGCTAATCAACGTGGTCAGTTGAAACATTCACACCTAGCTCCAACACACAAGAGTTCTTTGTCTCACCCTGGTCATTCCACAGATATATTAACCCCTTTTTCCTAGTTCCAACAGACCTCACTACCTCTGAGGATGCTTGCCATAGATGCAGGCGAAACGCCAGGAGAAAATGCCTCTAGAACATGGCCATATAGCCCGAAAAAACCTACAACAACCCAGTGATTCTGGCCATGAAAGCCTTCGACAATACATTGAGCCTGAGGCTGTTAGGAATTTTGGAAATTGAAGTCCAAAACACCTGGAGGGAGGGCCCAAGTTTACCCATGCCTGGTGTAGATGAACTGTACATCAACTCCGCTGGACCGGCCACATTGTCTGGATGCCTGACCACCGTCTCCCAAAGCAGTTGCTCTACTCTCAACTTAAGAATGGAAAACGGAATTTTGGTGGACAGGAAAAGAGATTGAAAGATGGGCTCAAAGCCAACCTTAAAAACTCTGGCATAGACACTGAGAACTGGGAAGCCCTGGCCCTTGACCACTCCAGCTGGAGGTCAGCTGTGACCAGCAGTGCTGCAGAATTCGAGGAGGCACGAGTGGAGGGTAAAAGAGAGAAATGTGCCAGGAGGAAGGCGCGTCCAGCCAACCCCGACCGGGACCGCCTTCCACCTGGAAACCAATGCCTTCACTGTGGGAGAAGATGCTGGTCAAGAATAGGGCTCCACAGCCACCTACAAACCCACAAAAATAGTAATCAAGGAAGACCATCTTACTCGTCCAACGAGGGATCCCCTAAGTAAGTAAGAACTGTACATGGGAAATGTATTGTCGAAGGCTTTCATGGCCGGAATCACTGGGTTGTTGTAGGTTTTCCGGGCTTTATGGCCATGTTCTAGAGGCATTTTCTCCTGGCGTTTCGCCTGCATCTATGGCAAGCATCCTCAGAGGTAGTGAGGTCTGTTGGAACTAGGAAAATGGGTTTATATATCTGTGGAAAGACCAGGGTGGGACAAAGGACTTTTGTCTGCTGGAGCTAGGTGTGAATGTTTCAACTGACCACCTTGATTAGCATTTCATGGCCTGGCAGTGCCTGGGGCAATCTTTTGTTGAGAGGTGATTAGATGTCCTTGTTTGTTTCCTCTCTGCTGTTTTGCTGTTGTAATTTTAGAGTTTTTTTTAATACTGGTAGCCAGATTTTGTTCATTTTTATGGTTTCCTCCTTTCTGTTGAAATTGTCCACATGCTTATGGATTTCAATGGCTTCTCTGTGTAGTCTGACATGGTGGTTGTGAGAGGTAGGAAAATAGGTTTATATATCTGTGGAAAGACCAGGGTGGGACAAAGGACTCTTGTCTGTTGGAGCTAGGTGTGAATGTTTCAACTGACCACCTTGATTAGCATTGAATGGCTTGGAAGTGCCTGGGGGTCTACTAAAACCTTATCATCAGAAAGGTCAGGAGGGATAGGGCAAATCAAATCTCATTAGAGAGGGAGTATCACAGTCGAGGGGCCACCACAGAGAAGGCCTTGTCTCTCGTCCCCACCAAACACGACTGCGATGGCAGTGGGACCAAGAGCAGGGCCTTGCCGGATGATCTTAAGGTCCTTGGTGGTTCGTGGAGGGAGATACGTTCGGACAGGTGAAGTGTCCTGCACATCAGATATTTACATAACGATTCACAACAGTAGCATAATTACAGTTATGAAGTAGTAATGAAATAATGTTATGTATTGTCGAAGGCTTTCATGGCCAGAATCACTGGGTTGTTGTAGGGTTTTTGGGGCTATATGGCCATGGTCTAGAGCCATTCCCTCCTGACGTTTCGCCTGCATCTATGGCATCTCAGAGGTAGTGAGGTCTGTTGGAACTAGGAAAATGGGTTTATATATCTGTGGAAAGACCATGGTGGGACAAAGGACTCTTGTCTGCTGGAGCTAGGTGTGAATGTTTCAACTGACCACCTTGATTAGCATTAATGGCTTGGAAGTGCCTGGGGGAATCTTTTGTTGAGAGGTGACTGTTGATATCAGTTGTTCCATTGGGTTGTTGTGGGTTTTTTCGGGCTATATGGCCATGTTCTAGAGACATTCTCTCCTGACATTTCGCCTGCATCTTTGGCAAGCATCTTCAGAGGTAGTGAGGTCTGTTGGAAATAGGAAAAAGGGTTTATATATCTGTGGAATGACCAGGGTGGGACAAAGGACTCTTGTCTGCTGGAGCTAGGTGTGAATGTTTCAACTGACCACCTTGATTAGCATTTAATGGCTTGGAAGTGCTTGGGGGAATCTTTCTTGGAGAGGTGATTTGATTGTACATGGAAATCCCAACACCATGTTTTCCATCATGGCTTTATGGCCATGTTCTAGAGGCATTTTCTCCTGACGTTTCGCCTGCATCTTTGGCAAGCATCCTCAGAGGTAGTGAGGTCTGTTGGAACTAGGAAAATGGGTTTATATATCTGTGGAAAGACCAGGGTGGGACAAAGGACTCTTGTCTGCTGGAGCTAGGTGTGAATGTTTCAACTGACCACCTTGATTAGCATTTAATGGCTTGGAAGTGCTTGGGGGAATCTTTCTTGGAGAGGTGATTTGATTGTACATGGAAATCCCAACACCATGTTTTCCATCATGGCTTTATGGCCATGTTCTAGAGGCATTTTCTCCTGACGTTTCGCCTGCATCTATGGCAAGCATCCTCAGAGGTAGTGAGGTCTGTTGGAAGTAGGAAAGTGGGTTTATATATCTGTGGAAAGACCAGGGTGGGACAAAGGACTCTTGTCTGCTGGAGCTAGGTGTGAATGTTTCAACTGACCACCTTGATTAGCATTTGATTGGCTGGAGTGTCTGGGGGAATCTTTCTTTGAGAGGTGATTTGATTGTGCATGGAAATCCATCATTTCCTTGCTGGTTGACTTCTGGGAGCTGAAGTCCAAAAGAGAGAGTTGGAGACAAAAGAAAGAGCCGCGGCCCCTTTAAATCCCAGCGCGCTCCTTCCTTCCACCCCCTCCTCCTCCTTGTTTATAACACGGCGCCACCGAACTTGAGTGCCGTTTCCCCCCTCCTCGTTTGTGAATGGCCGCGCCCAGGTGGCCTCCTATTGGCGGATGGAGTCCAGCGGCGCGCACGTGTTGGCCGACTCGGCTGTAGCTAGGTTAGAGTGCGGCAGAGGGGAGTCAGCTGACAGGCTCGTCCTCCCCTCCCTTGCGCGCTTTGGCTCAGTCCACTCCCACTTCTTTGCTGCTGCTGCTGCATCTGGCTCCAGCCATGGTGGGCAGTGGCAGCTGGCTGTGGCTCTTCTGCGCAGGCGCACTAGCACAGGCCTTGGTGGGCAAGGGCCCTCAGGAGCCAGGGGCCACTCAAGACAGGAAGGGCCCTCAGAACCTGGAGGCCAAGGGGCTGCAGGAAGGCAGCTCTTCCCACCTTAAGGTGCTGGGCTTCCGCTTGGAGGAAGGCGCCTCGGCCACTGGGGGCCTAGTCAAGGCCACTCCAGGGGCCACTTTCCGCCTGAGGCTCTATGGCACCGGCCTCAGCAACCGGACGGGCCCTTGGGTGGCCTTCGTGGCCACAGGGGACCCTTGTGCGGTCAGTTCGGCCAGCGAGGTCCGCGTCCACGACATCCAACCGCTTGGGGACCACGCTGCCTTGGTGACCGTCAAAGTGGCCCCGCTCGGCGCCAGGGGAGAGTACCGTCTCTGCAGCCCGGTCGGACCAACCGGTCACTCGTGGGCTCCGGCCGCTCCGGGGGACGCGATCTTAGTCACCGAAGACGAAGGCGGCGGCGGTGGTGGTGTCCCCGGCGGGAAAGTGGCCACGTTGGCCTTGCCCGTTCCCTTGGCGCCGTGGCTTTTGGGCACCTTAGTGGCCCTACTCCTTGCTCTCTTGTCCCTTCTGCGGACTTTGCAACTCGGGACCTTGTGGCTGGACCCGGCGGAGCTCTACGTCCTTCGGGATTGTGGCTCCGAGTCTGAAAGAGAGGCCTCCAAGACGCTGGAGCCCATCCGGCAACGAGGGACCTTCGTGCTCTGCTCCTTGCTACTCCTAAGTTCTGTGGCCAATGCTGCCTTGGCGGTGCTTTTCTACCGCGCTGTGGGACTCCTAGCGCCCGCCATCCTAGGAGTAGCTGGCTTGGTCTTCCTCTTGGCGGAGGTGCTGCCCTTCGCCATCAGCTCGCGCTGGGGGCTCCTGCTGGCCCCTCGTGGCTTGTGGTTGACCCAGCTCTGCATGCTGTTGACGTTTCCCATCTCGTTGCCCCTCAGCAAAGTGCTGGAGTTGGCTTTCCACCACGACACCAGCACCTGCCTCTTGCGGGAGAAGATCCTGGACATGGTACGCAACAGTGACCCATACAACGAGTTCGTGCGGGAAGAGTTCAGCAAAGGGGCCCTGCGGAACAAGACGGTGGAGGACGTCCTGACGCCGCTGGACCAGTGCTTCATGCTGGACGCCAACGCGGTGCTGGACTTCAACCACATGTCCACCATCATGCAAAGCGGCTACACCCGCATCCCCGTCTATGAGGAGGAGCGCACCAACCTGGTGGACATGCTCTACGTCAAGGACCTAGCCTTGGTGGACCCGGACGACTGCACCCCTCTCAGCACCATCATCAAGTTCTACAACCACCCGCTCCATTTCGTCTTCAATGACACCAAGCTGGACGCCGTGCTGGAGGAGTTCAAGCGAGGTAAAAAAAAAAAAGAGAGAGAGAGATGCTCTCAATGTACATATCGAACATGCAGAACTTGCTAGGGATCTTGGATAGTTCTTCTCAGGAGCTTCCAAGATTGGAGTATTGAAGCCAAAGGTTTTCCCCACTGGTGGCGGTTCTCCATCTGATCTCTTTCCTAAACCTCTGGAGCAGTGTTTCTCAACCTGGGGGTCGGGACCCCTGCGGGGGTCGCAAGGTGYTGTCAAAGGGGTCYCCAAAGACCATCAGAGAAAACAGTGTTTTATGTTGGTCATGGGGYTTCTGTGTGGGAAGTTTGGCCCAATTCTTTCGTTGGTAGGGTTCAGATTGCTCTTTGATTGTAGGTGAACTATAAATCCCAGTAACTACAACTCCCAAATGTCAAGGTCTATTTTCRTTGTTGGCATTTGGGCATGTTGAGTATTCGTGCCAGGTTTGGCCCATATCCATCATTGCTTGAGTCCACAGTACTCTCTGGATGTAGGTGAACTACAACTCCAAAACTCAAGGTCAATGCCCACCAAACCCTTCCAGTATTTTRTGTTAGTCYTGGGAATTCTGTGTGTCAAGTTTGATTCAATTCCATCATTGGTGGAGTTCAGGATACTCTTTGATTGTAGGCGAACTATAAATCCCAGCAACTACAACTCCCAAATGACAAACTCAACCGCCCTCAACCCCATTTGGGTGTATTGAGTATTTGTGCCAAATTTGGTCCAGTGAATGAAAATACATCCTGCAGATCAGATATTTACATTACGATTTGTAAGAATAGCAAAATTACAGTTATGAATTGGCAATGAAAATAATTTTATGGTTAGGGGTCACCACAACATGAGGAACTGTATTAAGGGGTTGCAGCATTAGGAAGGTTGAGAACCACTGCTCTGGAGCTTGAAAAGGTTCTTGGGAAGGAGGTGTGTTGGAGTACCACCACTAGTTGAATGGCCTCTTTGCCTTCAAACTCTATTCCAGGAAGCTCCTGAGAAAGTTTATCTAAGATCCTTGGCACAAAGATCTGTAATGGTGAATATACTTTCTTAAGAGACAGCTTGCTTGTCATTCCTGATCTTCTAAGGCAGTGCTCCTCAAAGCCACTTTGAGTCTCCTTGTTGAGAGAATAAGCGTGTTATAAATAAACATAATAATATTTATTTATTATTTATTTAGAGCAGTGGTTCTCAGCCTTCCTAATGCCGTGACCCCTCAATACAGTTCCTCATGTTGTGGTGACCCCCAACCATAACATTTTTTTGCTAATTCATAACTGTTATTTTGCTACTGTTATGAATCGTAATGTAAATATCTGATATGCAGGATGTGTTTTCATTCACTGGACGAAATTTGGCACAAATACCCAATATGCACAAATTTGAGTTCAGAATGCTCTTTGATTGTAGGTGAACTATAAATCCAAGCAACTACAACTCCCAAATGTCAAGGTCTGTTCTCCCCAAACTCCACCAGTGTTCACATTTGGGCATATTGAGTATTCCCAGCAACTACAACTCCCAAATGACAAAATCAATCCTCCTCTCCAACCCCAAATGTGGGCATATTGGGTATTTGATGCCTTGAATGAAATTACATCCTGCCTTTCAGATATTTCCATGATGATTCATAACAGTCACAAAATTACAGTTATGAAGTAGCAACGAAAATAATGTTATGGTTGGGGGTCACCACCACATGAAAAATGTATTAAGGAATTGCAGCATTTGGAAGGTTGAGAACCGCTGGTCTATTGTCTATTAGGGTCTTGAGCTGGGATTCTTTCCAACCTCCCTAGAAATCCCTGGTATTTTTCTATTGATCTTCCACACAGGTATTAACCAATCTGACTTTGCTTTACTTCTGCAATTGGGTTGAGTGTGTTCAGAAGGCCACAACTTCACTCCTGCTTCAAAGCTTCAAAGACAGTCAGGTAACTTTGGAAATTATTGCTGCCAGTCAGACTGTACTGGATTAGCTGACATTCTGTAGGGAAACCTCCAGTGAATGTGGGTTTTGATCCTGGAGCTTTGAAGAACCCTGGTTTCTCTCTTTATGAGCCTTATCAAAGCAGCTGCTTTTAATAGAGAACAAAGGCTGGGTAAAAAATAACTTTTATTGGTCCACTTAATTATCTTGCCAGCTATTAACCCTTTTAAAGCCTTTCACCTGTTAATATTTGAATATGCATCCTTTGTAAAGTGATTATAAGTTTCCTTGGCTCGCTGAAAGGCCGTGTCTCAACATTACCTCCAATTTGAAGGGGTTTTTCTTTCTCTCCATGGACAGCAGATATGTGCGTAGGGCCACATGGGTGCCCATGAGTTGTTGCGTGAGATCTAAAGCATGCAAATATTTGTGTTTTTATGCGCATAGACAAATCAGAGCTTCATTTCTTTGCAAGACATTTGTTTGTGAATGAATGAAGGTGTTATTGCTCAGATATAGCTTATATATCTGTTTCATGGAAGGGTTTATGTAGGAAAACAACACTTAGAGCCCATCTCTATTTCTAAGCCGAAGAGCTGGCATTGTCTGTAGACACCTCCAAGATCATGTTGCCGGCAAGACTGTATGGAGCACTGTTACTTTCCCACTTTTATTTATCGTGTCAGGAGCAACCAGACATTTGTATTACCTTTTTTTGACAAAACAAAAAACAAACAGACAAAACACAAAGTTTGCAAGCTTGG
Source organism: Anolis sagrei ordinatus (assembly GCF_025583915.1). NCBI lineage: Eukaryota > Metazoa > Chordata > Lepidosauria > Squamata > Anolidae > Anolis > Anolis sagrei. Next base: position 24,285,081 of record NW_026847882.1, read on the forward strand.
TAGTTGATTAAATGTCCTTTGACCAGTATCTGGCCACTTGGAGTGCCTCTGGTGTTGCCGCAAGAAGGTCCTCCATTGTGCATGTAGCAGGGCTCAGGTTGCATTGCAGCAGGTGGTCAGTGGTTTGCTCTTCTCTACACTCGCATGTGGATTACACTTTGTAGCCCCATTTCTTAAGGTTGGCTCTGCATCTCGTGGTGCCAGAGCGCAGTCTGTTCAGCGCCTTCCAAGTCGCCCAGTTTTCTGTGCCCAGGGGGAGTTTCTCATTTGGTATCAGCCATTGATTGAGGTTCTGGGTTTGAGCCTGCCACTTTTGGACTCTCGCTTGCTGAGGTGTTCCAGCGAGTGTCTCTGTAGATCTTAGAAAACTATTTCTTGATTTAAGTCGTTGACGTGCTGGCTGATACCCAAACAAGGGATGAGCTGGAGATATCACTGCCTTGGTCCTTTCACTATTGGTTGCTACTCCATGGTGGATGTCAGGTGGTGCAATACCAGCTAAACAGTGTAATTTCTCCAGTGGTGTAGCACACAGACACCCTGTGATAATGCGGCATATCTCATTAAGAGCCACACCCACGGTTTTAGCGTGGTGAGATGTGTTCCACACTGGACATGGCAGTAGAGTAGCATAGCGCAAGGGCAGATGTTTCACTGTGTCTGGTTGTGATCCCCAGGTTGTGCCAGTCAGCTTTCGTATGATATTGTTTCTAGTACCCACTTTTTGCTTGATGTTCAGGCAGTGCTTCTTGTAGGTCAGAGCATGGTCCAGAGTGACTCCCAGGTATTTGGTGCGCTGCAATGCTCCAGTGGGATTCCTTCCCAGGTAATCCTCAGAGCTCGGGATGCTTGTCTGTTCTTAAGGTGAAAGGCACATGTCTGTGTTTTATATGGATTAGGGATCACTGGTTTTCCCTGTAATAGGCAGTAAGAGCACCTAAAGCTTCGGAAAGCTTCTGTTCTACCATCTCAAAGCTCCCTGCTTGAGCAGTAATGGCACGATCATCAGCATAGATGAAACTCTCTGCCCTTCTGGCAGTGGCTGGTCATTTGTGTAGATGTTGAACATGGATGGAGCAAGCACGCTCCCCTGAGGCAGGCCGTTCTTCTGTTTCTGCCATCTGCTTCTCTGGCCCTGGAACTCAACAAAGAAGCTCCTGTTTTGTAGCAGGTTTCCTATGAGGCGGTGAGGTGGTAGTCCTTTGTGATACTATACATTTTTCTCAGGAGGAGGTGGTGGTTTACAGTATCATAAGCCGCTGACAGGTCTATGAAGACAGCTCCTGTGATCTGCTGCCTTTCAAAGCCATCTTCTATGTGCTGAGTCAGGTTCAACACTTGCGATGTGCAGCTTTTGCCTTTCCTGAAGCCAGCTTGCTGTGGAATCAGACATGGATCTATTTTTTCCATAATTCTATGCAAAATAAGTCTGTCCAGAACTTTGTAACGGTCACACAACAGGGAGATTGGTCTATAGCTTTTTGGATCATTACGGTCTTTGCCTGGCTTCAAGATGGTGATGACTCTTGCTTTCCTCCAGATTTTGGGGATCTGACAGGATGCAGTGCAGTTGTTCATCAACTCCAGCAGCCAGCACCTTGCTTTTGGGCCAAAGTTCTTTATTTGTTCCATCTGGTGATCATCCAGTCCAGCTGCTTTGCCATTTTTACATTTATTGAGAGCCATGATCAATTCAGTAGATGTAAAGGTTCATGAAGGTTGTTGTTCTCAATCTCTCAATTGTCTGGCTATTGGTTTCTTTCCTACTTTGGTGGCAAGGTTGGGTTTCCCATTCTTCAAGAGTTGGTGTGCTATCTGATCTGCCTTTATGTTGGCATGGGTATTAGTTTGTGAGGGGTCATTGCTCAACCGTCTTAGCAGCCTCCACTCCTTCTGGCTGCTCCTGCCCATGTTGACCTCTGTGATCAGCTTTATCCACTGTTCTTTCTTGGCTTCAGAGATGGAAGACACAATGCTCTGCCCTGCCTGAAGGGTTTGCTCACTAAATGGGTCTTCGTTGTGGAGCCTGTAATAGTTTTCTAACAATTTCATAAGTAATGCCCTGAAGGTAGTTGGTTCTGCAGCCTCTCGGTATAGAGGCCCGTGAGCAGGTTTTCACTATTTCAGTGAAGTGCTCGTATTCCTCAGGGATTGGCGCGACCGATATGATCATGTCATCTAACGTGTCTGAGAATTTAGTCCAATCTGCCTTTCTGAAGTTGAATCTTCGTTTATGAAGAAAGTTGCCTGTCCCTTGTGGACAAGATTTAAGCAAGCCATCAGTTGATTCAAAGCCTTGAAGTATTTGTTTAGTATATTGAAGATTTAAGCAACAATAAATACTTTGTTGAACTTTCTAAGTCTTTAAAAGAACTTTGTGTGGGGAAATCCGAAGGGCCTCTCAGCCAAGGCACCCCCGGTGTCCCGTTGGGCATTCAGAAAACACGTCCTGTCTACAGACTCTTTCACAGGCCCAGCGCATGACAGCACAGTGTCAGTTTGAGTTACCGGGCAGGGCACATGGAGACAGAATTAAATGTAGTCAGCCCCCCACATTCATGAGTCCTGCAAGTCGTTTCCAGCAAATGGCACTTCTACATTGAACCTGTTGTGAGAGGGAAGTTTGTTCTTGCCTCCCTCTAAGGCTGAGAGAGTGTGACTTGCTCAAAACGTTGGATGGCCAAGTGGAGATTTCAACTTGGGCTTATATCCCAGCGTTCTAAGCCTGACATGATTTGTTCAAATGAGCTCTGCATCATTTTTGGGGATCTGGCAAAAATGCCCCAATTGCCCATTTCCGTCGTCCCCCAAAGCTCCCCTCCGGCCATTTGGCTCCAGGAATTAAGCTTCCTAAGGCTCTTAGCCTTTCGCTCCTTCCTTCCTCCTAAAATCTCCGGTGTAATTATATCTTTGCTTTGAACTGAGAGGTTGTTTTCTGCACACACTTCTCCTGGCATGTGATGGAGATGAATGGGAACGAGCAAGCTGCTTATAGGCAGCCAAAAAGGGAGAAGAAAATAGCCTTTGAAGGAAGGATGGTTTCCTTTCCTCTCTTGGTCCTTTTCTTTGCTTTCACAAAAGAAATCTTAGCACAACCAGCCAAACGCTTTAATATACGGGCATTCATTAAAGATGTCCCCTGACCCACTTCTATTTAGCACAGAACGCTGAAACTGCACGTGTGTAATGATATAAGTCTCTATAGGTTACGTGCCAATTTACAACTTAGAAATGATAATGGTTTTGACGTGAGAGGTGCTGAAGTGGTGTGAGGTTTGAGAATGGACCCAGTGGAATACAGAGCGGTCCTCCAGTTCCTTTACTTGGAAGGCTGCACACCAAAGGAGATGTTCGATGAGATGAACGAGGTTGATGGTGAGGATTCCCCGTAAATTGATGGTGAGGACTCCATCATAAGATGGAAGCATCTTATGATGGAGTCAAGAACTGGCATCGTCAATTCCAGTGTGGTTGGACTTCAGTGCTGTTGATGAACACGACATCCAGAAAGTGGAGGTCGCCCATTAGTACAATACAAGTCAACAATATAACACAAAAACATAATAGAACCAAGCAAAATACATAAAATGCAAAATCAAAATAATATACGACACAACAATATAAAAAAACAAGCATTAAAACAAAGAAAATTTCACTAGGCAGGGCCAGATTCAAGGATAATTTTTTTAAAAAATTTAAAACACTGGGAGATAGGTAAAGGTAGTCCCCTGACATTAAGTCCAGTCATGTCTGACTCTGGGGTGTGGTGCTCATCTCCATTTCTAAGTCGAAGAGCCAGCGTTGTCCGTAGACACCTCCAAGGTCATGTGGCCAGCATGACTGCATGGAGCGCCGTTACCTTCCCGCCGGAGCGGTACCTATTGATCTACTCACATTTGCATGTTTTCGAACTGCTAGGTTGGCAGGAGCTAAGGCTGACAGTGGAAGCTCACGCCGCTCCCCAGAATCGAACCTGCGACCTTTCGATCAACAAGCTCATAGGACAATGTAAATTATAAGGAGGAGGCTCTGGGAATGAGGAATGATTTCATTGCATCTCTATCCTTATTAAATCCTCCACCCCAACGCACTAACCCTAACATTTTATGTATAATCATGAAATACACTTGCAATAAAGATGATTTTTAAAAGGAGACAGTAAGAAGCCAGACCTTGAAACTGCTACGCCATTAAATGCTAATCAAGCTGGCCAATGGCAACATTCGCACCTGCCTCAAACAGACAAAAGTTCCTTCTTCCACCCTGGACATCATTCCACAGAGATATAAACCCCACTTGCCTAGTTTCCAACAGACCTCACAACCTCTGAGGATGCCTGCCATAGATGTGGGTGAAACCTCAGGAGAGAATGCTTCTGGAACATGGCCAGACAGCCCAGAAAACTCGCCGCAACCCAGTGATTCAGGCCACAAAACCCTTCGACAGCACAACCGTAAAGATACCATATTCAGTTAGTGAGGGCACCTGCATAGAAGTAAACATGGCCTTTTGAATTGCTCCTTTTGAATTGTTTGCTGCCTGGAGACATCCATAGCCTGGGTGGTGTTCTTAGCCTGGGTGACACAAAACCCTTGATAGTTTTCTGCCTGGAGACTCCCTGTGTCTTGATTCTAGTGCGGTAGTTCTCAACCTTCTTAATGCCGCGACCCCATAATACAGTTCCTGATGTTGTGGTGACCCCCAACAATAAAATTATTTTTGTTGCTACATCATAACTGTAATTTTGCTACTGTTATGAATCGTAATGTTAATATCCGATATGCAGAATGTATTTTCATTCCCAGGTCCAAATTTGACACAATACCCAATATGCCCAAATTTGAATATTGGGGGGTAGGTGGGTGGATGGGTGGGTTATTTTGTCATTTGGGAGTTGTAGTTGCTGGGATTTATAGTTCACCTAAAATCAAAGAGCATTTTGAACTCCGCAAATGATAAGGGTAGGTAGGTAGTCCCCTGACATTAAGTCCAGTCATGTTTGACTCTGGGGTGTGGTGCTCATCTCCATTTCTAAGCTGAAGAGCCAGCGTTGTCTGTAGACACCTCCAAGGTCATGTGGCCGGCATGACTGCATGGAGCGCCGCAAATGATAGAGTTGAACCAAACTTGGCATGCATAGCTCGCATGACCAAGAGAAAATACTGGAAGGGTTTGGTGGGCATTGACCTTGAGTTTTGGAGTTGTAGTTCACCCACATCCATAGAACACTGTGGACTCAAACAATGATGGATCTGGATCAAAATTGGCATGAATGCTCAATAATGTGAACACTAGTGGAGTTTGGGGAAAAGAGATTTGACATTTGGGGGTTGTAGTTGCTGGGATTTATAGTTCTCCTCCAATCAAAGAGCATTCTGAACTCCACCAATGATAAAATTGGGTCAAACTTCCCACACAGAACCCCCATGATCAACAAAAAATACTGTGTTTTCCGATGGTCTTTGGCGACCCCTCTGACACCCCCTCACGACCCCCCCAGGGGTCCTGATCCCCAGGTTGAGAAACGCTGTTCTAGTGTCTTTCAATACTGGTAGCCAAATTTTGTTCTTTTTCGTGGTTCCTTTCTTTCTGTTGAAATTGTTCACATGCTTGTGAATTTCAATAACTTCTCTGTGTCCAGGATCCCATCCAGTACAAGGTCCGTGCCACTTTTGCTAAGCCCTGGCTTCCCCTCCTTCCTCTCTGCTCAGGGAAGTCCCACCTGGCCATTGTCCAGAAGGTCAACAACGAAGGTGAAGGGGACCCTTTCTACGAGGTCATGGGCCTGGTGACCCTGGAGGACGTCATTGAGGAGATCATCAAGTCGGAGATCATGGACGAGTCGGATGACTACAGTAAGTGGGGTTTCTTCCAGGTATGGCCTGTGAGGGGCTCGATTATTTTCGTTCTTCTAGTCCTGGCTGTCTTCCCCTCCTTTTTTGCCCCCCAAGTCATAGATGTCTTAGGACATGTTGGGCATCCTTTTATTTTGTACTTGGACGCCCAAATCAGCAAAACAGTACGGCTGGGTTAGGAAGTGCCTTCTTGCATCTTCATGCCATTGAGAACCTTTGTGTATAATTTTGGTCTGATTGCCCTTAAAACAGGTTGAAAGTTGTGGGGGTTTTGCAGGCCACAAAAGTGGGATCCAACAGAAACTTGTGAGATAAATTGTAAATTATCTATATAAATAAAAATGTTCATCTGGAGAGGCCCTGCTCACAATCCCACCTGCGTCGCAAGCGCGTTTGGTGGGGACGAGGGACAGGGCCTTCTCTGTGGTGGCCCCCCGACTCTGGAACTCTCTCCCCAAGGACATCAGACAAGCCCCAACGTTGGCAGTCTTTAGGAAGAGCTTGAAGACCTGGCTGTTCCAGTGTGCCTTTCCAGAATAGGAAACTCCCAGCATCATGTCCCAAACGCACTTTATTAGAGATTTAAGATTGCCTGCACATCGCACCTACCCTAAAATCTTTACATTTCACCTGTCATGTCCAGCACTTCTAATTTATTCATTACATTTGGCCTGGCCCTAGTTTTAAATGTGTCATGATGTATTGTTTTGATGTTTTACTGTTATTGCTTTAATGTTTATTGGTTTGCTTTATGAGTTTTATTGTTGTACTTGTTATGCTGTTGTTTTATTGAGGGCTTTGGCCTTTGTAAGCCGCACCGAGTCCTTCGGGAGATGTTAGCGGGGTACAAATAAAGTTAATAATAATAATAATAATAATAATAATAATAATGTTCGTTTGTGGGATTAACAGAATTCAAAAACCACTGGATGAATTGACACCAAATATGGCAGCAAAACACATTCTAATCCGATCTAGGTCTTTCAAACAAAAAACCTTTAAAAATGAAGGGGAAATAAGTTAAAACTCCCCAAAAAGAAAAATGCCTTACAAGGCCTGGCCCAATGGAGGGGTGGGGGCTTGGCGAGGCAAGCCCCGGCAGCAGCTGGAGCAACCGCAGTGGCTCCATGAGGCCCACGTGGCTACCAGGCAACTCTTCCCCCAAGACCAGAGGATTGCAAGGCAAGCCTGGCTGCAGGGCTGCACCCCCCCCCCCCCCGTGGTTGGGTGAAGGGAGTATGTGAACCATGGGAAGGCCAGCAACTCTCCCGCTTGGGCTCCACATCCCCCCTTTCACCCCCTTTGAAAACCCTTACAAACTGTCCAGGAGGAAAGAGGGGAAAGGAGAGAAGAAAGGAAGAAAAGGATTGGTGAAGAGAAGGGGGAGATTATGAATGGAAAGAAAGGTAGAACGCAGAAATGCTGGAGCACTCTAATCACCACCATGTCGGACTACACAGGGAAGCCATTGAAATCCACAAGCATGTGGACAATTTCAATAGAAAGGAAGAAACCATGAAAATGATCAAAATCTGGCTACCAGTATGAAAAAGAACCCTCTAAAATCAGGACAGTAAATAAAGACAGGGGAGCTCCAGACAAGAAACAATCAGAGACAGCTAATCACCTCTCAAGAAAGGATGCCGCCAGGCAGTAAGAAGCAACACCATGAAAACTGCTAGGCCATTTATTTATTTATCTATTTATTTAGTATATTTGTATACCGCCTTCTGGCGACTCGAGGCGGTTCAAAAGGCAAAAATTCAATGCCACCAAAAACACAGATACAATATACAATATAAAACGTCAACAACAATAAAATCAACACTATAATAAAACATACTTCAGTCAATTAAATGCTAATCAAGGTGGTCAATTAAATTAAAATTAAATAAATAAATAAAATAATTAAATGTAAATTAAATATAAATAAATAAATAAATAAATAAATAAATAAAATGCTAATCAAGGTGGACAATGGAAACTTTCACACGTACCTCCAATAGACAAGCATTCTTTCTCCCACTTTGGACTTTCCACAGATATATAAACTCCACTTGCTTAGTATCCGACAGAACTCACAACCTCTGAGGATGCCTGCCATAGATACAGGCGAAACGTCAGGAGAGAATGCTACTGGAGCATGGCCAGACAGCTCGAAAAACTTAACAGCTTTGGAGGTTGCAATTTCTAACATTCTTATTATAGGATGGGGTAATAAAACAAATCTGCCCCAGGATATTCTAATTTATTGATCTGTTATCCATTCTGTACAAGTGTTGCTCCACTTCTGAGACTGTCTTACAATCATGGCTGTGTTGATAAGGACATTGGTCCGACTCTGTACAGCAGGCATGAGCCAATTTCGGCCCTCCATGTGTTTTGGACTTCAACTCCCACAATTCCTAACAGCCTACCGGTCCAAAACACCTGGAGGGCCGAAGTTGGTCCACGCCTGCTGTATAGGATAGATTCTTCTAATTCAGTGCTTCCACTCTTCCAAGTGTTTTGGACATCAGCTCCCAGAATCCCCTACTCATTGGCCAAAAGAGTGGAGGATTCTGGGAATTGAAGTCTATTAAAGGCTAGACACCTATGCCTTCCTTTCTGGGAGGAATAATGAAAAACCATCTCCCAGAAAACTGAATTCTGCCCTGTCGTATTAAAGAAACACCTAGAGTCAACTCCGAAAATCCTCCAACCTGCATGGCCAGTGTTGTACTGGTGCCACTGGGTGGACTGGGTTTATCTCTCCTTTTCCTCCTCTTCCTCCCCACTTCTTTCCTTCCTCCTTCCTTCTTTCCAGGGGACAACAAACTGAAGAAGAAGCCAGCCCCACTGGGGTCCTTGATGGATCGCAGGAAAGAAGACTTCTCTCTGTTCAAAGTGTCCGATAATGAATACAAGGTGAAAATCTCTCCACAGCTTCTCCTGGCGACGCAGCGCTTCTTATCCAGAGGTAAGATCTGCGGAGAAACCGGCCCAATCATACATTTGGAAGGGACTATCTGATACCGTATGTACTCGAGCATAAGCCAACCCAAATATAAGCCGAGGTGCCTAATTTTACCACAAAAAACTAGGAAAGCGTATTGGCTCAAGTATAAGCCAAAGGTGGGAAAGGCAGCAGCGACTGGGAAATCTATATAAATAAAAATGTAATGTTTGTTTCTGGGATTAACATAACTCAAAAACCACTGGACGAATTGACACCAAATTTGGACACAAGACACTTATCAAGCCAACGAGTGACCATCACTCATAAAAACACTGAAAAACACAGCGGAAGGGACTTAAAAAGCCAAAAATAAAAAATACATTACAATGCATGCACAAAACTACATATATACACATATACATAAATATACACATACACACATGTATACACACACAGACTGGGCCACAGCAACACATGGCAGGGGACAGCTAGTTTCAAAATAAAAATAGATACCAATGAAATTACATTAACTGAGGAGTGCGGTGAGTTCCTGCTGTTAGCTCCACCTTCTGCCAACCTAGCAGTTCGAAAACGTGCAAATGTTCACCTTTAATAATATATAGAATCATAGAGTCATAGAATTGGAATAGACCTCATGGGCCATCCAGTCCAACCCTCTGCCAAGAAGCAGGAATACTGCATTCAAAGCACCCCTGACAGATGGCCATCCAGCCTCTGTTTAAAAGCCTCCAAAGAAGGAGCCTCCACCACACTCCAGGGCAGAGAGTTCCACTGCTGAACAGCTCTCCCAGTCAGGAAGTTCTTCTTCATGTTCAGATGGAATCTCCTTTCTTGTCGTTTGAAGCCATTGTTCCGCATCCTAGTCTCCAGGGAAGCAGAAAACAAGCTTGCTCCCTCCTTCCTGTGACTTCCTCTCACATATTGCTGTATATACATTTTACCATTATGTGCCAAGCTGCACCATAAATTGTCATCTGTGCTCATTGATCCACACACATTGGGGTTCAATCTAGGTCTTGTGTAACTGAACCAATGGACACCAAAGTCTTGTAAGGCATTGGGCAGTGTGTATAACCTTGATTTTGGTGATTTTTCCCCCCTTACTTGTTTTCACATGCTTTATTTTTAAATGCAAAGCTTGAGCCCCTTGACACTTCTCTCTCCCTCTCTCCCCGTTTCTGAAGAGGTGGACCTCTTTGGCCCGGCCCGCATCTCGGAGAAGGTCCTCTTGCATTTGCTGAAGCATCCCAGCGTCAACCAAGAGGTCAAGTTCGACGAGAGCAACCGCCTGGCCGCCGACCACTATTTGTATCAGCGCAACCAGCCCGTCAACTACTTCATCCTCATCCTGCAGGTGAACATCTTCTTCTTCACTGAGCCAAGGCATAGGGCAGGGAATCTGCTTCTTCTTTCTCCGCTTTTTCTACTGCTTCACAATTCACAATCCCATTTACCAATGCCAAGACTAGAGTTGTGTATCCTAACAGATTCACCTTTACAATCTGGTGCCTTTAAGACAGGCATGGGTGAGCTTCATCCCTCCAAGTGTTTTGGATTCGAGATGCTTGTCTGTTCTTAAGATGAAAAGCATATGTCTGTGTTTTAGATGGATTAGGAATCGGGTGGTTTCCCCTGTAGTAGGCAGTAAGAGCACCTAAAGCTTTGGAGGGCTTCTGTTCAACCATTTCAAAACTCCCTGCTTGAGCAGTGATGGCGCAATCATCAGCATAGTTGAAACTCTCTGTTCCTTCTAGCAGTGGCTGATCATTTGTGTAAACGTTAAACACTGATGAAGCAAGCACGCTCCCCTAGGCAGGCTGTTCTTCTGTAGTACTACTAGTAGTAGTCATAATTCAATTCTAAAACACACATCGTAGAATCGCAGGTATATCTTATATATTTTTTTGTTGGTGGCGTTGGTACTGAAATTTGGGTTTGTCTTACAATTGATGGTGTCTTACAATCGAATAATTAAGGTCAATGACCATCAGTGAAACAAACAATATCTATATAAATAAAAATGTAATGTCCGTTTGTGGGAATAACAGAACTCAAAAACCACTGGGCAAATTGACACCAAATTTGGACACAATACACCTATCAGGCCAACGAGTGACCATCACTCATAAAAACACTGAAACACTGAAAAGCAGCAGAAGAGACTTCAAAAGCCAAAAAATAAAAAATACATTACAACGCATGCACATAACCATATGGTTCCCCTGACATTAAGTCCAGTCGTGTCCGACTCGGGGGTGTGGTGCTCATCTCCATTTCTAAGCCCAAGAGCTGCCGTTGTCCATAGACACCTCCAAGGTCATGTGGCCGCATGACTGCATGGAGCACCGTTACCTTCCTGCCGGAGCAGTACCTATTGATCTCAAATCTACATGTTTTTGAACTGCTTGGTTGGCAGAAGCTGGGGCTAACAGCAGGAGCTCATGCCACTCCCCAGATTCGAACCTGCAACCTTTCGGTTAGCAAATTTAACAGCTCAGCGGTTTAACCCAAATTTGGACACAAGACACCTGTCAGGCCAACAAGTGATCATCACTCATACAAACACTGAAAAACACAACAGAAGGGACTTAAAAAGGCAAAAAACCAAAAATGCATTACAACACATGCTCAAAACCACATATATACACAAACACACATATATACACACATACACAAATATATACGCACACACACACACACACACACACACATATATATGCATATATGCACACAAATACACAGAAAGGGGGAAGGAAGGAAGGAGGTAGGAAGGAGAGAAAGAAGGAAAGAAGGAGAGAAGGAATTAAAAAATGAAAGAAAGAAGGAAAGAGAGAGGGAAGGAAGGAGAGAAGGAACGAAAGTGAGAAAGAGGGAGGGAAGGAAGGAATGAAAGAGAGAAGGAAGGATGGAACCAAAGAGCAAAGAAAGGAAGGAAAGAAACAGAGAAGGAAGAAAGAAGAAGGAAAAGAAAAAGAGGGAAGGAAAGAGGGAGGAAAGGAAGGAGGGAGGGAAGGTAGGCCACAGCAACGCGTGGCGGGTACAGCTAGTAGAGTATATAAAACATGAGGTGAGTCATAGAATCATGAAGTTGGAAGAGACCCCAAAGGCCATCTAGTCCAACCCTATTCAGTCAGGCAGGAAAAGCACAATCAGAGCACCTTTGCTTAAAATACATTATTAACACACTTAAAAACAGGTTTAAGACAATCTTGCAGTCAATGACCAGTTCACCAGAAATGTCACTTTTGGGGGGCAGTCCTCTAATCTCCAAAATGTTGGTGGATTCTGCGAGTTGTCATCCCCCAAAAGGAAATTTTCCCATGCTTTGTAGCTTCCTTCTGCTTTGACAACGTATTAGAAGTTCTAGAATGGACTGGAGCATTTGACACTGGGAGATGTCAACATATTGGAAACTTCTTACTCCTTTTACTGTCAGTCCTTTCTCTCTAATGTACCACGAAGGATCTGGTTTTGCATCCCTAATATTTGCAAAGAATATGGATTTGTCTGTCGTGTCCTTCATAACCCCGCCACCCAAGGTGGTACGGTCCATTGTGTTGCTCCATCATTATCATCGTCCTGGTCCTGAGCCAAAGCCATGCAGAAGACGACCTGCTCTGGGGCTAAGGAAGCTGGTCTTCCTCCTCCCCACGGCCCCATCTGGCCCCAAATGAGATACTCTTCCTTGCAGTGCGTAGGACTACCCAGACCCCTTTCTTTTCCTGCATAAATGTAAGAGAGGAATCATAGAAAAACAGAGTGGGAAGAGGCATCCATTGGGTCCCGCCCAAAGCTTGGCCAAACTTGGGTCCTCCAGATGTTTTGGACTTCAACTCCCACAATCCCTAAAAGCCAGCAGGCTGTTAGGAATTGTGAGAGTTGGTCCAAAACACCTGGAGGACCCAAGTTTGCCCATGCCTGGCGTGGGATCTCTAGTTAGATAGTCAAGGCAAAGACTTGAGTTGGGAAGTCTAGCAGAGTCACATCTTCTGCCTTGATCAAGGAAGTCACATTTTGTGGCCCTGGTTACCTAAACCTGGAATTCAACAAAATGGGACAGATGTCCTCTTCCAAGATGGCACCTTCCAAATTTGGGCTTCAATTTCCATGAAGATGCCTATGGATGTTCTTGGGCATCCAAAGGCCTTCAAAATAGGGAACTTGCTCCAGATCAACCTCATGGGCATCAAGTAGAGACTTACAATGGCCACCCAGTGAAATCTGTTGGGGCTTAGGTTATACATAAGTGTTGGTGGGCCTTGATAGCCCCCTAAGAAGCCATACTGGATCACAACAAAGGCTGTGTATCGAGTGTTCTGTTTGTAAAATGGGCATCCTGGTGGAGAAGAGGGCAACTCAAAACCTTTACACAACCTTCTCTCTTGGGATTGAGTGACTCTTCCAGTCGTTCCCTCTTCCATCAATGGGATTGAATGACTATTCCAGTCTATCTTTGAACCTCTTTGAGTCTCATTGTAGAGAGAAAAGGCAGAGTATAAATAAACATAATAATAATAATAATAATAATAATAATAATAATAATAAACAACTTCATTTGTACCCCGCCACTTTTATTATTATTTTATTTTATTACTATTTATTTATCATGTCAGGAGCAACCAGACAGTTGTATTACATTTTTAACCAAACAAACAGACAGACAAAACACAATGTTTGCAAGCTTGGTAGTTGATTAAATGTCCTTTGACCAGTATCTGGCCACTTGGGAGTGCCTCTGGTGTTGCCGCAAGAAGGTCCTCCATTGTGCATGTGGCAAGGCTCAGGTTGCATTGCAGCAGGTGGTCTGTAGCTTTCTCTTCTCCACACTCGCATGTCGTGGATTCCACTTTGTAGCCCCATTTCTTAAGGTTAGCTCTGCATCTCGTGGTTCCAGAGCGCAGTCTATTCAGCACCTTCCAAGTCGCCCAGTTTTCTGTGTGCCCAGGAGGGAGTCTCTCATTTGGTATCAGCCATTGATTGAGGTTCTGGGTTTGAGCCTGCCACTTTTGGACTCTCGCTTGCTGAGTTGTTCCAGCAAGTGTCTCTGTAGATCTTAGAAAACTATTTCTTGATTTAAGTCATTGACGTGCTGGCTGATACCCAAACAGGGATGAGCTGGAGATGTCACTGCCTTGGTCCTTTCACTATTGGCTGCTACTTCCCGGCGGATGTCAGGTGGTGCAATACCGGCTAAGCAGTGTAATTTCTCCAGTGGTGTAGGGCGCAGACACCCCGTGATAATGCGGCATGTCTCATTAAGAGCCACATCCACTGTTTTAGTGTGGTGAGATGTGTTCCACACTGGGCATGCGTACTCAGCAGCAGAGTAGCATAGCGCAAGGGCAGATGTCTTCACTGTGTCTGATTGTGATCCCCAGGTTGTGCCAGTCAGCTTTCATATGATACTGTTTCTAGCACCCATTTTTTGCTTGATATTCATGCAGTGCTTCTTGTAGGTCAGAGCACGGTCCAGAGTGACTCCCAGGTATTTGGGTGCGCTGCAATGCTCCAGTGGGATTCCTTCCCAGGTAATCCTCAGAACTCAGGATGCTTGTCTGTTCTTAAGGTGAAAAGCACATGTCTGTGTTTTAGATGGATTAGGGATCAGCTGGTTTTCCCTGTAGTAGGTGGTAAGAGCACCTAGAGCTTCGGAAATCTTCTGTTTAACCATCTCAAAGCTCCCTGCTTGAGCAGTAATGGCACAATCATCTGCATAGAAGAAACTCTCTGTCCCTTCTGGCAGCAGCTGGTCATTTGTGTAAACGTTGAACATGGATGGAGGAAGCACGCTCCCCTGAGGCAGGCCGTTCTTCTGTTTCCGCCATCTGCTTCTCTGGCCCTGGAACTCAACAAAAAAGCTCCTGTTTTGTAGCAGGTTTCCTATGAGGCGGGTGAGGTGGTAGTCCTTTGTGATATTATACATTTTTCTCAGGAGGAGGCGGTGGTTTACAGTATCATAAGCCGCTGACAGGTCTATGAAGACAGCTCCTGTGATCTGCTGCCTTTCAAAGCCATCTTCTATGTGCTGAGTCAGGTTCAGCACTTGCGATGTGAGTAGCATAGCGCAAGGGCAGATGTCTTCACTGTGTCTGATTGTGATCCCCAGGTTGTGCCAGTCAGCTTTCATATGATACTGTTTCTAGCACCCATTTTTTGCTTGATATTCATGCAGTGCTTCTTGTAGGTCAGAGCACGGTCCAGAGTGACTCCCAAGTATTTGGGTGCGCTGCAATGCTCCAGTGGGATTCCTTCCCAGGTAATCCTCAGAACTCAGGATGCTTGTCTGTTCTTAAGGTGAAAAGCACATGTCTGTGTTTTAGATGGATTAGGGATCAGCTGGTTTTCCCTGTAGTAGGTGGTAAGAGCACCTAGAGCTTCGGAAATCTTCTGTTTAACCATCTCAAAGCTCCCTGCTTGAGCAGTAATGGCACAATCATCTGCATAGAAGAAACTCTCTGTCCCTTCTGGCAGCAGCTGGTCATTTGTGTAAACGTTGAACATGGATGGAGGAAGCACGCTCCCCTGAGGCAGGCCATTCTTCTGTTTCCGCCATCTGCTTCTCTGGCCCTGGAACTCAACAAAAAAGCTCCTGTTTTGTAGCAGGTTTCCTATGAGGCAGGTGAGGTGGTAATCCTTTGTGATATTATACATTTTTCTCAGGAGGAGGCGGTGGTTTACAGTATCATTAGCCGCTGACAGGTCTATGAAGACAGCGCCTGTGATCTGCTGCCTTTCAAAGCCATCTTCTATGTGCTGAGTCAGGTTCAGCACTTGCGATGTGTAGCTTTTGCCTTTCCTGAAGCCAACTATTTTTTCCATAATTTCCATAAACTGACTAACTAAAAGGGACAAAGGGAAAATCCTGTTCTGATATCTGAAAATGATGGAATGGGTGCCTTCCATTGTGTCTTTGTCTGGCTTCCTCACTTTGACATTAATGTATGTGTTTACCTTCCCCTCCAGGGCAGGGTCGAAGTTGAGATCGGAAAAGAGGGGCTGAAGTTTGAGAACGGGGCCTTCACATATTACGGCGTCTCCGCACTGACGGCACCTTCTTCCGGTGAGTCCCACACTTCCTTCCCAACTCCTTCCCATTACATCACCTCAGAAGTCAGGACCTCTGGAGGGTTTGCAAGGGGATTTCAGAAGGATCACCAAAGACGATCAGAAAACATCTCTTTCTGGTGGTCTCAGGAACCTCTTTGGCAGAGAAGGCTGAAGATCTCTCCGCCTGTCCTTCTCTTCCTTTTTGGAAACAGACAGTGAATCCTCCCACCAAAAACCCTCCTCTGCTGTGATTGGCTGGCCTCTCATCCAAGGGGAGGGCTGTTTCTGAGACTCCAAGCGGGAAGGGGAGAGCAGGTGTGCTCGGTGCATGGCAGCATGGTGAACATGTATGAGCGAGGAAGAGCGTGTGAGGCTGGAGGGAGGCTCGCGCCAGTGACTCCCTTCATGGCATGGGCATTCTGTATGGGAAATTTGGCCCAATTCTGTCGTTGGTTGGGTTAAAAATGCACTTTGATTGTAGGTGAACTATAAATCCCAACAGTTACAACTCCCAAATATCAAGGTCTATTTGGTCCAAATCCATCATTGTTTGCGTCAACAGTACTCACTGGATGTAGGTGAACTTCAGCTCCAAAACTCAAGGTCAATGCCCACCAAACCCTTCCTGTATTTTTTTTGTTTGTCATGGGAGTTCTGCGTGCCAAGTTTGGTTCAATTCCATTGTTGGTGGAGTTTAGAATGCTCTTTGATTTTAGGTGAACTATAAATCCCAGCAACTACAACTCCCAAATGACAAAATAATTCCCCCGCCCCCCGACCCCACCAGTTTTCAAATGTGGGCGTATCGGGTATTTGTGCCAAATTTGGTCTAAATGAAAATATATCCTGCTTATCAGGTATTTTACATTATGATTCATAACAGTAGCAAAATCACAGTTATGAAGTAGCAATGAAAATAATGTTGTGGTTGGAGGAACTGTGTTAAGGCGTTGCAGCATTAGGAAGGTAGAGAAACACTGCATTACAGGAAACTCCCGTTTCGGAGGATTTGGCTCCAAAACCTCATGGGTTTTTGTTCAAGGTCATATTCCAAAGTGATGAGAGAAACCCCAGAAGGACTACCATCGATCCGGCCAACTGTGGGTTTGGTTCTTCCAGGACATCAACAAAAGGCATTTCCCAAAGCCTGGCCCTTTGCAAGTGTGTTGGATTACAGTTCATACACCCTTGAGGAAAATAACAATAATAACCACCCCATGTAACCCCATTTTTATTCTTGGGTTATACATTCTATTTCCTAATTGGATCCATCATAAAAACATGGGAAAAGTTTATTAAACTGCAAAACAGAGGACCAAAAACTTGAGAACCACTGGAGTAGAGACTAGACCAGGCCTGGGCGAACTTCGGCCCTCTGGGTGTTTTGAATTTCAACTCCCACAATTCCTAACAGCCTACCAGCTGTTAGGACTTGTGGGAGTAGCAGTGGAAGGCCGAAGTTTTGCCTATGCCTGATTTAGATAGTGAATGTGGATTAGACAGCAGGACTAGAGTTGATGGGAATTGGGATACAGCAACATCTAAGAAGCTGCAGTTTGTTCTGTTTAGTCAGCGGTTTCAATTTAGAGGCAAGGCTTGTGGATCAGATACCTGGCTCTAAAATGCCCTTTCACCTCCCCACCGCCTCAGAGCTACTGTTGGGTTGCACTGCCCATTATCCCTATATAATAACAGATGGGCATTATTGTTTGATAACATCTGGGGACCAAAAGTGGGTAGTAGTAATAATAATAATAATAATAATAATAATAATAATAATAATAATAATAATACTTTATTTATACCCCGCTACCATCTCCCTGTGCCTCCGCCCAGACAATATAAAAAATAAAACTGTGATGTGCTTCTCTCTATGTCTGAGCGAACTGCAGGTGTCTATATTGAGAAGCTTGAGATACTCAGACTGGTTTAAACATCAAAAAAGGATATTTATTTATTCAAAGTCCTTGAAGACTTGGCACAGTTAATCACAGTTCATCAAAGTTGCAAACAAACAAACAGTCAATAGATGAAGCTACAAAAATATTCTTTCTTTTCTTTAGTTACAGAGGCAACCCTTTCTCCAGATGACAGATAAGATCATGAAATCTTAACACCCTAACCTTAAGCTGTTGTGGTTTAGAAAAAGGCAGACTTTTTCCCTATCTATAACTTAAGGTCAGTCCTGGAGACAAAGCAGTCACGACTCCCTCTCTATAACTATAACTCAATCTTCTCAACTAAGCTTATCTGTCTAAAATATCTCAATACAGCTCAATACACAATATACTATCTATATTAACTCAATATAGCTTACTTAGTTTAGTTTTTGCAATGGTTCTCCCAGAGCTAACTGCCTAGCCATCAGCACGTCTGAAGTCTTTCCTCAAACTGAAAAGGCAGGGGAGAATCTAAAATGGAGATCTTTCCCTGGGAGAAAAGGCGGTCCCTAAACTCAAAGAGCTGCTCTCTAAGCCAATAGTTGCAAAGAGGCCTGCAGACTCTGATACTATTAACCTTTAGGACTCTTGCAAAGCTGCAGCAGCCCTGGGAGAAAATGCAAGAGGAAGCAACCTCAAGCAACTATAAAGTAAGGCAAATCAGGCTCCTGGGAGACAGAACACTCCCCAAGGGACTCGGTGCGGCTTACGTGAGGCCAAGCCCACATCAATAACAAGAGCAATAACAAATACAATCAATATAATACAATTAGTATAAATCACATAAACAAAAAAATCACATAAACAAAAAAAAAATAAACAGTAACACGCAAGCATTTAAAAACCAATGGCCGGGCCAAATGTAATAATTTAAAATTTAAAAAATAACGCTGGGCATGAACAAGGCAGGATATAACTGGGATAGGGTTTTCAAAAAGAGATGAGGGAATGCAGTCAGTCCTAAATCAGTGGTAAAGTGCATTTTGAGGACATATTGCGGAGAGTTTTCCTTATTCTGGGAAGGCACACTGGAACAACCACGTTTTCAGGCTCCTCCCAAAGACTGCCAAAGTTGAGGCATGTCTAATGTCCCTGGGAAGTGAGTTCCAGAGTCAAGGGGCCACCACCGAGAAGGCCCTCTCCCTCATCCCCACCGTTTGAGCCTGCGAAGGAGGTGGGAGCGCAAGCAGGGCCTCTCCAGATAATCGAAGAGAATGTGTGGGTTCGTACACAGAAATGTGGTCACACAGATAGGTGGGTTCCAAACTGTTCAGGGCTTTATAGGTCAAAACCTGCACCTTGAATTAGGACCGGAAAATGAACAGCAGTCAGTGGAGCTCCTTCAACAGGAGGGTTGACCGCTCCCTGTAAGAAGCACCAGTTAATAACCTGGCTGTTGCCTGTTGAAATTTCTGGGCCATTTTCAAGGGCAGCCCCACGTAGAGTGCATTACAGTAGTCCAATCTGGAGGTGACTAAGGCATGGACCACCCTGGCCAGATCCGACTTCACGAGGTATGCTCGCAGCTGGCGCAATAGTGGCTGCGGAAAGCCCTCCTGGCCATGGTTATTAACAGTAACCATAATAAGGCTGATGTAGTCCTCGACTGAAATAGTTTGAGAACTAGGTATAATTAATAATAATAATAATAATAATAATAATAATAATAATGCTGCAAACATCACCCTTTGGCTCCTTGTGTTTTTCTCCAATAGTTCACCAGTCCCCAGTATCCACCCTCCGAATGAACCGCCGCGACCAGTCTTCGCTGGACTGCACAGAAGCCACCAACTACTCCGCTTACTGTCCGGATTACACTGTCCGAGCCTTGACCGACCTGCAGTTCATCAAGGTGGGCACCGTCCGGAGGGTCCCAAGGGAGTCAATGGCCCAGACATCCTCCAAAACTTTGCAAGGATTGGTATCTCGCAGGAGATTGACAATCTTTTCTCACACCTTGTTGGAATGTAGATTAGGCAAAATAGACTCCCCCCTATAATTTGGATTTGGGTTCTCGATATAATGTGCAGATATTCAATTTCGTAAGTATTGGGTTTAGAAACTTGCAGCATATCCTGGCACAAAGGAGAACCTTTACTACCTGCCCCACTTGAAAAGAAGGCCATCGGGGAACTCGCACCTTGTTTCCCACTCAAATCTGGCCCATTGTATATCATGGGACTGAGCATCCATGGGTTTGGGTAACAACAACAACAACAACAACAACAATTGTGGTGGTGTAATTGTGCCGGCAGGACTGAAGACTGACAGGTCAGAGGTTCGAATCCAGGGAGAGTGTGAATGAGCTCCCTCTGCCAGCTCAAGCTGCCCATGCGGGGACATGAGAGAAGCCTCCCATAAGGATGGTAAAACATGAAAACATCCAGGCATCCCCTGGACAACGTCCTTGCAGACGGCCAATTCTCTCACACCAGAAGCCACTTGCAGTTACTCAAGTTGCTCCTGACACAAACAAAAAATATCTCTAACGAATAATAATAAGACTCTGGCATAAGCCAGTCAAGGTGGTCCCAGTGGTGATCGGCACACTAGGTGCAGTGCCTAAAGACCTTGGCCTGCACTTAAAAACAGTCGGCACTGACAAAATCACCATCCATCAGCTGTAAAATCGCCATCCATCAGATGTGTGATCAAATACAAAAGCCAGCAGAGAGATCTTGTTTGCTGTGGACTAATCTTGTTGTGTCTATAATAATAATAATAATAATAATAATAATAATAATAATTCTATGATTCTATTCTATTATTCTATTATATATGTTTGTGTCTGTGTATAATAATAATAATAATAATAATAATAATAATAATAATAATTATTATTATTATTATTATTATTGTTCTGTCACTGCTGGGCTTAAAATGAAGTGCTTTTTAAACAGGATGTGTAAGTTGAGCCCAACGGGAAGCCAGAGGACCTGAAGAGAAGCCCTTAGAGATTTCCCCCCCATAAACAGTCTTTAGAGGGCTTGAGAAATATAACAAAGTCTTTATTGATGAACAGAAACTTCTTTTGTCTTCAAAGGTTAAACAAATGCTTCCAGGCTTTAAACAACTGGTGGCTTCTAACTGTTTCTTTGCTTTACTTCAAAGGAAAATCCCTTTCTAGCTCCTCCCAGGCTAACTGTGAACCTAAACCTAACTGATGTGGATCCACTACCGGGCTGAACTGCGTCTCAAAACCGAGTGGACCTACCAGTAGGCCTGTAGTCACTTAGCTGGAGTTCTTGATGTTTAAACCTGTTATTCCCTCCGAAATTCCTCAGGGCTGTAAGGCTGTTTCCCTGGAACCTTTGGGAATCTTAAGAATGTTCTCCCCCAGGAAGTCTTAAGGGTTGAAGCTTTTGCACAGGAGAACCTTGACACATCCTGTACATTAGCTTCTTGCTGAGACTAAAAAATGGCTCCCTTCCCTTCTCTAAACCCAAAAGGGGGCGGGACTAGAGAACCTAATGATGATGACCAGGTGGCCTGCCCTATAACTGCAAACTTTAACAGGAAGCCACCCTGCTGCAGAATCCCAAGCCTAGGATTGCAAGCAAACATTTAATACAAAGCAAATAAAGTTGGAGCCCCTGGTACAGCCGTACCACAACAACAACAACAACAACAATAATAATAGTAATAATAATAATACATGTATTACCCATGTCTCCTTGTAGCGCGACGCAGGGGTTCCTGGAGCTGAACCCCAACAGATACTAAGAACGTATTGTAAACCCATGTCCACTTTTGCACTTGTGAGATGCTTTGCTCTTGACTCTGTGCTCAAAGGGTCTCAACGGCGGGCTCTTTCCGCAGGTGACCCGTCTGCAGTATCTCAATGCCCTGATGGCCTCCAGGATACAGAACTCCCCGCAGTCTCCGGACAACATCGAATTGAAAATCATGCCCAGCAGCCAGACAAAGCTCCTGAATGACAAAAACGCTGCAACAGGTGTGTGCTTACCTGACCCCTTTTGAGCCACGACTGCACCTTTTCATTGATGGCTCACAGGCATCTCATGCGCGAGGCCTGAAGATAATTATGTCAGGTGCTCTGTTTTCAATAGTGAACAAAAGTTTGTGTACACTGCAACAATTAGAAAGCGAAGGAGACATTCTTTCAACCTGTCCCGAAGGAAGAGGAAGAGGAGGAAGAGAGGGCTAGAGAGGAAAGGTTGAAGGAAGAGAGGGAAAGAAAGAGAAAGAAAGAGATCTTGGGGAAAAAAGAAGGGTTGTTTTAGATAGAGGAAGAGAAGAAGGTAGAAGGAAGAGAGGGAAGGAAATAGAGAAGTGGGTCTTAGAGGAAAACAAATAGAAGGAGGAAGGAGATTAGAGAAGAAAGGTAGAGAGAAGGAAGAGAGGGAAGGAAATAGCAAAGTACAGAAAGAGATCTTGGAGGAAAAGGAGGAATGTAAGAGGGAGGAAGAGAGGGGTAGAGAGGACAGGTAGAAGGTAGATAGGGAAGGAAATAGAGTGGGAATCGGGTCTTGGAGGAAAAGAAATAGGAGGAAGAGAGGAGGAGCAGAGAGAAAAGGTAGAGGGAAGGAAGAGAGCAAAGGAAATAGAGAAGGAAGTAGATCTTAGAGGAAAAGGATCTTGGAGGGGGAAGAGAGGGAGTGTATTGTAGGGAGAGAAAGGGGTCTCGGAGGGAGGGAGGGTGTGGGTCTTGGAGAGGAAAAGGAGATGGAGTGAAACACCAAGGGAGACCTGGCCTTTTTCTCTTTTCACTTTGCCTTTTCCACCACTTGTTCTCTTTCTCCCTGTGCTAAACGCCTCTGTCTCTTCTCTCTCCCCTTCTTCTCTCTCTCCTTTCTCCTTCCAGCCTTCCCGCTAAACCTCTCTTTCTTTGGCACAATTGAGAACTGCATTTAATACAGGCCCCCCTCTGCCATATTGCTGGAGTGCCTTTGTTTTGAAAGCCACAAGGTAAATATGCTTACTCCACTTTCAGACATTTCCCACCCACGGTCTCCCAGAGAGGGAGGGGGGTGGCCTTTCCTTGGCACCAGGCTGCTGCGTTTGGGGTTTGCAGGGTCATAAATGGCCACAATTTGTCAGGACTTGTCAGGATTTTAAGGTTTCCCCTAATATTAAGTCCAGTCATGTCTGACTCTGGGGTGGTGGTGCTCATCTCAAGAGCCAGCATTGCCCGTAGACACCTCCAAAGTCATATCGCTGGCATGACTGCATGAAGCGCCATTACATTCCCTATTGAGCTACTCATATTTATTTTATTTATTTACTAGCTGTCCTGCCACGCGTTGCTGTGGCCCAGTCTCGTGAGCTGGAAAAGAAAGTAATGGTTTCTAATCTATGTAATTTCTTTATGCTTGTAGGTAAACGATATTTCTTCTTGTTTCTTTGTCAGTGTTGATGTGGAGAGTGTCTGGTTTGCCTACTCTGGAATATGCAACATATCACTGTCCTTCTTTAGGGTTCCCTTTCAAATCTATGATACTATATCTCTCTGTGTGTGAATCATATATATCTATCTATATCTATGGCTGGATGGCTCTTTGTCAGGAAGGCTTTGTTTGCGTTTTCTTGCCCCGGTGAAGGATGTTGGACTGGATGGCCTTAAGTATTTTCTGTTGGTCATGGGGGTTCTGTGTGGGAAGTTTAGCCCAATTCCATCATTGGTGGAGTTCAGAATGCTCTTTGATTGAATGTGAACTATAAATCCCAGTAACTACAACTCCCAAATGTCAAGGTCTATTTCCCTCAAACTCCATCTGTGTTCATATTTGGGCATATGATATTCGTGCCAAGTTTGGTCCAGATCCATCATTGTTTGAGTCCAGTGCTCTCTGGATGTAGGTGAACTACAACTCCCAAACTCAAGGTCAATGCTCTCCAAACCCTTCTAGTGTTTTCTGTTTAAATGTAGTTTCTGGTTGCTTGACCATACCATAAATTTTGTATTGACTTGATCTCCATATTGAAATAGTTATTAAACACAAATTAAAATGAATAAACAACTTAATGTAGTTGTGGGTACTAAAAGTATTATCATCATTAATATTATTATAGACAAAGTAAAGGTTTTCCCCTGGTATTAAGTCTAGTTGTGTCCGACTCTGGGTGGTGGTGCTTATCTCTTTTTCTAAGCCAAGGAGTTGACATTGTCCATAGAAACCTCCAAGGTCATATGGCCAGCATGACTGCATGGAGTGCCATTATCTTCCGACCTGAGCGGTTCCAATTGATCTACTCAAATTTGCATGTTTTCGAACTGCTAGGTTGGCAGGAACTGGGGCTAACAGCGGGAGCTCACCCCACTCCCCGGATTTGAACCACCAACCATTTGGTCAGCAAGTTCTGCAGCTCAGCAGTTTAACCCGCTGCAGCACCAGGGGCCCCGACTGTATTATAAAAAGAGCTTATTAAAATGTTAATATTTTTTCTCCAGGGTTTTTTTTTTTGGGCTGGTTGCTTGAGAGATATAGGTTGCTTCCCATAGTTTTCCGAGTGGTCACCTGTGAATTCGCCTTCAAGAGGTTTTTGAGACCCAACCGAGAAAGGGATAAGAGCACTAAATCATCTGCGTACATCAGAATGAAAATCTTTCTATTCCTGATTGCTGGTGAAGGGGAGTCAATTTTGGATAAACATGTCACTAAATCATTCACATAGACGTTAAAAAGAGTGGGAGCTAATACACATCCCTGTTTTACTCCACTTGTGAATTCGCAGGCCCAGAGATTACCATATGTGCAATTCACAGTTGACCATGATGGGAAATTCTGGTTGCTGAATTTCCAGTTAACTAAGAGTCTACTGTGGTTTTCAATCTTTATTGTGATTTTTAAATAAAAGTGTTTTGAAAGTTGTCTTGGGAGACCCAGGCCCCATCTACACTGCCATATAAAATCCAGATTATCTGCTTTGAACTGGACTGTATGGCAGTGTGCAAATAATGCAGATTATGTGCTGTGATAGTCTGGATTTTATGGCAGCGCAGAAGGGACATTAGAGTGGCTTTGAAGTGCATTAGAAGTGGCCGGGATTTCTAATACAGCTCAATGTAGCATTGATGAAGTCCTACTCGTGGTTCATGGGAGTTTGCGTGGCTGATCTCTCTCTCTCTCCTTTCCGCTGCAGGAAACAGTCGAAGCAAGCTCAACCTTCTGGAAGAGGAGATCCAGAGTTCGGGGGTCTGATGCCGTGGACAATGAGTCAGCTGGGCCTGCAGAGGAGCCCCTTCCCCGAATCCCTTGACCCTCCTGGAGCTCTCCGGCCTCGTTTCCGACAGAGCCTTGTTCTCTTGCTTCCAATCTTGAAAAAACCCCTGAACTCTGTGTGGGGCTTGAGGGGATGCTCTCGATGTTTTGTTGCCGGTGCTCTTAACGGGCATTATTTTCCATCGACTCTGGAGGGTGAGCTGAGCTGAGGGGGAACGTGGACTGCGAGGAACTGCCCTCCTAACCCAGCACCTCATTCGCTTTGGCCGAAGCCGGTGCCGTGAGCAGGGACTGGGCCAAGGTGCCGCAGCAACAGCACGTTCCTCTCCTCCCTTGACAGCGTTGTGGTCCCTTGTGTTCCATGCAAAACAACCCCCTTTATCCCTGAGGTTTTATTTTCCCCAAACATATGCACTTGTCTTTCTTGCACACTTGCAGCAAGTGTGCAAATGACACCCCTGGGGTCCGGTCCACATTTTTTCCTCCCTTGGGATGGAGCCTTTGTGTCGGGTCAGCCTTGCTCCGTTATGAGCCGCTGCCCACCCACTCCTCGCCAGGCCCAAGGCTTCTTTCGCCTCTCATCCAGAGATTGTGAATGCACCCACTTGGCTGGCAGGGATTGGGAGCATTTGGACCAGTTGTGGGCACCATTCCCTGCTCAACCTGGCCACATAGAGGCACCCAGAAGGCCTCCTCCCACCCTGGCTTCTGCTCCCGCCACTTGCCCAGAATTGTGCCAAAGTCTGCTCCCCAAAGACAAACACCTCCATTCCTTTTCCCTTGGCTTACTGGCTATATGGTAGAGGGGAGTGTGTGCCAAGACGGGGAACAGTCTCTTTCAGCAAAGGAGACCCTCCCTGCCTCTACTTTCCTTTTCCTTCATCACTCCATCTCTTTCTCTTCATTCATTTTTCCTTTTTTTGCTTTCTTGTCAAACCTTCCTTCAGTTTCTTGTCCAACCTTCCTTCCTTTTTTGTCCTCCCTCCCTCCCGCCTGCCTGCCCATCCTTTCTTCTTTCACTTCTCTAACCTTCCTTCAATTCTTCTCTTTTTAAAACTTCCTTCCTTTTTCTCTTGTTCATCTTTCTTTTCATGTCCACACTTTTCTTTTCCTTCCTTCCTTCCTTGTCCACCTTTATTTCCTTCCTTCTCTTGTACAACCTTCCTTCTCTTTTCTAAACTTCCTTTCTTTCTTCTCTAGTCCAACCTTCCTTTTCTTGTCCACACTTTTTCTTTTCCTTCCTTCCTTCCTTCCTTCCTTGTCCACCTTTTTTTCTTTCCTTCCTTCTTCTCTTTTCTAAACTTCCTTTCTTCTCTAGCCCAACCTTCCTTTTCTTGTCCACACTTTTTCATTTCCTTCCTTCCTTGTCCACCTTTTTTTTCCTTCCTTCCTTCCTTCCTTCACTTGTACAACCTTCCTTCTTTTCTTTTCTAAACTTCCTTCCTTTCTTCTCTAGTCTAACTTTCCTTTTCTTGTCCACACTTTTCTTTTCCTTCCGCCCTTCCTTGCCCACCTTTTTTTCTTTCCTTCCTTCCTTCTCTTGGACAACCTTCCTCTTTCTCATTTCTAAACTTCCTTTCTTCTCTAGCCCAACCTTCCTTTTCTTGTCCACACTTTACTTTTCCTTCCCCCTTCCTTCTTTTTTTTCTCCACCCCTTTTTTCCTTTCCTTCCATCATTCCTTCTCTTGTACAACCTTCCTTCTCTTTTCTAAACTTCCTTCCTTTCTTCTCTAGTCCAACCTACACTTTTCCTTCCTTCCTTCCTTCCTTCCTTCCTTCCTTCCTTCCTTCCTTGTCCACCTTTTTTTCTTTCCTTCCTTCTCGTGTACAACCTTCCTTCTTCTCTTTTCTAAATTTACTTCCTTACTTCTCTAGTCAAACCTTTCTTTCCTTGTCCACATTTTTCTTTTCCTTCCCCCCCTTCCTTGCTTTTCTTTTCCACCCCTTTTTTCCTTTCCTTCATTTGTTCTCTTGTCCAACCTTCCTTTGAATCTTCTTTTCTAAACTTCCTTTTTTCCCTTGTCCAACCTTCCTCCGTTTTCTTTCTTTGCCTCCTTCTCCTTATCCTGAAGGAGCTAGTGTTTTGTCTCTTCTTGATTGAGTTTGGGAAGGGGGCAGCGTTGGAAAAGAAGATGTGGAAATGTTTCATTTTCATGTTTCATCTGTTGCCTCCCGGGCCCCTGGAACGGATAACCATTGCATTTTGCCACTGACCACTTCATCACACTAGAGAAAAAATCCACTTAAAATCCAGTTTCTCCCTCCTGAAGAATTCTGGAGTTTGTCGTTTAGTAGTAGTAGTAGTAGTAGTAATAATAATAATAATAAACTTTATTTGTACCCCGCCACCATCTCCCCAATGGGGAATTGGAGCAGCTTATATGGGGCCAAGCCCGAACAACAATTACAATAAAGAACAACCGAACACAAACCGAAAACGCAAACAATAAACATCATAATTACATAAAACATATACAAACACAAACACAGTGATAATGGCCGAGCCACATGAAGAACTAATGAAAAGTAAGACTGTTGAAATCTCCTCCCTAAACTACAAACCCCAAAAATCTACAGGAGGCAGCAACCAGATTTAAAGTTGATTTTTTCTCTAGTGTGATGAGGCCCTTCGAGACAGGAGGACATCACCATTTTGTAGTCACTTTGGGCCCATTTCGATACACTCCCTATTGTTCCTAGAATCTCTTCTAGGCGCTAGAAACAAGACGAGAACGTTTAGTGGCAAAAATGTAGAATTCAATTCTTTATTTAATCATTTTTGGTGGAAGATTCCAAGCCCTATAACCTGCCAGAGTTGCCCATTCCTGCCCTACAGAAACTGGGGCAGGGAAAGAGAAACAGAGTGGTACTTTGTCGCTGTTGAAAGGTGAGACACGTCCATCAATCCCACCAATCCAATAAGTAAATTGGGTTCCTCTGCTTTCCCAGACAAGGATGATTTGCGGGATTTCTTTCCCACTTGCCCCTTGAATGGTACGTACCTTCAATAGGACTTATTCTACACTGCAACTTGTTTTCTCAACATGGGGTTGCCCTATGGCTCCCATAGTTTGGCCCGAATTCACAGGTTTCCTTGCCTCCAGACTGACCACCGCTTCTATTGTCCACGACTCATTTGCCCTCCACTCCAGCTTTGGCAGAGAAAGACTGTCCTTTCCTTCTCCTAGTTGCTACTAACAGTATTTTTCTTCACCCCCCCCCAAAGGGTTTTATTATTTTTTAAAGGAACACAGAGACTGAAGAGCAAAGAACCCACCTCTTTCTTTTCCTCAACCGACCGCCGCCTTTTGTCTTTAGAAGCCAATGTTACTCTCATTTCAGGTAAATTATTTGTAACCTGCCTCTTCTGTTGTAGACCTTCCTGCTGGGGACTGTACCTTTGTATGGAAAGAAGTCTAAAAAGATCTATGACTTATTTATATACAGCGTGTCAGGAGCAAAGTGGGTTTGCCGACGGCAAAGGAACCTTTGGAGGGGAAACAAAGGAGGTCGGAGGAAAGGAGTCTTTCATCTTGCTCACCCTCAGGAGCACCACAGCTTGTGTTTTGGGTTTAGACTTACGAGGGACATTCAAGAAAGATTTCCCCTGACCCACTTTTATATATCACAGAACACTGAAACTGCACATGTGTCTCTCTAGGTTACATGCCAATTTACAGCTCAGAACTGAGAACGGTCTTGATGTGACAGGTGCTGAAGCTGTGTGAGGTTTGAGAATGGACCCAGCAGAATCCAGAGCCGTCCTCCCTTTGCTTGGAGGGCTGCACACCAAAGACAACGTTTGATAAGAAGAAAGAGGTTTCTGGTGAGGATTCCCCATCATATGATGGAGTCAAGAACTGGCATCGTCAATCTAAATGTGGTCGGACTTTGGTGGAAACAGCTCCAATTCCAGAGCGACCCCATTCTGTTATTGAGAAACACACCATCTGCAAGTGAAAGTTGCCATTTTGGAAAAACACCACATAACCATTCACCACTTAGCCCAAAATGTCAAGATTAATGTGGGGTCTATGGGAAAAAAATCACCCAAGTCCATCTTCCCTTGCATAAGGTATCCGCTTGCTGGGTCTGCCAGCTGCTCACACCTTCCCAGAAGTCAAATACTCTCGGGTTCTATTGACAATGATATGCCATGGAAACCAGGACTTTGTCAATAGACTGACCACACAGGATGAAAGCTGGGTCCAACACTCTGATCCTGAGACTCAAGTACAGTCAATACAATGGAAGCATCTTAACTCACTGGCTCCAAAGGTGGCACGTGCCCAGCTCTTGGCAGGAAAGGTCATGCTCACAGTATTGTGGGACCAGCATGGAATAGGATTGATGGATTTCCTAGCAAAGGGTGCCGTTATCACCGGGGCATACTATGCTTCACTGCTGTGGAAATGGCAGAAGGCCATCCAAACCAAGATACAATGTGACATGCTCCTCAAAGGTGTCAACCTTCTGCAAGACGATGCACCTGTTCACAACTCACCTGTTGCCCAAATGGAAGATACATCCTCTGGTGGCTGTGACATTCTACCACACACCCCTTATTATGGAGCCCCTGGTGGCACAGTGGGTTAAACCCCTATGCTAGCAGGACTGAAGACCGACAGGTTGCAGGTTCGAATCCGGGGAGAGGCAGATGAGCTCCCTCTATCAGCTCCAGCTCCTCATACGGTGACGAGAGAAGCCTCCCACAAGGATGATAAAAACATCAAATCATCCGGGCGTCCCCTGGGCAGCGTTCTTGCAGACGGCCAATTCTCTCACACCAGAAGCGACTTGCAGTTTCTCAAGTCACTCCTGACATGACAAAAAAAAACCTTATTCACCCCGACCTCGCACTATCAGACTTCTTGCCAACAAGAAAGTTATTTCTCAGATGATGAGACTCTTGATTTCCGAAGTCACCAAGTGGATTTGCAACAACCTGTTGACC
This sequence comes from Anolis sagrei ordinatus, assembly GCF_025583915.1. Taxonomy (NCBI): domain Eukaryota; kingdom Metazoa; phylum Chordata; class Lepidosauria; order Squamata; family Anolidae; genus Anolis; species Anolis sagrei. The sequence continues at coordinate 24,315,021 of NW_026847882.1, forward strand.
TATACAAGCAAGGTGTTTACAGTTGCTTCAAAAGATGGGAGAAGTGTGTGTCCTGAGGTGGTATCCATGAAGAGGAGAGGGACTCAGAACTGGGCCTGGTTTCATTGCTCTCAGTCCACAGGAAGTGGGTCAGGGGAAATCTTTCATGAACACCCCTTGTAAATGCAGTGTGTCGTGGTCTCTGCACATTCTTGAGGGGCAATTCTGGAGCTTTTTTTTAAAGAGGTTGGATGGCCATCTATATTGGGAGCTTGTTTATTTTGTCTTCCTGCCTGGCAGAGGGGGGTTGGACTGGATGGCCCTTGGGGGTCCTCGCATTACACTTTGTGCACACAATGTAGGCAAATCCCAATACAATTCTGCTTGAGGTCAGGGAGGGGCAGATGCAGGGGGCAAGGCAGCAAACCCCACCCTCCATGGGTTACAACATGTTTGGGGGTATTCAACAAAAGTGATGCTGTCTCACTTCCAGACCCCATTTTTGTCTGTAAATTGCCAATCTGGAATAGCAAACAAGAGAACTAGATATTCAGTATGGTGTCAGCAATCAGTAGAGCGTGATACATCTTTTTTGTAGTTACATTTAGATTCGTCTTGCATAAGAGGTAAGTCTTTGCGTCTATCCTTCTGTAAAGATCCGTTCCAGTCATTTCCTCCAGCCCATGCTGCAATAATTCTCTGCAACTTGGGAGGGGCTCAGACTTGGTCAAAGACCGTTCTCCAGAGTCCAGTTTGATCCCGTGTGACCCAGGAAAGGCCAAGTAGGGTGCACGGGGCCAAGCCCAGCCGGGCTCCGGGGCTCTTTGCGTCACGTTTTGCATCCATAAATAGGTAAGTCTTGGTTTGTTCCTCATTGAAACCCAGTTCCACGAGGAAAGGTCGTTCTCAGTTGGGGAGCTGCTCTGCACTTCCCAGAAATGTAAGAAAAGTTAGGTAGCAAAGGTCAACTGGCCAGCCAGTGGCAAATAACTTTTCAGGCAGCCAGCTTGACACCAGGACCGGTGCTGCATCCAAGGGACCCTCTTTGGAGCCCTGTTGTTGGGGGCCTTGGCCTGACCGGCAGCACCAAGACCAGCAGATGAGGAATGAGAGGTCCAGGGAATTAATGGCAGGAAGGAGGAGGAAGCGGTTAATGGCACCGAAGGCAAAGAGGAGGAGGGACTGTACTGGCAGGCAGCTGCCTTCTCCAGGTCAATTCATCCTGTCCAGAAATTGCAGGGGAAACGAAGGTGGCAGAGAGAGGAGCGTGTTTCTTTGCTTGCAAAACAAACGGAGCTGAAAGGAAAGGCCTAGAGAGAGGACAATCTATGTGTTTCCCTTCCTTCTGAAGCATCTCCCAGCCCTCAACTAATAAACCAAGGAAGACTATCATCCTCGAAAGGGAGGACTGGGGCTTGCAAGGGAGAAGTGGGGCATCTGGGGAAAGCCGAGGCAAACGCCTCCAAGCTGGGTCTACCATAGAGTCTTGCTTATCCGACATTCAGTCCTTTCTGAGTTTCCACCCAGAACATTTAAATGTTGGTGGGACTGAGAGAAGACCCTCCCCAGTAGATCGTGGATGTCTCCCTGGTTCATAGAAAGAGACACAGTCCTTCAGATAACCTGGACCGGAGCCATATAGGGCTCTGTAGGTCAAAACCAGCACTTTGAATTGTGCCTAGAAACGTGTTGGCAGCCAGTGAAGCTGTTGCAACAGAAAAGTTGTGCACTCCCTGTAGCCAGCCCCAGTTTGCAGACTGGCTGTTGCTCTTTAAACCAACTGAAGTTTCTGAGCACTTTTCAAAGTCAGCCCCACTTAGAGTGCATTATAAATACAGTAGAGTCTCACTTATCTGACCTTTGCTTATCTGATATTTGGTCTTATCTGACCCCCCCCCCCCTTTTCCTCCAGCATTTCCCCTTCAAATAAAAGAGCTCTCCCCAGTCCTTTCTCCATTCCCAGTAAGTGAAAAAGGCAAGATGAGGAGGGAGGAAAGGGGGAAAAGAGGCAGGACTGGAAGCAGACGCGTCCTCTCTCCTTCCCTCTGTGATTTCCACACTCCTTATCTACACACTTCTTGCTGGGCTGCTCTAGCCCTGAGGCACTGCCTTGCCGTAACCCTATTGTTAGTATTACCAGCGTCAGACGGGTAACAGTAGTAGACTCCGTATTATCTGACAGTTTCGTTTATCCGACGTTCTGCCAGACCATTTATGTCGGATCAACAAGACTACTGTATCTCCAAAGGACTTCAAAGCGATTCCTCGCTGTGTCCTTAATGCTGCCCAAGATCCAAGATACAGGTAGGGTAAAAGTCTTATCACAGGCATGGGCAAACTTTGGCCCTCCAGGTGTTTTGGACTTCAACTCCCATAATTCCTAACAGCCTCAGGCCCCTTCCTTTTCCCCTTCAGCCGAGAGAGGAAAGGAAAGGGCCTGAAGCTGTCCGAAATTGTGGGAGTTGAAGTTTAAAACACCTGAAGGGAGGACCCAAGTTTGCCCATGCCGGTTGTATAAGACCCAGTCTTAGGGGGAAATACAGCATGGCTTCCTTTCCCTTTTCCCAATTCTGCTTTCTGCCTCGAGACAAAGCAAAGATACAATATCCTTCCTCTCTGTGGTGCCTTCATTTTCCCTCTGAAAAGGGACACTAGATGAGGGACACAAAGGTTGCATCCTCAATGCAGTGCTTGGGAAGGCCTGGGCTGCCCAGCATAGCTGCCAGGCCTGTCCCAGACTGCAGGGAAGCCAAAGGTGGTCTTCCTCCTCCTCCTCGGTCCAAAGGAGTGCGCTAAATCCCCCATGGCACCAAAGAGGAGTGGGGCCCACAGCCCAGTGCAAGAGACTGTGGGGGGACCTTGGCCGCAAGTGGTGAATGGACGACCCTGGCCTCTGCTCCTCAGTTCCTGGCGGTTGGCCCCTGGCGGTCGGCGCAGGCCTGCAGCGTCTCCCGGATGCCCTTCTGCCAGTCCTTCACCAGGTCCACCGGTGTCACACCCTCCTGCCGAGACAGAAAAAGATGGTCAGGAAGTGAGCCCTCCCATTCCTCTCTGGCTGCCTATATTTCAGGTATGGGTAAACTCAGGCTGGAGGGCTGGATGCGGCCCCTTGGGCTTTTTTCTCAGGCACTCCTATCAACATCATATCGCTCCTTCCTTCTCTCTCCTTCTTCTTTCCCTCCCCCCATTCTTTCCTTACCACCCTCTTTCTCCCTCCCAACTTCCTTCTCTTTCACCCTTCCTTCACTCTTTCCTTCCCTTTCTCATTCTTCCTTCCTTCTCTTTTGTATTTCCTTCCTTCTCTCTTCCCTCCCTCATCTCCCTTTTTATCTCTCTCCTTTCCTTTCACCCTTCCTTCCTTTTTTCCCTTTTGTCTTTCCTTCCTTTTCTTTCCTTCCCCCTTCCCTCCCTCCCTGCCCTTCTTTCTCCTTCCTTCCTCCCCTTTTGTCTTCCTTCCTTTTCGGTTTTCTCTCGTCCCTCTTTCTTCCTCCCTCCCTCCAAGGGGGCTTATTAACAAAAGATCCTCCTCCAAAAGAACATCCACAAATTCCCATTCATCCGGAAACCTCCAAAACGTTCCCATTGCTCCCACTGCAATAGAAGGCATTCCTCACCTCATTCTCAATGCCAAGCTTTGCGCCGTACATCAGTAGCGTCTTCACAGCCTTGAAGCGGCCCAGGCGGACAGCATCGTGGATCGGCGTGTCTCCCTCCTGGCCAAGGGAAACCGCAGGGATGGAGTAGTAAGTAAAGGTACATGGGGCTGAATAAAGGCTTGAGGATCCTATAGTGCCTATAGTGCAGGCACAGGCAAACTTCAGCCCTCTGGGTGTTTTGGACTTCAACTCCCACAATTCCTAACAGCCTACATGTTGCAGAATATACGTTACCCGATGTTCATTAGAGTACAATCAGGAAGGAAGAGAACGGAGACAGCAATCGATTCTCAGGCCTTTACTATCGAGCAAGATAGGGTGTACAGAACAAAAGACTGTCACACTTTTGAAGTCACAATTGCTTCAGTATTTATAGCATAAAATCACTTTTCTACACATGCGCAGAAAGGGTCTGACATTTACACAGTACAATCATTAACAGGTGTTTCCATGTATAATTGCCAAGGACATCTTTATCCGGTCTTGGCAGCCATGTTGTGAACCCAAACATCTGCTTGATTATGTAACTTATCCCAACCTTCACCCGTTACCCTAAGATGACACGTATAAGTTCAATTACTTAAATTTCTAATTGAATTATAACTTATATGCTTATAACATAAGATTTGATCAAGGCAATCTCCTTTAGTTAATTCAGCCTTATAACTTCATTATAACTTTTTTCTTTATATGAATAATCATGAAGGAAATTACTTAGGATAAAGCTTTTCTGAAATTGCCTGCTATTTACATTAAGTAGTCAGAGGATGGCGATCTCTCACCATATGACCTAAGATGTTCCAAGTCTTGGATCGATACTATTGATCTCTTTGTCTTGCCAAACTTCTCTTGTTGACTTCATATCTAAGTAAACATCGGCTACAGCAAACACTTCTAACTGACCAAGGTCCAGTGACGATCAATAACATCTGTAGGTTTTCTCATGCTTGCAAATGGTCTTGTCCTTTCAAAGGATCAGGTAAGAACTTAAATCTTCTATTCTATTCTAAATTATTATTATTTCCCTTTATTATTATTTTCTCCTAACGGCTGACACATACCAACTGTTGGGAATTGTGGGAGTTGAAGTCCAAAACATCCGGAGAGCTGAAGTTTGCCCGTGTCTGCTGTAATAGCTATCATGGCTGGGAAACTCGAGGAGAACACAGGTGTCATGCAGCAAAACTAAAAACAATATGCAATATTCAATATATAGGACCAATGAATGGTTCAGAGTGATATATATATGAGCTTGTGACGGTTATTCATATAGCAGAAGACCAAGTACGTGGTCTGAGAGATTCTGAAGACCTGAATCTCTCAAAGCTGATTTGAGATTCTCAAATCCCCATTCAACCATGGAAAACTACTCCCTCAGCCCCAGAGGAAGGCAAATGCAAATCTCTTGTGGACAAATCTTAACCAAGCTCAGTCTTGTCAACTCAGACGTAATAAATCAAGGTTATACCTTCTGGACCAACTTAGAGTTTCCTGCGAGTCCTGGCATTTTCCAATCCATGTCACAGGGAAGTAAGAAATGGCCTTATTGCACATGAAAATATACTCCATCCAACGCAGTACCATCAATTTTGACTGGCAGCTAATGCTTTCCAGAGTTTCAGACCATTATAGACCCTGGGTTTCCCATCTCAGTATAAACCAGGCCTTGCTTAGCTTCCAAAACTAGACAAATGTACTCAAGCACTGGACAAAACCAAGAGAGTGGTTCCAGCTGAGCTACCTCTTTTTGAGAGGCAGGAAAAGGGATCGCAAAAGCAAACTCAACCTTGACCGTGCAGCTCTTCATACCTTATCTTGCGCATTGATGTTGGCCCCGCAAGCAATGAGGTGCTCTGCACAATCACAGTGCCCTGTCCGGACAGCCACGTGCAAAGGGGTGCTCCACAACTGCCGGGCAAAGGAAGACCATCAGATCCACACCCAGCTCCCAAAATAATAACAGTTCAACCCCCATTTCCATGGGAATAGACTTCACAATTTCAATTCAAGTATGTCCTCCGGAGACATTGTCTAGATCAGGTATGGGCGAACCCAGGGCCAGGGGATGGATGCGGCTTCTTGGGCTCTTTTCTCAAGCCCTTCTCTCTCTTATCACCCTATCTTCCTTCCTTCTCTCTTTCTTTCCTCCTTCCCTCCCTCCTTCCTTCCTTTCCACCCTTCCCTTTTGTCTTTCCTTCCTTCTCTTTCCCCCCTCCCTCCCTCCCTCCCTCCCTCCCTCTCTGCCTGCCTGCTTTCCTTCTTTCCATTCTTACTCCCTTTCTTCCTTCTCTCTTTCCTTCCCTCCCTCTTTCTTTCCCTTCCACCCTTTTGTTCTTCCTTCCTTCCCTTTTTCTCCCTTCTTTCTTCTTCCTTCCCTTTTATCTTTCCTTCTCTTTCCTCCCTCCCTTCCACCCTTTCTTCTACCTTCTCTTCCTCCCTTTCCTCCTTCCCTCTCTCCCTTCCCTTCCTCTTTCTCCATCCCTTCCCTTCCACTCTTTCTTCCTTCCTTCCCTCTTTCTTCCCTCCTTCCCCCACCTTCTTTTCCTTTTCTTTCTTTCCTTCTCTTTCCTCCCTCCCTTCCCTCCATTAATTTCCTTCCACCCTTCTTTCCTTCCATCATTCTCTTCCTCCCTTTATTCCTTCCCTCTTTCCTTCCTCCTTCCCTCCCTCGTTCCTTTCCACCCTTTCATTCTTCCTTCCTTCACTCTTTCCTTTCTCCTTCCCTCTCTCTTTCTCTTCCCTCCCTTCCTTCCCTTTTCTTTCCTTCCTTCTCTTTCCTCCCTCCATTCCCTCCCACCCTTCCTTCCTCCCATCCTTCCCTTCCTCCCTCCTTCCCTTCTCTTTTTCCTTCCTCCTTTCCTCCTGAGGGGTGTTCAGCTGAGAGGAGAGAAGCTAGAGAGGGAACATGAGAAACATTTTTCAAGATTTTCAAGGGTGTCACATTGAGGAGAAGGGGATACCGGAACCCCCAACCGACATCAGATCTGGACCAAACTTGGCACACAGACCCAATATGGCCAACTGTTTGTATAGGTGAGGTTAGGGGGTGATTGACCTTGGATCTGGGAGTTGTAGTTTGCCCTTATCCAGAGAGCACTGAACCCAGCCAACAACGGATCTGGACCAAACTTGGCACACAGACCCAACATGGCCAACTGTAAATACTGGCAGAGCTTGGGAAGGATTGCCCCACAATTTTGGGAATTGTTCACATACCTTCGTATGCATTTTCTAATCGGAGCATTCATAAAAAACAAAAGCAAAGACTGACTTTTTTCTAATAAATAGTGTTACAAATTACCGAACTGATATTACCTAACACTTCAAAACCAACAATGCATTTTTCAAGTAACCCGGGCTTCACTAGGTCCCCAACTAGTAGGGCTTTATATTTCATCAGCAGCACTTTGAATTGTGTGAGAATCAAGCCAGCAGCCCGTGGAGCTCTCACCTTGTCACGTGTGGAGATTTTGGCTCCCTGGCTGATCAGGCGCTTGAGGATCTCCAAATGGCCCCCACGACAGGCCCACAGGATAGGGGTGGCTTCCAGCTGGGTCCAGAAAAAGAACAGGATTAATCCACAAGTAGGGAAAGCCAGAGCATGTACAGGACAGACATAGTCAAACATTCAGAAAAGCTGCATTTCAAGACCACAGCTGTCTTCAGGTGCTGTCTTCATAGACCTGTCAGCAGCATATGATCATCACCTTCTCCTGACAAAAAATTATAATATTACAAAGGACTACCACCTCACCCGTTTCATAGGAAATCTGCTACAAAACAGGAGCTTTTTTGTTGAATTCCAAGGCCAGAGAAGCAGATGGCAAAAACAGAAGAACAGCCTGCCTCAGAGGAGCATGCTTGCTCCATCAATGTTTAACATTTACACAAATGACCAGCCACTGCCAGAAGGGACACAGAGTTTCATCTATGCTGACGATCGTGCCATCACCGCCCAAGCAGGGAGCTTTGAGATGGTTGAACAGAAGCTCCGAAGCATGGGGAGCATGACTTCCCTGGATCTAGACACTGGATAGACCTTTACTAAATGGCTGGATGGCCTTTACTAAAAAATGAGGTATAACAGGGCTGGACTGAATTGCCTTTGGGGGTCTCTTCCAACTCTAGGATATTTCCTGCTCTGTGCAAAAGCCACTTTCTCCCATTCCCATTATAACTGTAGTGCTCCAAGAGCAGTCAAGTGTTGGACCTGCAGGTATTATCCCATTGGATAATGGCACTCACCATGTCCCTGGGCTCCAGCTTGGCTCCAGCCTCCAGCAGCCTGTCCACGACCTCCATGTGGCCACGCAAGGAGGCCCGGTGCAGGGCCGTGCATCTGAACTGCAGCCGGAAAGACACAAAACAAGGGTATTGGCACGTGGTTTGGGGATACCTGACCCATACAAGCCTCCGCCCATCCCTGTTAAGAGAGACAATTGGCATCCTTCCCAGAACAAAGTTGCTCTGTGTCAACTGCAAGGCACAGACAAAGGAAACCCCTGTCAGCATAAGTAATACAAGCAGTCCCCAAGTTACAAACATACGACTTATGTCCAACCACTAGTTAAGGACAGGGCTGAGACAACAGGAAGTGAGAGAAATATTCTCAGAAGGAAGGGAAATTCACTCCAGGAAGAGTTATTATCATGGGGAAAAGGGGCTCCAAAGAAGCTTTATCTCCAATCCTTGTTTGCACAATAAATCACATTTTCCAAAATCGAGTTCTCACAGGGCCAGAAAGTGATGCAAAACCTTCTAAACAGGGACAGCAAAGCAAACAGGAGTGTTCACCCTTCCCTATGCTATCCAAAGCTATAGTTACAGATAGATAGATAGATAGATAGATAGATAGATAGATAGATAGATAGATAGATAGATAGATAGATAGATAGAACTGCTGAGCTGCTGAACTTGCTGATCAAAATGTGAGTGGACCACAACTTAAGAAACTGCAAGTTGTTTCTGGTGTGAGAGAATTGGCTGTCTGCAAGGACGTTGCTCAAGGGACACCAGGATGTTATGATCTTTTTACCATCCTTGTGGAAGGCTTCCCTTATGTCCCCACATGAGGAGCTGGAGGTTCACTAACCAGTGAACATGCCTTTTAATGATTCTTTAATGATTCCTTTGAGGCAATACTTCCCGCAGCCAGCAGGGGGCATTTGTGTGTCAGGAATATAGAATTGGTTCAGCCTTGAAATCTAGATTTTTATAATTTTGGACAGTCATGCCTTACACCAGTGGTTCTCAACCTGGGGTCCCCATATGTTTTTAGCCTACAACTCCCAGAAATCCCAGCCAGTTTACCAGCTATTAGGATTTCTGGGAGTTTGAGGCTAAAAACATCTGGGGACCCCAGGTTGAGAACGGCTGCCTTTCACAATTGTAGTACATTTATCCCATTTTTAGGGAATCCTGGGGCCTGTAATTTTATGGGTTGCATTGATTTCCCTGTTGCCCCACAAAAACTACAAATCCTAGGGCTGGATAGCATGCCGCATGAAGACTAAAGTGATATCAAATTGTTTGCCCCCTTTCTCTGTTTTATTGGGCTGCAAACACTGGGTCCATTTTCAGCCCTCCAGGACCTACCTTGTCGTGAGCATTGGGGTCCCCTCCGTCGGCCAGGAACCTCTCGATCACCGGAAGCCTGTTGTCCAGCGCTGCTTGGAGGAACTGCGCTGGGCCTACAGGCCCTACCTAAGGAGCAGAGAAGCCAGTTAAGCTGACAGAGGAAGGCACCCAGTATTGATTCACTAGAGTAAGACCCTCGTATCTCTCGGGGGGAGGGAACATGTTCTCAGCAAGACAAGGGAGACCTGAAACCGCAGAAATGACCAAACGCCTTGAAATTAGCTCACTTCCAGTCCCTACACACATCAATTGTGACTTCTCTCAAAGTAAATTCCTAGAGGAAATAACTTAAATGGGCTTAAAGTTCTTGTTGTAGTTAGTTATAAAGATAACACTGAGCAACACACATTTTGGTGCCTCAAAGGTTAGCCCTGTTTCTGGGTATATTTATTTATTATTTACTAGCCGTCCCCTGACACGTGTTGCTGTGGTCCAGTCTGTGTATATGTGTTTTGTGTGTTTATATATGTATGTGTGTGCATATATGTGTGTGTATATATATATTTGTGTAATTGTGTGTTTATATGTGTACATGCATATTGTGTTTATGTGTGTGCTTGTCTATATGCATATTTGTGTGTATATATGTATGTATGTGGATATGTATGTGTGTGCATGTATATGTGCATGTGTATATGTACATATGTGTATATGCATATGTATGTGTGTATATGTGTATATTTGTGTGTGTTTGTGCAAATATATGTGTATGTGTATATGTATATATGGTGTATTTTGGGGTTTTTTAATTCTGTTCCACTGGGGTTTTGTGTGTGTGTGTGCACGCGCGCGCATGTGTTTATGAGTGATGGACACTTGTTGGACTGTTAAGTGTATTGTGTTCAAATTTGGTGTCAATTCGTCCAGTGGTTATTGAGTTCTGTTAATTCCAAAAACGAACATTACATTTTTATTTATAGAGATTTGTGGGTTGTTGTGAGTTTTCTGGGCTGTCTGGCCATGTTCCAGAAGCATTTTCTCCTGACATTTCACCCACATCTATGGCAGGCATCCTCAGAGGTTGTGAGGTCTGTTAGAAACTAGGAAAATGAGGCTTATATACCTGTGGAATGTCCAGGGTGGGAAAACAAACTCTTGCCTGTTTGAGGTAGGTGTGAATGTTGCCATTGGCCAGCTTATGGGTGCCTTAAACCTCCTCACGTTAAGTGATACCTATTTATCTACTTGGGCTTTAGCACAGCTGGTTAATCACCAGCAGTAATAGATCTTACCAATCGAAAGGTTGGCAGTTCAAAGCACGGGTCGGGGTGGGCACCCGACCTTCAGCACAGCTTTCTGTCTGCTTAAGCAGTTCGAAAACAGCTGCAAGCGGTGAGTAGAGAAATTTGTTGCCGCTTAAGCGGGAAGGTATTTTACGGTAAGAGAAATATCAGAAAAATGCCGATCAAAGGGAGGAATTCTGCGATCAAGGCTCTTCATCATAGAGGATGGAGCGAGAGAACCCCCTGTGGCCGGAATCGAGCACAACCTCCAGAACGCCGAAGTTGGGAAAAATGCCGACATAATACCTCTATCTGTGGTCTGCCCTATCTGTTTAAAAGCATTGAATGTTGGCTGTGTATGTGTTCTGTGATCCGCCCTGAGTTCCCTTCGGGTTAGTAAGAAGGGCGGAATATAAATTCTGTAAATAAATAAAGAAATTTTGCTTTTGAACTGCTAGGTAGGCAGAAGCTGGGCTAAGTCCCATTATCCATAAAGCTCAGCCCTATTTGAGCGGCTGATTCAAAAAGTGGCCCCAGTTTCCACCCATCAGTGCTAGTTTTTGAGATGCACAACATATAGCATATGCCAGTCACCCACCAAAAACCATGATAATTATATCTAAGAAGCTAGAGCTGGTGTAGTCTATCCAATGCAATTTTCTGACTCAGCTTCACTCACTTTCTGAGACCACTGCAACCCTCATCCAATGGCCAATCCAGACCAAACTTGGCACACAGAGCCCCGTGACACATTCTACACCTTGGTGCAGTTTCGAGGAGGATGCACCATGGATAATGGGACTTGAAGTACCTCTAATCGCTTCCCAAGATCACTGCGACCCACATCCAATGACCAATCAAGACCAAACTTGGCACAAGAGCCCCCATGACCCATTCTACATCTTGGTGCAGTTTCGAGGAGGATGCACCATGGATAACGGGACTTGAAATACCTCCAATCCCTTCCCAATATCACTGCGACCCTCATTCAATGACTGATCCAGACCAAACTTGGCACACAGAACCCCCATGACCCATTCTACATCTTGGTGCAGTTTCGAGGAGGATGCACCATGGATAATGGGACTTGAAGTACTTCCAATCACTTCCCAAGATCACTGCGACCCTCATCAATGACCGATCAAGACCAAACTTGGTACATTGAGCCCCCATGACCCATTCTACATCCTGGTGCAGTTTTGAGGATAGACCACAGATGATGGGAGTTGAAGTACCTTCACTCACTTCCCGAAACCCCTGCAACCCTCATCTAATGACCGATCAAGACCAATATTGGCACACAGAGACCCCATGACCCACTCTACATCCTGGTGCTGTTTGGAGGAGGATGGATCATGGACGATGGGACTCGCAGTACCTTCACTAACTTCCTTAGACCACTGCAAGCCACGTAAATAATTGGTAAAGACCAACCTTGGCACACAATGCCTTTCTCAAATAACCCAGGCACCACTGGGTCCCCAAGCTAGTAAATAAATAAAACTTAAAAGCCAAAATTTCCACACAACAGAGCTTCAGTATAGTATGGTAATGATATTTTTAACTTTTCCATGATGCCAATTCTTTAGCTGTATTTGTTTTATTTGTATTTGTTTTATCAGCTACTAAAAACCCAAGCCTTTAAAATAAAGGCAGAATACCCAGGAATACTGTAACAAGAATAACAGCAGAACCTTTCCCCAATTCTATTTTGAATAAAGTTGTTGGATGCTCACAATCTCTTCCGGCTCTTTCTTCTTGGGGCGGACCACTTTCTTCACCTTCTTCCTCTCCTTGCGAAGTTTAATAATAGCCTGCAAGTCCTCCAGGCTGTCCAGCTTCAGCCTGGAATTGCTAAGCATCTCCAGCTGGGAAAAAGGAGGAGGAAGAAATCAGGCAACCAACAGCCACAGTCATCAATGCAAACACAGAAGCTTTTGGAACTGGAGTGGGTTTCCAACCTGAAAACTACATCCTGCTTCTTGTAAAGATTCAGCCAGGAAGTTTAAATCCAACATTTTGTATAATGCCCTCTTGCAAAGTTTTCATTCATTGGGTTGCTGTGAGTTTTCTGGGCTGTATGGTCATGTTCCAGAAGCATTCTCTCCTGACATTTTGCCCACACCTATGGCAGGCATCCTCAGGGGTTGGGAGATCTGTTGGAAACTAAGAAAGTAGGATTGATGTATCTGTGGAATGTCCAGGGTGGAAGAAAGAACTCTTGTCTATTTGAGGCAAGGGTGAATGTTGCCATTAGGCCACTTTGATTAGCATTGGATAGCCTTGCAGTTTCAAGGTCCAGCTGGGGGAATCCTTTGTTAGGAGGTGATTAGCTGGCCCTGATTGTTTCTTGTCTCTCTTTGTTTCCGGGTCTCTCTTGGGAGGGAGTTCCATATTCTGGGAGGCACAGCCACCGAAAAGACCCTCATCTCCTGAGTTTCCACCAAGCACACTTGAGAAGGTGGTGGGACCTAGATAAGACCCTCCCTAGTAGATGTTTCCCCAGTTCACAGAAAGAGATACAGTCCTTCAGATATCCTAGACCGGAGTCATATAGGGCTCTGTAGGTCAAAACCAGCATTTTGAATTGTGCCCGGAAATGTGTTGGCAACCAGCAAAGCTGTTGCAACAGAAGAGTTGTCCACTTCCTGTAGCTAGTCCCAGTTAGCAGACTGGTTGTTGCTTGTAACGGATTGGCCTAACCTGAAGGGCTGGTGTATAAATGGTTGGTGTAGAAAGGCAGAAACCAGGCCCAGCTTGCTAAAGCTAAGCAGAGCTGAGGGGTGGAACAATCAGGCAGTCTTTAAGCCAGAATTGTAGTCTGATTGGCTGATAAAATTGGAGGGAAAAGTTCAGTAGCTGGATATGGGTGGAGCCAGAGCCAAAGGGAAGAAGACAGCACCCATTTTTAGAGCAGTTAGGAGTTTGGTGGGGAAGAAGTAGGACCAGGAGTTTTGAAGCGGGGAAGGAAGGAAGGAAGGAAGGAAGGAAGGAAGGAAGGAAGGAAGGAAGGAAGGAAGGAAGGAAGGAAGGAAGGAAGGAAGGAAGGAAGGAAGGAAGGAAGGAAGGAAGGAAGAGATTTGGGAACTGCTAATAGGCCTCTATAGTGTTTAGAGAGCTGTGAAGGAAGATTTCAAAAGATTCCTGTTTGGATTTCTGTGTGGAAAGCTTTGTTTAAAGAAACTCAAGATAGAAATACCATCCGCTGTAACAAGAAAAGCCTGACAAATTATCTGCAACCATTACGCTTATTGGTTGTTCTAAATAAACAACAAATTCTGTTTTGTTCTAACTGAAGTCTTTGTGTGGCTTTATAAAAATCCTAGTAAAGGAGGTGGCTTGAGAAAATAATAAAGTGGTGGCAGTGAAAGAAACCTTTATTAAGAAATTGGAGAGAGCAAAGGCAAAACCACAGTCTGGTTTTGTGAGAGTGAGTGTGCATGTGTGCACTGGTTCCCTCACGGCCTCGCCTTGGGCCAAGCCTTGTTGTTTGCCTTTTGTCCTCCATCTTATATTGATGAGGAGATATTGGAAAAATAAATATTTATTGATTGATTTATGCATAAAATCATATGTACCTTACAAACACTGAAATGCATAGAAAAATCTCTCTCTGTGTGTAAGAAACCCAAGCTGACAAGCGGGCTACATCCCAGGCACAGCCAAGAGGAAGGGGGGGCATGTTATCTCTACATTCCAGAAGAGAGATAAGCCTGTCCGAGAAGCCCATACTAGGAGCAATGGACTGGTACTAAGAAGCTTCTTGACATCTCAGAGAGGGCCCTTTGATGGATGAGTGTAAGATGCTTGCTCTGCAGCAAGACACAGACATGCTTTTTCATATGTTGGAGGGGGAACCTGGTATTCTTATGATGCTCAGATGACGTAGGGATGACGATGATGTATTTTGTAGCATGTTCTTTGTTTGCTTGAAGCTGGAAAACTATAAAAGCCACAGTCCGCACCTATTTCATTTGCTCTGGTGTTTTGGGGAGTTGACTCCACGCCAGGCCCCAGCTGGTAAATAAATCCGTGCTTTCAAACCTCTGGACCTCTCTTTGTCTCCTTTCCTCAAAACCTATTCCCTGCCATTTCAGTGTGTGCCTGGTTTTCTTTGCCTGCTGCTGTGGCAAAGGTCTGCCTTCCTCTCCCCACTCCCCATCTGTTTGCTATACTGCTCTTTGAACCAACTGAAGATTCCAAACATTTTCCAAAGGCAGCCCCACTGCTATTATGTCCCCAAGAAAAACACCTTGCCCTCCTCACTCACTCACTCATTCACTCACCTTCTTCTTCTTCTCATCTTCTGCCCTCTGCCTCTCCTTGCTGACAGCTTCCCAAACGCCAGATGGGCCTGGAGACCAGCTCTCGGCTTCTCTAGCCACGGGGCCTCGGACCAGCCCCGCAAAAGCTCCTCGCACCTTCCCCTCGGGCCTCTCATCGCTGACCTAGAGAACAGGGGAGAAGAATAGTATTAGGACAGGTGGTTCCCCCATAGCCATACATTCTGCACTCACAGACTCAATCAATCACGGTTTGAAAATATTTGGGAAAGCATCCAAAGAAACAAAACTTGTTTTCCGCACATCATACATTAGGCTGGATGTGAAGAAACAGCCTGATATTTTATCTCACCATTCCATAGATGCTCACACTCTTTTCAGAAGTCACTTGAGTTATTTGCAACTGGCCCTCGAAAGGGCCCCATTTTTAATCCCTTAACATTCAACATGCTAGTCAGAACATCTAGGATTTGTAGGCCGGAAATGTTTGAGAACCACTGAGTTAAAGATTGCATGCAGACATGATATTGGTGGCAGGTGAATTGTTATTTGAATCCCAATAATTGTCTACTGTTTTGCACTAGAAGCCCCAAAAGCCCCCCTCTAGCAAAACCACCGATTGCTGTGTTGTTGAAGGCTTTCATGGCCACAATCACTGGGTTGCTGTTGAGTTTTGTTCCAGAAGCATTCTCTCCTGATGTTTCACCAGCATCTATGGCAGGCATCCTCAGAGATTGATGGATCTGTTGGAAACTAAGCAAGTGGGGTTTATATATCTGTGGAATGTCCAGGGTGAGAGAAAGAACTCTTGACTGCTTGTTGCAGGTGCGACTGTTGCAATTGTTCAACATCAAGCAAAAAGTGGGTGCCAGAAACAATATCATACGAAAGCTGACTGGCACAACCTGGGGATCACAACCAGATACAGTGAAGACATCTGCTTGTGCTATGCTACTCTGCTGCTGAGTATGCATGTCCAGTGTGGAACACATCTCACCACACTAAAACAATGGATGTGGCTCTGAATGAGACATGCCGCATTATCACGGGGTGTCTGCGCCCTACACCACTGGAGAAATTACACTGCTTAGCCGGTATTGCACCACCTGACATCCGCCGGGAAGTAGCAGCCAATAGTGAAAGGACCAAGGCAGAGACATCTCCAGCTCTGTTTGGGTATCAGCCAGCACGTCAACGACTTAAATCTAGAAATAGTTTTCTAAGATCTACAGAGACACTCGCTGGAACACCTCAGCAAGCGAGAGTCCAAAAGTGGCAGGCTCAAACACAACACCTCAACCAATGGCTGATACCAAATGAGAGACTCCCTCCTGGGCACACAGAAGACTGGGCGACTTGGAAGGCACTGAACAGACTGCGCTCTGGCACCACGAGATGCAGAGCCAACCTTCAGAAATGGGGCTACAAAGTGGAATCCTCGACATGCGAGTGTGGAGAAGAGCAAACCACTGACCACCTGCTGCAATGCAACCTGAGTCCTGCCACATGCACAATGGAGGACCTTCTTGCAGCAACACCGGAAGCACTCCAAGTGGCCAGATACTGGTCAAAGGACATTTAACCAACTACTAAACTCACAAGTTTTGTATTTGTCTGTTTGTTTGCTTTGTTCTGTTAGAAATGTAATATAATGGACTGGTTGCTCTGACACGACAAATAAAATACTGTAGCAATTGGCCACATTGATTAGCACTGAATGGCCTTCCAGTTTCAATGCCTAGCTGGTTTCTGCTTAGGGGAATCCCTTGTTGGGAGGTGTTAGCTGGCCGTGATTGATTCTGATCTGGAATTCCCCTGCTTTTTTACTGTTACTGTCCTGATTCTAGAGTTAAGAGTTCAGAGCAGAGCACTTGATGAACCAACCTGGACACAGCATATTATTTGAGAACAGAGACATGCTGGACCACTCTAACAACTAACATGTCAGATTACACAGAGAAGCCATCGAAATCCACAGGCATGTGGACAATTTCAACAGAAAGGAGGAAACCATGAACATGAACAAAGTCTAGTTACCAGTAATTTAAAAACTCTAAAACCAGGACATTAAATAAAGAGCAATACCCAAAAAAACAGGAATTCCAGACAGGAAACAATCAGGGCCAGTTAACACGTCCCAACAAGGCATCAACCAGCCAGGCATTGAAGCTGCAAGGCCATTAACTGCAACATTCACACCTGCCTCAAGCGGACAAGAGTTCTTTCTCCCACCCTGGATATTCCACAGATATATAAACCTCACTTGCTTCGTTTCCAACAGACCTCACAACCTCTGAGGATGCCTGCCATTGATGTGGGCAAAATGTCAGGAGAGAATGCTTCTAGAACATGGCTATATAGGCCAGAAAACTCACAGCAACCCATTTCCTTCCCTCACTCTGCCTAATGACAGGTCAATCCCTGATAACTTTTAGGTAAACTCTGAGCAGGCATGTAGCCAGGGGGGGAGCTTGAGGGGCTTCAGCCCCCCCCCCCCGAAATTCTCAGGGTGGTCCGCGAGAAGGCCTTACTGGTACATTATTTAAACTGTTATGTTTATTCATATCATGATCTGATCACCATGCTCAATATATCCCATATGCATGGGGGTATTGGGGTAACGATATAAAAGGTTTGCTAGGGTAGGCCCTCTTTCACTCAGACTCAGCCCCCCCCCCCCCCCAATCAAACTCAGCTCCCCCCGAAATCAAAATCTTGGCTACGGGCCTGACTCTGAGGATAGATGAAAAGACAACTCTTTTGAAAATAACTGTGGTTTTGAAAATAAATTCTTGCTTTGTACCCTATTTTTAAAAAGTGAGCTTTGTGACTATTCTGTGTTTCTATCTTGATACAGAAAGGTAGGATACAAATTATAGAAACCAACATACATCTGGCTGGTCTCTGTGAAAAAGACGGTTCTGACAGATGCTCTCTTTGATCTACCTACATCTTTTTCTTCCAACAAAGAGAACAAACATTTGAACACCAAAAACACACAAATACAAAATTTGGCCTAAAGCATCTCACAAACAGAACTTTAGGAGTGTTAAAGAGTGACATAGGTTGGACTGCAGCTTTCCCAGCTGACATATTGGTTGGAGGATTCTGGGACACGTAGCCTAGAAAAATCTAACTTTTCCAAGCTGTGAACAGATGCTGCTACCCTGATGACAGCATTGAAATTGTCTCATTGTTGGTTAGTCCCAACTTGTTGTTGTTCATTCATTCAGTCGTCTCCGACTCTTTGTGACCTCATGGACCAGCTCCCTGTCGGCCGTCACCACCCCCAGCTCCTTCAAGGTCAGTCCAGTCACTTCAAGGATGCCATCCATCCATCTTGCCCTTGGTCGGCCCCTCTTCCTTTTGCCTTCCACTTTCCCCAGCATAATTGTCTTCTCTAGGCTTTGCTGTCTCCTCATGATGTGGCCAAAGTACTTCAACTTTGTCTCTAGTATCCTTCCCTCCAATGAGCAGTCAGGCTTTATTTCTTGGAGGATGGACTAGTTGGATCTTCTCGCAGTCCAAGGCACTCTCTAACACCACAGCTCAAAAGCATCTCTCTTCCTTCGCTCAGCCTTCCCTAAGGTCCAGCTCTCACATCCGTAGGTTACTACAGGGAATACCATGGCTTTGACTATGCGGATCTTTGTTGCCAATGTGATGTCTCTTTACTATTTTATCGAGATTGGACATTGCTCTCCTCCCAAGAAGTCCCAACTAGAGTAGACCTATTGACTTGATTGCTGAATGCAGGTGAATCCCATGGATGCAATGGGTCTCCTATAATCTCATTAGATTTCAGGCATACATGCAAACACACACACACATATATATATACACACACATACACACACACACACACATTACATGCCTGGTGTAAAGGAGCTGAAGAAATGGTCATTTTAGTAAATACTTACCTACCTAGATGGCTTTCCATGCCACCTTTGTTTTTCTGCCACTGAGTCTCAAATGACAGGAAAGGATATTCCAATTGCACACTAGGTGTCAGTCTGAGGTAGACCTCAGTGGGAGAAAGGTCTCTGTCTGTGATAAGGTCATACAGTGTGAGGTAGGCCTTCATCTGTAAGACCTCAGTATGAGAAGCCCTCATGTGAACAAGCCCACTCGCCCAACAGAATTCCCTGCCCCAGAGTGTAGTGGAAGCTCCTTTTTTGGTTGAGTGGTCATCTGTTAGAGGTGCTTTGATTGTGCTTTTTCTGCAAGTCAGAGGTTGGACTAGATAGCCCATGTGGTCTCTTCCAACTCTATGTTTCTATAGCAAATAGAATAGCAGCAAATCATTGGTTTTAATCAGGGCCAAAAAAAACCCAGGACTTCAGAAGAGGTCCACATAGAGACCTGTTGGTCCCAGGATTTCTGACTCTGCCGTCCACACTTGCTGCTTCGTTGTGGGATTTAGAGGTCTCCTAAGATGGCCACCAGAAACTTCAGTGGGTATTTTTTTAAGCCTTAAGATGCGAACATGTGAAGATGCAAATCATTGTCCAAATTCCATTTCTGGGTTATATAAGCTGCAGGGCCATCTGTTCAGACAGGGTGTTGTTCCTGGGTTATACATGTCTGTTCCTGGTTGCTCTTATTGTGAAGACGTACAAAGTCAACTTTTTTTTGTCATGTCAGGAGCGACTTGAGAAACTGCAAGTTGCTTCTGGTGTGAGAGAATTGGCCGTCTGCAAGGACATTGCCCAGGGGACGCCCGGATGAATTGATGTTTTTATCATCCTTGTGGGAGGCTTCTCTCATGTCCCCGCATGAGGAGCTGGAGCTGATAGATGGAGCTCATCCGCTTCTACCTGGATTCAAACCTGTGACCTATTGGTCTTCAGTCCTGCCGGCACAAGGGTTTAACCCACTGTGCCACCAGGGACTCCAAAGTCAACTTTGTCCTGGCCAGAGAAAATGTGCCCTCCACACATTTCATAAAGTTTCTGGCACACAAACAAAGTTTTTGCCTTCTACTCAAGTGTCACCTTTATTTTAGGAACTGACCAATCAGGAACAAACATCTAAAACCCAGGAACAAACCTAGATAAAAAAATCCAGTGATTTCCAATTGCAAGGACATTCAGACAAGATGTGGATTTTCAGCTCAGAACCGGGATATTCCCACAACTGAAAATCTTGTGTTTTTTGCTGTTTGGAGTGTTTCCTCCCACGTTTTGAGGGAACGGCGTCTGACCACCCTCCTGTGAAAGCTCCTGGATGGACCCTATGATAAAGTGGGGTATAAATTAATACCATAAATATTATAATACTAATAATCCTTCTCCAAGGGGATTGGTTTCTCTAAGATTGCTGGCTCATCTCAAAGTGCCACTTTCTTCTTCTTCCTCTGCTGCCGCCAAATGGAAATAGTGCCACGTTCCCAGGCCCCGTCTTGCCAAATGCTTGCCATGCCATCGTAGGCTCCTGACCCGGCTGAAACAACCTCTATTTATACAAACATGTGTTATGTAGACAGCAACAGCATCAGGATGAGACATCATGTGAAATGCCTGCCTGGCGAAGGGGGCAATGGGGCCGGAGTCGGAGACATTCGGGCGCCAGAGGTGGAAAAGTCCATCAGAAAAGCCTTGTGCAAAGGTGCCCTTCTTTCAAAGCAGGCTTTTTTTTTTTTTGGGGGGGGGGGGGGGAGGCATTAGTTTCATCCTCAAAAAGGTGCCCAAAATCTACTGCCTGAGATGGAGACAAGACGTGGCCCTTTTGGCAACTGGCACCACACTTTTCATTACTAAATACGTTATACTTGAATTTGAAATCCCAGGAATGAAGGCAGTATTTGCTGACATGATATGGTACCAAAAATACTTGACTTTGGAGTATTTGGCATCTAAACACATCTACGACAGTGTTTCTCAACCTTCGTAATGCCGCAGCCCCTTAATATAGTTCCTCATGTTGTAGTGATCCCCAACCATAAAATTATTTTCGTTACTACCTCATAAACTGTAATTTTGCTACTGTTATGAATCGTCATGTAAATATCTGATGTATTTGAAGATGCAAGGCTTTTCAATGCTAATCAAGGGGATTAATTGCAACACTCCCACCTGCCTCCAACAGACAAGAGTTCTTTCTACACCCTGAACATTCCACAGATATATAAACCTCCCTTGTTTAGTTTCCAACAGACCTCACAACTTCTGAGAGTGCCTGCCATACATGTGGGTGAAACGTCAGGAGAGAATGCTTCTGCAACATGGCTATACAGCCTGGAAAACTCACCGCAACCCAGTGTATGGAAATGGTTTAACATGCTAACCAGAACAAAGGCAGAGGCCGTGACAGTGTTAATAATAATAATAATAATAATAATAATAATAATAAACCTTTATTTATACCCCGCTACCATCTCCCGCAGGACTCGGTGAGGCTTACAAGAGGCCGAGCCCAAATACATCAATAAAACAACAATGACAACAATACAACAATAAATAAACTCATAAACAAAGCAAAAACAATAACAAAAACAATCATTACATTTGGCAGGGCCAAATGTAATGATTAAAATTTTAAAAAATGCTGGGCATGTCCAAGTGAAATAGGGATATTTTAGGGATAGGTGGGCATGCAGACAGTCCTAAATCTCTCATAAAGTGCATTTGAGACATTGCTTGGATTTCCTTATTCTGGGAAGGCACACTGGAACATCCACGTTTTCAAGCTCCTTCTAAAGACTGCTAGTGATGGGGCATGCCTGATGTCCTTGGGGAGGGAGTTCCAGAGTTGAGGGGCCACCACCGAGAAGGCCTGTCAATACTAGGATTTTCTCAATCTCTGCCAATTTGGAAGCTGTAGTCCATAAAAGTATCTTTCCTAAGTTTTGTTCAAATGCTATTGTTGACAGTACAAAATCCAATCATTTTGTCACTATCCATGAAAAATATCTACCTCTAGCTTTTCCTGTTGGCTTCATATATGATATTTATAATATTAATTATATTAATATTTAATATTAATGTAGCCATCACTACATAGCCACAGATTCTGTACACATAGATTCAGCCATCTATGGCTTTAAAATATGATACATTTGAAAAAGCAAAGTCGCTTTTGTCATTTTATATAAGGGACGGATCCACATAGTTAAAGCAATGGTATTCCCCATAGTCACCTACGGATGTGAAAGCTGGATCATAGGGAAGGCTGAGCGAAGGAAGAGAGATGCTTTTGAACCGTGGTGCTGGAGGAAAGTTCTGAGAGTGCCTTGGACTGCGAGAAGATCCAACCAGTCCATACTTCAGAAAAGAAAGCCTGACTGCTCATTGGAGGGAAGGATAGTAGAGGCCAAGATGAAGTATTTTGGCAACATCATGAGAAGAAAGGAAAGCTTAGAGAAGGCAATTATGCTGGGGAAAATGGAAGGAAAAAGGAAGAGGGGGCGACCAAAGGCAAGATGGATGGATGGTATCCTTGAAGTGACTGGATTGACCTTGAAGGAGCTGGGGGTGGTGACCACCGACAGGGAGCTCTGGTGTGGACTGGTCCATGATGTCACAAAGAGTCGGAAATGACTGAACAAACGAACAACAAATAAGGGACGGACACCATTTCACTCCAACATTGGATGGAACACTATGTAAACCTGAGGGTCGGGACCCCTGGGGGGTCATGAGGGGGTGTCAGAGGGGTCGCCGAAGACCACCAGAAAACACAGTATTTTCTGTTGGTCATGGGAGTTCTGTGTGGGAAGTGTGGTCCAATTTTATCGTTGGTAGGGTTCAGAATGCTCTTTGGTTGTAGGTGAACTATAAATCCCAGCAACTACAACTCCCAAATCCCAAGCTCTATTTTCCCCAAACTCCACCATTGTTTACATTGGGCATATTGAGTATCCGTGCCAAGTTTAGTCCAGATCCATCATTGTTTTGAGTCCACAGTGCTCTCTGGATGTAGGTGAACTACAACTCCAAAACACAAGATCAATGCCCACCAAACCCCTCCAGTATTTTCTGTTGGTCATGGGAGTTCTGTGTGCCAAGTTTTGTTCAATTCCATCGTTGGCAGAGTTCAGAATGCTCTTTGATTGTAGGTGAACTATAAATCCCAGCAACTATAACTCTCAAATGACAATATCGATCTCCCTCCCTCAATGCTAGCACTATTCAAATTTGGGCGTATCGGGTATTTGTGCCAAATGTGGTCCAGTGAATATATATATATATATATATATATATATATATATATATGTGTGTGTTGTGTCAGGAGAGACTTGAGAATCTGTAAGTCACTTCTGATGTGAGAGAATTGGCTGTCTGCAAGGACGTTGCCCAGGGGACGCCCGGATGATTTTTTAAATGTTTTTTATCATCCTTGTGGGAGGCTTCCCTCATGTCCCCGCATGAGGAGCTGGAGCTGGTAGAGGGAGCTCATCCGCCTCTCCCTGGATTCGAACCTGCGACCTTCAGTCCTGCCGGCACAGGGCTTTAACCCACTGCGCCACCGAGGACATATCCTCCATATCAGATATTTACATGACAATTCATAACATTAGCCAAATTACAGTTATGAAGTAACAAAGAAAATAATTTTATGTTTTGGAGTCACCACAACTTGAGGAACTGTATTATAATTATATATTTATATTACATGTAATATTACTAATAATATTACAGAATAATTGATATAGTGCAATATAGCAATATTTAAAACTGATATTGTACTATGTTAATAATATATTGTATGTATATATACCTTGTAAGCCGTTCTGAGTCCCCTTCGGGGTGAGAAGGGCGGCATATAAATGTCGTAAATAAATAAATAAATAAATAAATATTAAGGGGTGGCGGCATTAGGAAGTTTGAGAAACACTGTTCTATCATAAAAAACATGGAAAAGGTGTATTAAACTGCAAAAGCCTTGTTTTTGCGAGACATCCTGTAGCATATTTTGCTCTAGTTATTCAATTAATGTCTCATAAAGTCTCAACCCATTCAACCTAGTTTGTGACAGCCACAAAAACAAAGTTTCTGGTGTACAACAACTTTCAAAATAAGTATCACACAATTAATCAGGAAATAAAACTTTCAAACCAGGAACAGATTTTTTCTTTCAGATTTTGTTACATAGTGTAATGCGACTGGAGCATCCACAAATTTGGGTCCTGAAGCCAAACTCCAGCAGGTACTAAGGTCTCACCGGAATACGTTTTGATTCTTTTATAATCTATTCCTCTCGCAAAGAACGTTGTTATTTGCCACCATCTGGAAGACTTGACAAATTATCTTCGAAACGGGAACGGTTAAATAAAACATGGGGTATAGCTAAATGTGACAGATTGACAACATACGTAAAAATCTATAGCAAAAAAGAATGTTTGAAGAGAGGCAATTGCCACGCGACACGCGGCCCTTTTATACCCTTTTCATTGATACGCCACAAACTACGTCAAGAGGTATTTTTGTCATAAAAGGGACGCTTGTTGCCATGACGAGCGCTCTTAAATTATAATGCCTTTCTTCCTTCTGCCAACTTAAACTTTACATCTTCCCATAAGAAGAAGGTCTTTTAACACCTGCTCCATAACCTTTTCTTTCTCTCCAACGAAAGCGTTGCGGCCCACGCCAACGCACATTTGCCCAGGAAGGCTGGGACTGACCCCATCATCTTGGTGAGTGTAAATCATCTCTTAGTTGCTCCCATTGTGGAGAACTGACATCAAGTTGACTTCAAGCGATGGCAACCCTATGAATGGGAGACCAAGAGCTCTCCCTGTTATCAATATGATTTCAATGACTCAATTGACCAATGTTCTCCCCAAGCACTATATGGCCCACCATGCAAGGAATGCTTTCATTCGGGGACCATTTCATCCTAGGGTTTACATGTTTCCTCCACCACAGGCATCCCTGTTTCTTATTCTCTCCACTGGTGTGAGATTTGCACAATCCCGCCCACTGCCTCTCCCTTAACCACTTTCTACCCTTTTCTATGGCACACAACAAACAAGAATTTGTCAATGTCCTCCCCAAACACCATACTGCCTACCACCCAAGGAATGCTTTTATTCGGGGATGATTTCATCCTAGGATTTACATGTTTCCTCCACCACAGACATCCCAGTGTGTCTTAATCTCCCCGTTGGTGTGAGATTTGCATGAACTCACCCACTGTCTCTCTCTAAAACCTTTCCTACTCTTTTCAACTCTGCACAACAAACAGAACAGAACTAGCCAGCAATGAAACATACTGGGACTGAATCCACATGATGGAAGTTGTAGTTCACCCTGCATTAAGTCAGAGCACTATGAACCCCTTCATCCAGACACCTGGACCATTTGGGATCTTGGAGGGTGGATTTAAATATATTGTAACATTTTTATGTTCCATTGAAATCATGGAGGATTTTAAAAGGGTCTGGCCCTGTAGGAGAGACCCTGCGGACCCACCAAAGAGGGATCGCTACAATGGTGAGCAAAGAGAAGCCCGATTTAAAATAATTTCCCTAGGTTCCCAAAAAGAATCTCACCAAAGTTGAAGAAAGCGCCACCGTGTTGATTTTATTGCGATTCAGCTGAAAAGGATGCAAAGCAGCAATCTTTCGCCAAGCTAAGCATAACATGTTTACAAATAAAGGCCATTTTTATAGAAAAACAGAGTTGTCCAGTTTGAACCTCCCACTCCCCCCCCCCCCTTGCTGGCTTGACGGTGATTGGCTGGCGCTTGAATAGCTGGGAGGAGGCTCGGCCGCCGCTCGAGCACCTGGGCCAATGACAAGCCTTCTGCTGCGCACCTGGGCCAATCAGAGGGCTTCTGCCGACTTGTTGCTTCAGAGAATCAGGGGAGAAGGAGGCGGGACGAGGGAATACAATGCATTCTTGAATGGATTATGGAAGTTCAGGAAATGTCCAAGGGGCTGGCGAGTCCTAAAAGGCCTACAAGCTTAGCCTTGCTATTGTTTCCAATAAACATTGATGTTGGCGATACCAACATAATCCGGGTTTTCCTTTTACGCCAAGATAGAGGAACAATGGGGGGAAACTTAGGTAGATGTCTTCAGTGAGAGATTGAATGGGTGACAGGTCAGGAGGCGGGAAGCTTTTCGAAGGCTCCCCGCTGTCCTATTGAATATATAATCAAGGTTTGCCAAGCGGCCGTTTCCCCTGGTGGTCAGGACCTCCGAGGCCAGGGGGCACGACCCTTTGTTATAGTCCATGTTTTCTTGTAGTTTGAAGAAGAGAAGGCTGAGAGGAGACATGATAGCCATGTATAAATATGTGAGAGGAAGTCACATGGAGGAGGGAGCAAGCTTGTTTTCTGCTTCCCTGGAGACTATGACGCGGAACAATGGCTTCAAACTACAAGAAAACATGCCCAGCTCTTTCAGCCACTCCTCATAGGGCTTGTTCTGCAGTCGCCCTCCTCTTGACACATTTTAGTCGCCCTCCTCTTGACACATTCCAGCTTGTCAGTACATCATAGCTGTTACGTCATAATTTGTTTTTATATATTGGGTTGTCAAATTTCATTATTATGAGCGTATTGTTTTATGTTCTGGCACTGAATGTCTGCCTTTTACGTTTGGAACCTGCCCTGAGTCCCTACAGGGAGTTAGGGCAGAATATAAATCTATATAAATAAAAATGTAATGTTCGTTTGTGGGATTAACAGAACTCAAAAACCACTGGACGAATTGACACCAAATTTGGACACAAGACACCTAACAACCCAATGTATGTCCTTCACTCAAAAAAATGATTTTGTCATTTGGGAGTTGTAGTTGCTGGGATTTATAGTTCACCTACAATCAAAGAGCATTCTGAACCCCACCAATGATGGAATTGAACCAAACTTGGCACACCGTTCTCCCATGACCAACAGAAAATACTGGAAGGGTTTGGTGGGCAGTGTCCTTTGGTTTTGGAGTTGTAGTTCACCTACATCCAGAGATCACTGTGGACTCAAACAATGATGGATCTGGACCAAACTCTACACAAATACTCAATATGCCCAAATGTGAACACTGGTGGAGTTTGGGGAAAATAGAATCTTGACATTTGGGAGTTGTAGTTGCTGGGATTTATAGTTCACCTACAATCACAGAGCATTCTGAACCCCACCAACGATAGAATTGGGCCAAACCACCCACACAGAACCCCCATGACCACCAGAGTAGGCCACGGCTAGTAAAGTAATAATAATAATAATAATAATAATAATAAATATTATGAGTGTGCCAACTATCTCATGAATAGTATCCTTCTCATCAACCAATAGTGAACTTACATATGTATACATATAAACATCCACATACATATTCGCCAGGCCTGGGTAAACTTGGGCCCTCCAGGTGTTTTGACTTCAACTCCCACAATTTCTAACAACTTACAGGATGGAGAAAATTGTGTTAGGCGTGGGCAAATTAATCCACAGATACCGGTCTCACAGGGGTGATGCTGTACTGTGCAAAAGGAGGCAGTAGTAAACCACTTGGAAGTGTCATAGAATCATAGAGTTGGAAGAGACGTTGTGAGCCATGCAGTCCAAGAAGCAGGAAAACCGCATTCAAAGCACCCCCAACAGATGGCCATTCAGCCTCTGTTTAAAATCCTCCAAAGAAGGAGTCTCCACTACTTACCATGCCCTTTATCATGAAAGCATTACATTAAGACAACTGCCCATCCAAAGTCCTCAAGCGGCCCATCCCAGAGACCAGTAAACCCAGTATGGATGGGCCCTCCCTCCCTCCTCCTCTGCCTCATCCCCTTCTCTTACCAACTGCTGAATGCTGAAAAACTCCATGGTCCCCCCTGTTCCCCAGAGCTGCCAATGCTCACTCTCTGGCAGCTGGGTGTGCGTCCGGTTTTATTCTGGCCCCAGAAGGGTGGGGGCAGGAAGATGTCCAACATTCCCACCCCATCCAAGCAAATGCGATGATTTGGGTGTTATGTCACCCCGGCTAAAATAACTTCATAACTTTAAAGGTTTGCAGAGCAAGGAGGGGAGGGACAGGGAGGGATAGATAGCATTCCCAGACCCAGAGAAGCATGGACGAGTCACACTGTTATTTGGTTGGGAAAAGAGGTTGAGATGGGGACTGCTTTTTCCAAATAAGGATTGCCTTTTCCTCCATTTATTATGAAAATCAGCAAAGAAAGGTGAAAATTGCACTCTCGGGTTCTGTAACCCAACTAGAGACATTCAGATTTGTCCTTTTTTTGGACTAATGGCAACTTGGTGGCACAACGGGTTAAACCGCTGGGCTGCCAAACTTGCTGAACAGAAGGTCGGCAATTTGAATCGGAGAGCGGGATGAGCTCCCACTGTTAGCCCCAGCTTCTGCCAACCTAGCAGTTTGCAAACATGCAAGTGTGAAATCAATAGGTACCGCTTCTACGGGAGGATGATGGCGCTCCATGCAGTCATTGTGGCCACATGAGCTTGGAGGTGTCTACAGGCAATACCGCTCTTCGGCTTAGAAATGGAGATGAGCACCACCTACCAGAGTTGGACACAACTAGACTCAATCTCAGGGGAAACCTTTACCTTTGTAGTGGGAACTTGTGATTTTGTTGTGAGAAGCTACTGTGAAAGGAGATTCCATCTGAACATGAGGAAGAACTTCCTGACTGTGAGAGCCGTTCAGCAGTGAACTCTCTGCCCCGGAGTGTGGTGGAGGCTCCTTCTTTGGAAGCTTTCAAACAGAGGCTGGATGGCCATCTGTCTGGGATGCTTTGAATGCAATATTCCTGCTTCCCAAGAACAGGCCTCAAACACCAAGAATTTTGGAGAGGTTGTGCTGTATTGTCGTTATTAACACAGCACAACCCCTCCTGTGTTGTGTTAATCAGTAGGGAAAGCACACTGCTTCTACTCAAAAGACCTTGAGCCCCAAACAGCCCCACAGATCGTCTCCTCTCCTGCCAAAGTAAAGGTGTCATCACAGGCCGAGAATGGAAAGGAAGGAGTTATGAAGATCTGAAAGCCCTGATTCTGTATCACTAGGCTGCTGGGATACAGTTCATGTTACAGGTACAAGGCAAGCAAGACGGAAATAGCCTTGAGATAGGATGATACTTAATCCCAGTGTGATGATATTGGGTTTCTTCTCCCCCTCCCCTTCCATCCCTCTCTGTTGTCAAGGCTCTCAAGGTGACACACACAGAGAGAGAGCCTCCATGGGTCTCCTTCAGGAAGTCTGTCCTTTCAAAGGGGACACAGATGAACCTGGGGAGCAAGGGAGGGGGGTTCACAAGGGATCAAAACCTAGCACAGTGTTTCTCAACCTTCCTAATGCTCCAACTCCTTAATACAGTTCCTCGTGTTGTGGTGACCCCCAACCATAAAATTATTTTCGTTACTACTTCATAACTGTAGTTTTGCTACTGGCATGAATCATAATGTAGTTTTGCTACTGGCATGAATCATAATCCTGATATGCAGGATGCATTTTCATTCACTGCACCAAATTCAGCACAAATACTCAATACGCTCAAATTTGAATACTGATGGGGTTGTGTGGGATTGATTTATCATTTGGGACTTGCAGTTGCTGGGATTTATAGTTCACCTACAATCAAAGGACGAGCCACTGATCAGTATCTAAGCCATTCTGGTCTTCCCCAAGATGTTGCGTTTCTTGGTCAGGTGTTAGTTGTGTGAGAATTTGGAATCTATTGTGTAACTGCAGCTGAGCAGAAGTATTCTGAGGAGGCTTCCTGGTCCTATGTCTCTTTTTAAGGGTGACATTCCTCCAAGCCKGAGGGTTGTCCACATCTGAGGTGGTCTCCTAATGAGCCTCCCCATTTGTCGTTCATTCGTTCAGTCGTCTCCAACTCTTCGTGACCTCAGCCTCCCCATAATGTTGGTGTAATGMGGGTTGTGTGTCTAGGACAGTGTGCTYTGTGGTGTCTAAGAACAGCTCAAGTTCCTGAATGTCCTTAAGGGTCTTAATAAGGTCCTCGAGTTGTTGGATCCTCTGTTCCKTGTGAGTGATCTATTAACACTTGGGGCAGATGTAATTGAGTAATTGTTGCATGAAAAAGCTGAACATGCCACAGCTTGTGCATGAGATGGGAAGATTTTGTGTTTGTTCCATCTGCAGACTGCTAATTACCTCCCTTTTATGTGTTTTATGTTGTCTGTATGCAGGGGTGAAGGTGTAGGTTAGTGAATGTGTGAGTGTGACCCTGGCTTATAAAGAACTCCCATGACCAACAGAAAACACTGGTTTTGGTGGGCAGTGCCCTTGAGTTTTGGAGCTGTAGTTCACTTACATCCCGAGAGCACTGTGCACTCAAAACAATTATGGATTTGGGCCAAACTTGGCACAAATACTCAATATGCCCAAATGTGAACACTGGTGAAGTTTGGGGGAAATAGACCTTGTCATTTGGGAATTGTAGTTGCTGGGATTTATAGTTCACCTACAATCAAAGATCATTCTGAACCCCACCACTGATAGAATTGGGTCAAACTTCCCACACAGAACCCCATGCCTTGAAGGGACTCGCTAGTGCGAGCCTTCCTCCAGCTTGCACACTCTCCCTTGCCCGCGCATGCATACCATGCTGCCATGTGCTGAGCACCCCTGCTCTCTCCTCCACCACATTTGAAGTCTCAGCAACAGCCCTCCTCATGGCTGAGAAGCCAGCCAATCACAGCTTGAGGAGGGCTTTTGGTAGGAGGATTCACCTCTGTTTCCAAAAAGGAAGAGAAGGATAGGCAGAGAGATCTTCAGCCTTCTCTGCCAAATGGGTTCCTAAGACCATCAGAAATATATGTTTTCTGATGGTCTTTGGTGACTACTCTGAAACCCCGTGAGCCCCCCCCCCCGGGGTCATGACCCCCTGGTTGAGAAACACTGACCTAGCGGCACTTTATCCTTCAGAGGTTGATGTGCAAAAGATGGAGCAGTGGAGAGAGAGATGAACAACATCCCTTTTACGGCTGACAGGGATGATGCACCAAGATCCCTCTGTGCGATAAAGGGGATACCATTACAGGATTATATCATCTGCCAGACCAGGAAGAAGTGTTCACTCACCTGCTGCAACTCCCCAATGTGAGAGATGCCATTGCCACTCTGTCATGGCCTCCTCCGGTTTCTATCATCGTGCAGTTCATCCTTTCTTGGGAAAAATAATGAAGGGCTGTAAACTCAGCACTATAGGAAATGGGGAGGAGCCCTTTTCAGTCTCCTGGGATGCTTCTTTTTCCAATCCTGAAGCCTTTCCACTAAGTATTTTGGAGTGGTCTTCACCAAGACTCATGCGATTTCCAAGGGAATCATAGAATCCTAGAGTTGGAAGAGACCTCATGGGCCATCCAGTCCAACCCCTTGCCGAGATGCAGGAATATTGCATTCAGATCACCCCTGACAGATGGCCATCCAGCCTCTGCTTAAATGCTTCCAAAGAAGGAGCCTCCATCACACTCCGGGGCAGAGAGTTCCACCGCTGAACGGCTCTCACAGTCAGGAAGTTCTTCCTCATGTTCAGATGGAATATCCTTTCTTGTAGTTTGAAGCCATTGTTCCGCATCCTAGTTTCCAGGGAAGCAGAAAACAACTTGCTCCCTCCTTCCTGTGGCTTCCTCACATATTTATACACAGCTATCATATCTCCTCTCAGCCTTCTCTTCTTCAGGCTAAACATGCCCGACTCCTTAAGCCGCTCTTCATAGGGCTTGTTCTCCAGACCTTTGATCATTTTAGTCGCCCTCTGGACACATTCCAGTTTGTTAATATCTGTCTTCAATTGTGGTGCCCAGAATTGGACACGACATTCCAGGTGTGGCCTAACCAAGGCAGAATAGAGGGGTAGCATGACTTCCCTAGATCTAGACACTATGCTCCTATTGATGCAGGCCAAAATCCCATTGGCTTTTTTTGCTGCCACATCATATTGTTGGCTCATGTTTAACTTGTTGTCCACGAGGACTCCAAGATCTTTTTCACACGTACTGCTCTCGAGCCATGCGTCCCCCATTCTGTATCTTTGCATTTAGTTTTTTTCTGCCTAAGT
This sequence comes from Anolis sagrei ordinatus, assembly GCF_025583915.1. Lineage (NCBI taxonomy): Eukaryota > Metazoa > Chordata > Lepidosauria > Squamata > Anolidae > Anolis > Anolis sagrei. The sequence goes on from NW_026847882.1 coordinate 24,346,787, forward strand.
GGAGTATCTTGAATTTGTCACTGTTGAACTTCATTTTGTTAGTTTTGGCCATTCATCTCTCTAATCTGTCAAGATTGTTTTGAATTTTGCTCCTGTCCTCTGGAGTACTAATGGAGAGTCAGAGCAAGCAAAGGGGCTGGAAGCCACAGGCACTCTCCACCCAAATAAGAAATGCAGTTGTTCCCTCCCTGTTTGTGCTTTTGACTTTGGAGGATTTGATTAAAATGTTCTCTTTAGGAATTCTCAGGCCCTTCAGCATGACTCTAGGCTCTTCTGGGGATGGCCAATGGGAGCTGCAGTTCAACAACATCCAAAGGAGCAAAAGACGCCTAGCCTTGTTCCAAACAAAACAGAACAAAAAGCAGATTTGGTTTCCAGTTGCTGTGTTGCAATACTGGAAGACAACAAACACAGAAATGGTATGAAGTCTGTTCCCTATGACAATAGTTCTCTAGCTTTGGCCCTCCTGTCATTTTTGATGTAAAACTCCAGCCAGCAAAACTAGTGGCAAGGGAACCTAGGAAAGGGTCTAAACGTCTGGAGGATGCCAGAGTTGAGAAACAGAGGCCTCAAAGAACAGCCTGGTTTCTTGAACCATCAGCAAACAATTCATTGTTCAGAAAGCTGCTTCCTCAGGTCTTCCTTCTGGTCTGGAACCAGGTCACAGGGGCGCCGAAGGCTCTTGTCCCGCACCTGCCTCAGCCCTGCACTGTGCTCCAGAAGAAGGTGGCAGACCTCACGGTGTCCATTCTCAGCTGCCTAGAGCAAGAGAGGGAAAGGCTTACTCAGTATGCGATACGATCAAGCCAAAGTGCTAGATTAGTGGTTCTCAACCTTCCTGATGCCGCGACATCTTAATGCAGTTCCTCACGTTGTGGTGACCACCTAACCATAAAATTGTTTTCGTTGCATTTTCATAACTGGGATTTTGCTATTCTTATGAATTGTAATGCAAATATCTGATATGTAGGATGGATTTTAATTTACTGGACCAAATTTGGCACAAATACCCAATATGCCAAAATTTCAACACTGATGAGGTTGGGGGCGGGGGGTTGATTTTGTCATTTGGGAGTTGCAGTTGCTGGAATTTATAATTCACCTACAATCAAAGAGCATTCTGAACTCAACCAACAATGGAATTGAACTCCCATGGCCAACAAAAAATAATGGAAGGATTTGTCGGGCATTGACCTTGAGTTTCTGGCATTTATAGTTCACCTACATCCAGAGAGCACTGTGGACTCCCAACAATGATGGATCTCGACCAAACTTGGCATGAATCCCCAATATGCCCAAATGTTTTGTTTTTTTTAATACATCCCAACAATCAACAAAATTTTGCCATATAGGACAAGCTAAAAGATGATAGAGGACATCTGAGATCATCAGATAAGGAAATCAGGGAGATCATGGCTAGCTACTATGAAAAACTTTACGAAGGCAAAGAATTAATCAAATGAGATGGCCTCTTGGAAAAAATCATAAATTCACTGTCACAAACCAATCTAAATAGCACAATAACTAACTCGGAAATTGGAAAAGCGATAGAAAGTCTAAAAGCAAACTCATCACCTGGGCCAGATGGCTTCACAACAATTTTTTTATAAAATATTCAAAGAGGAAATCACACCGAACCTATTTATACTATTTAATGAAATAATGGAGAGGCAAAAAGTGCCACATTCCTGGAAATCCTCAGAAATTCATGCAATCTTAAACCCAAATAAGGATGAAACTGATCCTAACTCTTATAGACCAATATCCCTTTGTAATGTGGACTACAAATATTTACTAAAATTTTAGCAAACAGAAAGAAGGACATAATACCGGAAATAATTCATGACAATCAATACGGATTTATAAAAAATATGCCCAAATGTTAATAGTGGTGGAGTTTGGGGAAAATCGACGGGACATTTGGGACTTGTATTTGCTGGGATTTATAGTTGACCTACAATCAAAGAGCATTCTGAATCCCAACAACAATAGAATTGGGTCAAACTTCCCACACAGAGATCCCCATGACCAACAGAATATACTGGGGGGATCTGGGATGAATTTACTGTGATTTAGGGGAGACGTAGTTCACCTACATCCAGAGAGCACTCTGAACCCAAGTGACTATACCAAAGGGATTCCAAAACCATCAGAAATATGTGTTTTCTGATGGTCTTTGGCGACCCCTCTGAAACCACCTTGCAAACCCCCCAGGGTCTTTTCTACTGTAAGCTTATTTGAATCTGACTTCTGCTTTCTTACTCTTTAGTATGGAGAGTATATGCTGTGTGCTTTGAGATCTCTCTCTGCTTGTGTATGTCAGAGAGATGTAGTGCTTGATGATTTTTGCCTCTCTTCAAACCTTTGAAGAGACGGGTGTTAAGAGTAGATCAGACCCAGTTCTTTACCATGAATAAATGTAGTTACTGTAGTTCTTTATTATTGTAAAGAAACCTTTTGTGACGTTTTAAGATTGGACTCTGCATCGTTGCCTGACTAAGCTATGAATTCTTTACAGCCACATCACACAACACTTTACGCTTTGCTCGCTAATGAGCTGATGCTCAATTTTAAGTATCCTGTTTATGTTTTTGGATGCTCTTATATTTTAGGGTAGTTTTCCCTAACAGCTTTTTTGTCAATGAAACCTATGGCATATCTAACAGATCTTGAGGTACCCAACCATCAGAGGGCCTTTACCCTGGCACAATGTCAAACCCTCCCATCTGCTGTACTACAGAGAGACTCTGTCCCTGTGAATCTGAACATATAGAAACAACTGAACATGTGCTCCACCAGTGCCTGTTTTACAGACGTTTAAAGTAGACTCCTCTCACCATTGCTATATAAACATCTGGGGCGCTCGGGACCATATTACACCACCCTGATGCTTTCAGATACCAAATCTGTTACAATCTATAATGTTGTCAAGTTCTGTGTGGCGGTACTTAAAATTTGCCGGGTGATAACTGGTACCACAAGTTAACATTCTAACTAATAGAAAATTGAAACTATAGATGTCAGGATCACCATATCAGCCTGGGACTGGCTGCTTCAGTTCTCTGTTATTGAAGAAGGGAGGTTGGGGGGTGGGGGTGGGGGTGGAAGCCGAGTACAGTTGGGGAAGGTAGTCTAGATAAGACACCTGTTTTCTGAGGGAAATTGAAACTGCAGTTAACAGTCTGTGGGAACAGTGTTTGCTCACTTGGGGGCAGATGGGAGTTGGGGCCGATATATATACAGGAGGTTTAAGTGGGAAAACTTTAGAACTGTTTTTTCGGATTACGGAAAGAAGGAATAAATCACTTGTCTCTAGTTTTTTATTGTTGTGAGCTTGATTTTAACTCCACAATTTTTCCACAAAAATACCAGTTAGACTAGAGCAGCCATGGGCAAACTTTGGCCCTTTTGGACTTTAACCCCCACAATTGGGAGTGGGAGTTGAAGTCCAAAACACCTGGAGGGCCAAAGTTTGCCCATGTCTGTGGGGATGACCACCCCAGGCATAAATTTAAGGAAAGGCAACAGCACTGTTCTTTGCCTAGACCTTGTGCAGGCAGGTCTTCCCCTCATCGTCTGTGGCACCCGGGTTGGCCCCATGGGACAGCAGAAGCTTGGCAACGTCCGTATGGCCGCAGTAAGCTGCGCGGTGGAGTGCCGTGGCCCCACCATGGGTCTGGGCATCGCAAAGGGCTCCCCTCTCCAGGAGGAAACGGCAGACGTCATAATGCCCGTGGCGGCTGGCGTAGTGCTGCAAGGCAGAAAAACACAAAGACCCAGAACATTATTTTTCTCAAGTACAGGCCGTCCCTAAGTTCCAAACATCCAACTTACAAACAACACATAGTTAGGAATGGGTCCAAGACAACAGGAAATCTACTTTTAAGGAAGGAAATCCACTCCTGGAAGTGTTATTGTGGGGGGAGAGTGTCTCCACTGGAGGTTTCTCTCCACTCCTTGTTTCCGCAACAAACCACATGTTTCAAAATCCAATTCTCACAGGGACAATAAAGTGAGGTGACAGTTTCCCTATGCAATCCAAAACTTATATATACAGTATACATGACTAGATTTACACTTTAAAAATGTACTCATTCTGACTTACATACAAATTAAAGTTGAGAACAAATCTACAGAACCTATTTAGTTCATAACTTGGGGACTCCCTGTAATTGCAAAATTTTTGTGTACTTATGAAAGACTTATCTGACCAGATTGTTTCATTTCACAAAAGCATCAGTTTTGATGGATTCGTTTCAACCTGTTCAGCCTGATGATGTGGACAACATTCTTGGAGAGATGAGAGCGACCTCCCCCCCCCCCCCCCCCCCCCCCCCCCGTGCTCTGGATCCATATCCTTCCTGGCTTATCAAGCTTGCCAGTGGGGGATTGACCGAGTGGTTCACAAAGATCATAAATGCCTCATTGGAACAGGGACATATTCCACCAAGCCTCAAAAAAGCAACGATATTTAAGAAGGCCTTGCTAGATTCCACGGCATTGAACAATTATCGGCCGATTTCTAACCTTCCTTTCCTGGGCAAGGTTCTAGAGCGGGTGGTGGCCTCCCAACTCCAGGGATTCTTGGACGACACCGATTATCTTGATCCATTGCAGTCTGGTTTTAGGCCTGGCCATGATACGGAGACGGCTTTGGTTGCCTTGGTGGATGATCTCTGCAGGGAGCTAGATAGGGGGAGTGTGTCCCTGTTGGTTTTCATGGACATCACAGTGGTTTTCGATACCATCAACCATGTTATCCTTCTAGGATGGCTCTCCAGTAGGGGTCTTGGGGGTATTGCGTTGCAGTGGCTTCGCTCCTTTCTGGAGGGTCACGCCCAGATGGTGAAGCTGGGGGATACCTGCTCGGACCCTTGGCCTTTAACCAGGTCCCGCAAGGTTCTATTCTATCCCCAATGCTTTTTAATATTTACATGAAACTGCTGGGTGAGGTCATCCGGGGTTTTGGAACCCGGTGCCATCTGCCTGCACATGACACCCAACTTTACTACTTCTTTCCACCGAATTCCAAGGAAGAATCCCAGACCTTGGAACCAGTGTCTGACAGCTGTGATGGACTGGATGAGGGCTAACAAGTTGAAACTTAATCCAGACAAGATAGAGCTCCTACTGGTCAGTCGTGGGGGCGGTCAGGGTATTGGATGGTAACCAGTGATCGACAGGGTTACACTCCCCTGAGGACACAGGTCTGCAACTTGGGGGTCTTCCTGGATTCAATGCTGTCGCTTGATGTTCAGGTGGCAGCAGTGGCCAGGAGAGCCTTTTCACAGTTAAAACTAGTGTGCCAGCTGCCACCATACCTCGTAAAGTCTGACTTGGCCAGGGTGGTCCACGCCTTAGTTACATCCAGATTGGATTACTGCAATGCATTCTATGTGGGACTGCCCTTGAAGACGGCCCAGAAATTTCAACTGGTACAACGGGCGGCAGCCAGGCTCCTAACTGGAGCAAATTACAAGGAGCGTACAACATCCCTACTAAACGGCTCCACTGGTTGCCGATAAGTTGCCAAGCCAAATTGAAGGTGCAGGTTATGACTTTTTTTTTTTTTGTCGTGTCAGGAGAATCCTGTTGTGAGAATTGGCCGTCTGCAAGGACTTTGCCCAGGGGACGCCCGGATGATTTTGATGTTTTATCATCCTTGTGGGAGGCTTCTCTCATGTCTCCGCATGAGGAGCTGGAGCTGATAGAGGGAGCTCATCCGCCTCTCCCCGGATTCAAACCTGCGACCTGTCAGTCTTCAGTCCTGCCAGCACAGGGCTTTAACCCACTGCGCCACCGGGGGCTCCTAGGTTATGACCTATAAAGCCCTAAATGGTTCGGGCCCCACCTATCTCTGTGACTGCCTCTCCCTCTATGAAAGTGTACCCTAAGATCTTCCGGTGAGGCCCTTCTCCTGCTCCCACCACCGTCACATGCCCGATTTGTGGTGACAAGGAAGAGGGTCTTCTCGGTGGTGGCCCCCCACCTCTGAAACGCCTTCCCCAGGGAAATAAGACAGGCTGCATCGCTTTCCTTGTTTCACAAGAACTTGAAGACCTGATGGTTTCATCAGGCCTTTGCAAATGACTAGTTACTCAGTCCCGAGGGCTTAGCTAGATTTCGGCTGTGCTCTTCATTCTCTCTCCAACCCCATCATTCTCGGAGTAGTTGTTCTGCCCTGTCCCTTTCATAGTCCATTAATAGCTCCTGTAAATGTAGTCTCAAGCCTCACTATGGTCACTTTTAGAATTAACTTTTGCACCCTCTCCATCTCCCCAGCCCTACATTGTTCTGCACTATTTTGGCCCAACCCCCTTAAGATGTTTAGGCCCACTCAACTACCCTGGCCTTTTGCAACTCATTCCAGATTATAGAATGGTGTCTGAATTTGGTTTCAAATTGTATATGTTTGGTGTTAAAAGATTAGTGTTTTTGTTTTGAATACTCTGTATATTACATTCATGTTATTGCAAGTGTGGAAACTGCCCTGAGTCCCCTAGGGGTAATAGAGCAGTATATAAAAAGATTATTATTATTATTATTATTATTATTATTATTATTATGCACAGAAGCCCTATGGACCTGCTCTTCTTTTTGTGGTGTATCCTTTTCCTTTCCATGTTGTTTCTACCTTTGGTTATCAAATTCTCCAATAAAGAAATAATGATCGTGGATGCATCCACTTAAGTTAATGGAGGTATATCTTCATTTCTCTGACCTGTCAGCGAAGAGCTGTCCTTTAGTCAACTCCAAAATATATCTGCCTATACATCAGGAAAGGGCCAACTTGGACCCTCCGGGTGTTTTGAACTTCAACTCCCACAATTCCTAATAACCTGCCAGCTGTTAGGAATTGTGGGAGTTGAAATCCAAAACACCTGGAGGACCCAGGTGTTTTCATGACATTGGTCTTATTTGCCAATGTAGGAATTAGACTTCCTATATGTTCTCCCATGGATATCCATATTGGATACACCCATGTGCTCATAATCCAACATCACAGCAAAGATTTTCCCTTCCTGAAGCAGACAGGGGCACTAGCTTGTGGTAGTCTGATTGATTCCCACTGGCAAAATCTGGCCAAAGAGGCCATAAAGGTCAGCCTACCAAAGCAGTATATCCAAAGGCATCGGGCTCACTGGGGTTTCCATGATTCAGGACATGCCGTTTGACCTTCTCGAGGTCTCCGTTCAGAGCAGCACACCAAATCCCTACACAAAAAGGAAACGTTTGATTAAACCACTGTTTCTGATTAATCCCACTCCATATTAGTGTAGGAAATGGCAATGAATATTGTGCATAGACTTGGGTCACAACTCCAAGTTATCCGATTACATATGTCTACGTAACAACAAATGGCGCCCCCAGTGGGGCAGTGGGCAAAATGCCAATTAGATTCAAGGAAGCTGTTGTAAGACCTCTACTAAAGAAACCAGCACTGGATCCCACTCATCTCAACAACTCCATGCCAGTGTCAAATCTCCCCTTCCTGGGAAAGGTTCTGGAGAGGGTGGTGGCCTCACGACTCCAAAGTTTCTTGGATGAAACCAATTATCTGGATCCATTTCAATCTGGTTTCAGGCCTGGCTACAGGACTGAAAGGGCACTGGTCACCTTGAGGGATGATCTACCAAGAGAGCTAGACAGGGTGAGTGTGTCACTGCTGGTTCTCCTGGATCTTTCCGTGGCTTTTGATTTATTTTAGAGTAGTTTGCCTTAATAGAGACTACTTTGCTGCCTGAAATAATAATAATAATAATAATAATAATAATAATAAACCTTTATTTGTACCCCGCCACCATCTCCCGCAGGACTCAGTGTGGCTTACAAGAGGCCGAGCCCAAAGTACATCATTAGCAAAAACACAACAACAAAAATACAATGCAAAAATAAATAACTCATAACAAAACAGAACATCAACAAAAGCACGACACTATTAAAAACCTGTGGCAGGGCCAAATGTAATGGTTAAAATTCTAAAAATGTGGGCATGTCCAGGTGAGGTAGGATGAATATTTTGGAAATAAAAGGGTGTGCAGACAATTCTTACTCTCTCATAAAGTGCATTAGGGACATTGCTTGGGATTCCTTAATCTGGGAAGGCACACTGGAACATCCATGTTTTCAAGCTCCTTCTGAAGACTGCCAGTGTTGGGAAGTGCCTGATGTCCTTGGGGAGGGAGTTCCAGAGTCGTGGGGCCACCACCGAGAAGGCCCTGTCCCTTGTTCCCACCAATTGCGCTTGCGATGCCGGTGGGATCGTGAGCAGGGCCTCACCAGATGAACGAAGAGATCATGTGGGTTCGTATATGGAGATGCGGTCACGCAAACCGTTTAGGGCTTTGTAGGTAAGCACCGGCACCTTGAATTGAGCCCGGAAGATGAACGGCAGCCAATGGAGCTCCTTGAACAGGAGGGTTGACCTCTCTCTCTAATGAGCCCCAGTTAACAGCCTGGCCACCCCCCGTTGAACCAACTGAAATTTCCGGGCCGTTTTCAAGGGCAGCCCCACGTAGAGTGCATTACAGTAGTCCATCGACCATAGTATCCTTCTAGGCTGCCTTTCTGGGATTAGGCTTGGGGACACTGGCTCCGGTCCTTCCTGGATGGGCCAACCCAGACCGTGGAGCTGGGGGACTCCTGTTCGACTCTATGGATGGTCACCTATGGGGTCCCTCAGGGCTCAAATCTGTCCTCCACGCTGTTCAACATTTCATTGAAGCAGCTGGGAGAGATCATCCGGAATTTTAGAGTTTGGTGCCAAATTTATGCAGACGACACCCAACTCTACTACTCCTTTCCACCAAATGCCAAGGATGCTGTTCTGGTCCTGAACCGGTGCCTGTCATAAGTAATGAATCATGGCCAACAAGATGAAACTAAATCCAGATAAGATGGAGGCACTACTGGCCAGTCAGAAGGCGGATCAGGGTGTGGGATTTCAATTTGTGTTGGGACAGGGTCGCACTCCCCCTGAAGATGCTTGTCCGCAGCACTGGTTCCTGGTACGCTTCCAGGCCAAATACAAAGTGCTGGTCTTTACCTACAAAGCCCTAAATAGTTTGGATTCGGGCTATTTGTCCAATTACATCTTCCTATACAGACCATCCCATACTCTGCGATCAGCGGAGGAGGCCCTGCTCTCAGTCCCACCCCACTTTCAAGCTCAGCTGGTGAGAATGAGAGAGGACCTTCGCCGCTGATCACTCCCCACCTCTGAAATTACCACCCTAAAGAACTAAAAATGGACCCCTCTCTCACCTTTAAAAAGCTTTTTAAAACCTATTTATGCACCTTAGCTTATGGAGAGGAGAGATTTCAGTTGGAGATAGATCTCAGTGTGAGAGCAGCCTCTCTGTGTGAGAAAACATCTCAGTGGGAGAATAGGTCTCAGCGTTAGTTTGCCTCAGTAGGAGAAAGGTCTCAGTCTGTGAGAAGGTCTCACTATGTGAGGTAAGCCTCAGTTTGTGAGAGAAGCCTCTGTGTGAGGTAGGCCTCGGCATGAGAACGCCTCATGTGTGAATCTCCAGTGTGAAGGTTGAACTTTGTGTCACAGAAACCTTGTTTGTGTAAATAGTGCAACCATATTATCTCACTACAAAGAAAATCCTCCTATGGAAGAGATAATATTAGTCTGTGTGTTTTTGTTCTTTTTATCACTTTGGCCTACTGGTGCTGGGTCACGCTGCTGCTAATAAGTTACTCTGCTGTGCATTTATGAGGAGGGCCTTTTTTAATAAGCCCACTTGCCCCAAAAAGGAACCCTGGATATTGTTGCTTTTTATTTCCCAGGTAGGCTAAGCACAGGAGGAAGATAATTTAACCTACATTTGCATCTCTGTCCCCGCCTCACTCTGACGCCGACCCACAAGAGAAGCCCTTCTGTACCTCTCTCAAAATCCATCTCGTCCAGAGTCTGGTGAACGCTGGGCACTGCCATCCGGTGGGAGCAACAGGAGTCCTTCTTGCCGCATCCTGGGGAGGAAGCCATTTTCAATTGCCCTCCTTGGGAATACCATCTCATCTAAATGTTACAAGTACGAGGAGCAGCTACAGATCCTGCCGCAGAAGAGACATGAGCTATGATGCGTAAATCTCCAAAACTTCAGGCATAAAAGATTATTTTATCCTCTGCAACACAGATACTGTTTCTTCACTATGGTCCAACATCATCATATACAACCTAATGCAGGGCTGGGCAAACTTGGGCCCTCCACGTGTTTTGGACTTCAACTCCCACAATTCCTAAAAACCTACAGGCTGTTAGGAATTGTGAGAGTTGAAGTCCAAAGACACCTAGAGGGCCCAAGTTTGTCCAGGTCTGATCTAATGGAATCCTTCTCATCCACCTTGTCATCACAAAGATATATGTTTGTTCCTCCTTGTTCTTCCTTGTCTATTCCTTTATGTTATACATTAATTTTAAGGACTGTTATGGTACTTATTTCATAAGTTTCCCTTGGATTCTCTCAGCCTCAGAAGAATTGTCCTCCAAGGGTGTTTGGATACCTTTTTAGTAATTATTTTCAAAAATTAGGAGGATGCGATGAGGATACAGGGCCAAATCTGGGTCCCACCTGAGTCTCTCTAATCCCAAGCAATTAACCAGACTGATTAAACCTTACAAAAACATGAGATCGGAGGAAGAAAGATGGTTCTCTACACAAATCTTTGTCTTTCACCCACATTTTGTCTTCCTCTGGGGGCTCTGAACTCATAAACAAAGAAGTGAGCCAAGCTCTTCCTCCTCAACTGCGCTCTTAATGCCTCCCAATAGAAATCTCAACACAACCCAAAAACCACACAAAAGGGACCTGCTATTTCCCATTTCACGTGGATTCTGCAAAACCTCGTGAGAATGTAAATCAGAATGAGCATTTCGTTCTGGCAAGGCCTTCAATGCTGAATTTCAATGGCAGGGATTTATGTAAAAAAGAGAAATGTTCTGTTCTGTTATTGAAGGCTTTCTTGGCCGGAATCACTGGATTGCTTTGTTTTTCGGGCTGCATGGCCATGTTCCAGCAGCATTCTCTCCTGACATTTCGCCTGCATCTGTGGACAATGGCATCCTCAGATATTATGTTGGCAGCGAAGTAAGTGGAGTGTGTGTGTGTATGCACCGGGATTGTGGCGCAGCTGGCTGAGTGTCGGCTGCACTAAGATCACTCTGACCAAAAAGGTCATGAGTTCGACGCCAGCCCGGGTTGGAGTGGGTTTCCAACCAATTGTGTGTAGCCTGTTGTCGACCTTTGCAACCCCAAAGACAGTTGCATCTGTCAAGTAGGAAAATAAGTGTGGGGAGGCTAAATTAACTGATTTATGAGGCCATAAAGAACACTCCAGCAAAGCATTCCAGCGGGGAAGCATGCGGGGAATGCGGAAGTGCTTCATCAGCATCACAGATGGACAATGAAAGCAACAGCTCTCCTGGCGGCCAGAAAAAAGTTAAATAACCTCTGTGTATGTCTGTATATGTTTGTATGTCAAAAATTGGCATTGAATGTTTGCCATATATGAGTACGCTGTAATCCGCCCTGAGTCCCCTGTGGGGTGAGAAGGGCGGAATATAAAAGCTGTAAAATAAATAAATAAATAAATCTGTGGAATAATATCCAGGTTGAGAGAAAGTGCCCTTGTCTGCTTAAAGCAAGTGTGAATGTTGCAATTAGCAAGCTTGAATAGCACACAGTATTCCTGGTGTGGACTAACCAAGGCGGAATAGAGGGGGAGCATTACTTCCATAGATCTAGCCCAGTGGTTCTCAACCTGTGGATCCCCAGGTGTTTTGGCCTACAACTCCCAGAAATCCCAGCCAGTTTACCAGCTGTTAGGATTTCTGGGAGTTGAAGGCCAAAACATCTGGGGACCCAAAAGTTGAGAACCACTAGTCCAGACACTATGCTCCTCTTGATGCAGGCCAAAATCCCATTGGCTTTTTTTGCCGCCATATCACATTGTTGGCTCATGTTTAACTTGTTGTCCACGAGGACTCCAAGATCTTTTTCACACTTACTGCTCTCGAGCCACGCGTCCCCCATTCTGTATCTTTGCATTTCGTTTTTCCTGCCTAAGTGGAGGATCTTCCATTTGTCCCTGTTGAGCTTCATTTTGTGAGTTTTGGCCCATCATCTCTCTAATCTGTCAAGATCATTTTGAATCCTGCTCCTGTCCTCTGGAGTATTGGCTCTCCCTCCCAATTTGGTGTCGTCTGCAATCTTGATGATCATGCCTTCATGCCTTGAAGCAGCATGGGGGGGCCGAACTGAACCCTGAGGGACCCCACAGGCCAGGTTATAAGGGATTGACCAGGTTTTCATCTGTTTTTATTTTTACTTTGTATGTTCTTCTTGCACTCTTAGCTGAGTTTCACCTTTGTGCGGGAGGAAAGTGGGGTAAACATCGATTCAAATAAAAACAAGATAAATAAATGTATGAATATTATAGGTAAAATGTATGAATATTACAGGTAAAGATAAATAACGGATGATGAGGTTGGATTCTGATCCTATTGATGAGACGTGAATGATTTGTCATATTGATGTTTAATTGTTGTTATGCTATTGTTTTTTAAATGCTGCAATGGTTTTGTAATGTGTGTATTGAAATTGCTGTTGTTAACCGCTTTGAGTCGCCTAAGGGCTGAGAAAAGCAGTATATAAATGAAGTAAATAAATAAAATAAATAATAATAAATAAAGGTTTTCCCCTGACTTTAAGTCTAGTCGTGTCCGACTCTGGGGTTTGGTGCTCATCTCCATTTCTAAGAGCCAGCGTTGTCCATAGACACCTCCAAGATCATGTGGCCAGCACGACTGCATGGAGCGCTGTTACCTTCCTGCAGAAGCGGTACTTATTGATCTATTTCACATTTGCATGTTTTCGAACTGCTAGGTTAGCAGAAGCTGGGCCTAACAGCGGGAGCTCACCCCACTTCCCAGATTCGAACCACCGACCTTTCGGTCAGCAAGTTCAGCAGCTCAGCGGTTTAATTCATCATGCCACCTGGGGCTCCATATATTATAGACAACAGACAATAAATATAAATACTAAAATTCACTGAAAAGCAGTTAAAATAGTTTTCTAAAACGTTTTGAGATGCTGTGAGAGATAAAAGTTGTTGTTGTTCATTTGTTCAGTCGTCTCCGACTCTTCGTGACCTCATGGACCAGCCCACGCCAGAGCTCCCTGTCGGCCGTCACCACCCCCAGCTCCTTCAAGGTCAGTCCAGTCACTTCAAGGATGCCATCCCTCCATCTTGCCCTTGGTCGGCCCCTCTTCCTTTTTCCTTCCACTTTCCCCAGCATAATTGTCTTCTCTAGGCTTTGCTTTCTTCTCATGATGTGGCCAAAGTACTTCAGTCTTGCCCTCTACTATCCTTCCCTCCAATGAGCAGTCGGGCTTTATTTCCTGAAGTATGGACTGGTTGGATCTTCTGGCGTCCAAGGCACTCTCAGCACTTTCCCCCAACACCACAGCTCAAAAGCATCGATCTTCCTTCGCTCAGCCTTCCCTAAGGTCCAGCTCTCACATCCGTAGGTGATACAGGGAATACCATGGCTTTGACTAGGCGGATCTTTGTTGCCAGTCTGATGTCTCTACTCTTTACTATTTTATCGAGACTGGACATTGCTCTCCTCCCAAGAAGTAAGCGTCTTCTGATTTCCTGGCCACAGTCTGCATCTGCAGTAATCTTTGCGCCTAGAAATACAAAGTCTGTCACGGCCTCCACATTTTCTCCCTCTATTTCCCAGTTGTCAATCATTCTTGTTGCCATAATCTTGGTTTTTTTTATGTTTAGCTGCAACCCAGCTTTTGCGCTTTCTTCTTTCACCTTGATTAGAAGGCTCCTCAGCTCCTCCTCGCTTTCGGCCATCAGAGTGGTGTCATCTGCATATCTGAGGTTGTAAATGTTTCTTCCAGCAATTTTCATCCCAGCTTTGCATTCAAGCCCCGCACATCGCATGATGTGTTCTGCATACAAGTTAAAAAGGTTGGGTGAGAGATGCAGCCTTGCCGTACGCCTTTCCCAATCTTGAACCAGTCTGTTGTTCCGTGGTCAGTTCTGACTGTTGCTACTTGGTCCTTGTACAGATTCCTCAGGAGAGAGACAAGGTGGCTTGGGATGCCCATCCCACCAAGAACTTGCCACAATTTATTATGATCCACACAGTCAAAGGCTTTAGAATAGTCAATGAAGCAGAAGTAGATGTTTTTCTGAAACTCCCTGCCTTTCTCCATTATCCAGCGGATATTGGCAATCTGGTCTCTCGTTCCTCTGCCTTTTCTAAACCCAGCTTGAACATCTGGCAACTCTCGCTCTATGTATTGCTGGAGTCTTCCTTGCAGGATCTTGAGCATTACCTTACTGGCATGAGAAATAAGGAAGTTTGAGCAGTCTTTCGCATTTCCCTTTTTTGGTATGGGGATATAACTTGATTTTTTTTCCAGAGATAAAAGTAGAGTACAAATAAATACAATATAATATAATTGATAATAACATCAAAGGGGTGGGATAGTAAATATAAGTCACACATTTCTGGGAACTACAAAGCCCATGAGCCTGAAACAGCCAACTCTAAGGCACAGCAAGCTTTTTACTGGGGAAAAATTAATAAAACCAACCATTTCAACGCTCCCTCCTTTCTCAGCTGCTCCCAATTTGGAGAGAAGGGTTTCTCTAACCTCAATTTCCTAAAAATCCGTTGAAAACATGTTGAAATTCGCCTTCCCACAACAGCACTCCCCCTTCTCCTTGGCAGGCGCCATCTTACCTCTCCCCGTAAACAGACAACTGTGCCGTCCAATCACAGGAAGGGAGTGGGCGGGGAGACGTGATGTAAGCAATATGCAAAACAGCAAGCAGCGGGGCGTGGCTACAGCTGTTCCCTCTGCAGTGACCTCAACCCTCCAGTAGAGGGGGAAAGAGAACACAGGAATTCTTCTATCCAAAATATTGTGCACAATGTATTATGATCCCATCCCATCTTATATTATATTATGATATAATATGAAAGGATTTGTGATATGATTTACAATATGATATTATTATCCCACCCCATTTTATATTACATGAAATAATATATGATATGATGTATATATTTTAATCCCATCCCATCTTCTTTTATATTATGGTATGAAATGATGTATAATATGATTTACAATATGATATTATTATTATCCTACCCCCATCTTAAAGGCCCTTGAGCCTCGCCTAGCCCCTCTCGTTCCTGCTCCAACCGGCCACTGGGTGCGCAAGCAGAGCCGGCGCTCAATCATTCTCTGCGTTTGAGCCCTTCCCCATGACCAGCTCCCTTTCCCAATCCCCCGGCGCTCCACCCGCCTCCTCTCCTCTCCCCAATCTGCGGGTGGGCCAAGGGGCGGAGTCGCCGCGCCTGGCCCACTTTGGGTCCGGAGGCGTGTCTGAAGACCCCAGCGTGCGCACCAAAAGTCGCCTCTTCTCCTGACTTTCTCTTCAGCCATTGGGACCAAGAGAGAGAGAGAGAGAGAGAGCCCCTCCGGCTGGAGGTATCTCCCACCTCCGCTCCCTCCTTTGTTTTTGCGCCTACCTTCAGGAAAGATGGGCATCTCCACCTCTCTCTCTCTCTCTCTTGGTCCCAATGGCTGAGGAGAAAGTCAGGAGAAGAGGTGACTTTTGGTGCACACGCCAGGGTCTTCAGGCATGCCTCCGGACCCAAAGCGGGCCAGGCAAGGGAGCAAGTGCGGCAGGTGTAGTTACTGGGATGTATAGTTCACCTACAATCAAAGAGCATTCTGAACTCCACCAATGATGGAATTGAACCAAATATGGCACACAGAACTCCCACGACGAACAGAAAATATATATCAATGATTACCTAGGGCCGCCTCTGCCTGGGAGTTGTAATTTGGTGAGGCACCAAGGCTTTTTGGCAGAGATCTTGCAAGCTGCAACTCCAAGGATGCCATCGCATTGAGCCACAGGAGTCAAAGTAGTGTCAAACTGCATCAATTCTACAGTGCAGATACACCCTGAGTCTTCTTCTCATTTCTCGTCTTCATCACTTACATTTAAGATCCAACTGAGTCTCTGCCCTGTGGGAAATCACTACCTTTTAAAAATATATTGCTTAGCATGAGTTGTTATGTGTGAGCTTTCCAGCCCTAGGTTTCTCACCAGATAGAAGTGAGTGGGAGGCAAACCATTCTGCTCTCATGCAGATATTTAGATATATATAGATATAGATACACCCAGAAAGGCACATATATGAAGACATATGCCATTTCATAAGCCAGCATTATGTTTTGGTTTGATTAAACCAGGCATGGGCAAACTTCAGCCCTCCAGGTGTTTTGGACTTCAACTCCCACAATTCCTAACAGCCTCGGGACCTTTCCTTTCCCCTCTCATCTGCTTAAACCTGAGGCTGTTAGGAACTGTGGGAGTTGAAGTCCAAAACACTTGGTTTGGACTTCAAGTTTGCCCATGCCTGCTCTAAGTTGTATCTTAAACATAAATGTGTTGGAACTGAGGGAAATGCAGCTGCAAAGTCAATCAGTGAAGTATCTGCATAGAGGTAGCCTGGCCTCTGTTGCCTGAAGTCATCCTTTGTTTGGGAGGTGTTGATTGTATTGCAGCATGTAAAAATCAGTTGGTGAGTGTGTTAATTGAAAAATGCAAAGCACGAAGCTGATTGGTTGGGCCACACCTGGAAACTAGCTGAGCCAGGGAGTTTTGGCAACAGTTACATTTACAGTTACATTTACATTTACAGAGACCATTTGAATCTCTCTGAAAAGACATTGTGTGAGTTAATGCAAATGTTCACATAACTGTATATATGTTGCTCTGCATAACAAAGAGTAAACACCTTATTCTTTACTGATCATCTGTGTGGCATATCTTTTCTCTAGCAAGACAGTGTGTGGATTGTTAAAGACATGAACTACGCGTGATTTTCATTGCGCCACAAATTGTTTACTGTCTGGAATTCCCCTGTTTCTGAGTGGTGTTCATTATTTACTGTCGTGATTCTTGTGTTTTTAAATAATGGTCACCAGATTAATGTTCATTTTCATGGTTTCCTCCTTTCTGCTGAAATTGCCCACATGCTTGTGGGCTTCAATGGCATGTAGTCTGACATAAACAGAGGATGCCTCCAGGCAACAACAGCCAAGCTACCTCTCTGCATATACCCCTCACTGAATGACTTTGGAAACTTCATGGCTACTCAATGCTAATTCAAGCTTGCTAATGGCAACATTCACACTTGCTTCAAACAGACACACTTGCTTCTTTCTCTCACCCTGGACATTATTCCACAAGTATATATATTATATTGACCGCTCCAGCTGGAGGTCAGCTGTGACCAGCAGTGCTGCAGAATTTGAAGAGGCACAAATGGAGAGCGAAAGGGAGAAGCGTGCCAAGAGGAAGGCGCGTCAAGCCAACCCCGACCGAGACCACCTTCCACCTGGAAACCAATGCCCTCACTGTGGAAGAACATGCAGAGCACGAATAGGGCTCCACAGCCACATATGGACCCACAAGAATTCTGGAATCCTCCTCGGAAAACGAGGGATCGCCTAAGTAAGTAAGTAAGTAATATTGCATTTCAGTTGCTTTGCTACTAACAGAACATCTGAAGATGCAGTGAGCCACAGATGCAGGCGAAACATCAGGAGAGAATGCTGCTGGAACAATTTATTTATTTACACCATTTCTACCCTGCCCTTCTCACCCCCGAGGGGGGACTCAGAGTGGCTTACACAGGCAGCAATTCAACGCCGCAATATCAGTAACACAATGTAACAAATCAAATACATAGCAGATTAAAACAGTTGCAATCAATTAAAATCACAAAAACACATAATCACATAATCACAATAATCACAAAGTCACAAAGCCGTTTCCAGAGCTGTATAGGGTTTTATAGGCCAAGACCAGCACTTTAAATTGTGCTCGGAGGTGGACCAGCAGCCAGTGGAGCTGACATAACGGGGGGGGGGGGGGGGGGGGGGGGTGTGCTCCCTGTATGGCGCTCCGGTGAGTAATCTGGCTGCTGCCCATTGGACTAACTGAAGTCTCCGAACAGTCTTCAAAGGCAACCCCACGTAGAGTGCGTTGCAGTAATCTATTCAGGATGCAACCAGAGCATGGACCACCGTGGCCAACATGGCCTTGCAGCCTGAAAAACCACAGCAACCCAGTAATTCCGGCCATGAAAGCCTTTGACACACGTTATTGTTGTTGTTTCCCTTGTATCTATTGACCGACATGTAAAGCTCACAACATCAAAACAACACAACCAGATTCAAGTCAGTGATCTAGAGCTGGAATTTAGGGGTCTTTGCCAGGAGGCAGAGACCAATTAGACTCATCAAAGAGTTCTTTTTCCCTGGCGAGACAGAGAAGCACCCAATATTTTTCCCTGATTTCCCAACGAAAGTTGAAGAAAGACCATCGAGGTTTAACGCGATTCAGCGGAAAAGAATGCAGAGTGCAATCATTCGCCAAAGCTAAGCATGAGAATACATCAATACAGTCATATTTATAGTAAATTCAAAGTTGCAGAGTTCAAACTTCCCGCCCCGGCCGTCCTGCTGCCCTCCGCCGTGATTGGACAGCTGGGAGGCGGCCCGCCCCCGGCACCTCTGGACCAATCAGGAAGCTCCAGTTGTCCGTAGGATCCAATGGGGAGACCTCTGCCAACTGTCGGCGACAGCAAATCAGGAGAGAGGGAGGCGGGATGATAGAACACAAAGGAATCTGTGAATGAGTCTTTAAAAAAAAGGAAATGCCATGTGACCTGCGAGACAAAAAGCTCAAGCAGGGCTGACCTATTGTGTTTTGAGTGTTGTGAATCAACATGTGTAAAAAAAATCCAGATCCTTCCTGGCTGTGAGACAGGAGAACAATGAGGGCAGCCTGGGGTGCATGTTATCAATGGAAGGCAAACAGAAACAGAGGGGAAGATTTTCCCTTATCTTACTTGAAGAGTGACAAGAACTTTGCCAAACAATTCTTACTCTAATGGGCCGTCTCCAAAGTTAGAAATAAGAATCCTTTCCTATTATCCATGCAAGAGTGTCTTTGGGGTTTCTGTAATCGCTAATAGCTTTTGTTCCTGAAGGCCAGGTGATCCCCTTACATATTTCTTTAGGGGGAGAATGGGGCAAAGGGTCAGGCTAGGGTCAGGAACACAAGGAAACATAGAAATCATATAGAGATTATACACAGGGGAATCACATGCAGGTACCTTCCCATCCAGGTCCCCAGAGAGGAATTAATAATAGCAATAATAAAATGCAAACGATATCATGACACAACATGAATTCATAAGTTGTCTTGAAGAAAGTTCATGGGTAGAGAGCGAGTCCTTGAAGAGAGTGAAGTCCAGGAATGTGGCAGAAATCAAAAAGCCACCAAGTTGAGTCTATGGAGTTCCACTGGGCCAAAACACAAAGCCCTGCAGCGCTGGGATGGAAGCCGGTCCCATGGTCCTTGGAAAACTGTAACTCCTTCCATGGGCTGGAGCCCAGGACCACTCTGCTCCCTGAAAGCCTCATGGGGTCCTTTCTGTTGTTAGTGTCTTTGCAAATTGACCAAGACTCAACCCCTGTTGTGTAGTCTGGTGCCCTTGCCCTTTGAAGAACTATAAGTTACTATCTCTTATTGGGAGGGGGGCCATGTTCGGCTTCTGAGTCCTGTAGTTGGGCAGGGAAGCATGGTTCCCATCCTTGCCCCATGAAATCCCAAAAGGCTGCCAACTCCTGTATTGATTCCTTTGGGAGTCTCGCCCTTTGCCACAAAGTGGTAGGCACATCCCAGAGTCCTCTAATTTCAGAGTTTTCTCCTTGTTTAATGAAAGGGCCAGCGCAAAGAGACATGCGGCAAGCAAGCATCTGTGCCCCCCCCCCCCGTCAATTCAAAGGTCATGCAAAGTTGACTCTGAGTGCATCTACAGTGGAGATTTAATGCAATTTGGCACCACTTTCATTGCCACGCTTCCTATGGAATCCTATTATTTGCAGTTGATGATGGGGCATCTCCAATTCTCAGCAGAGATCTCTTGCAACCAACTTAGAGCTCATCAACACTGTAGAATTAATCTAGTTTGACACCACTTTTACTGCCCTGGTTCAATGCTATGGAAATTGTGAGAGTTGTAACTTGGTGAGGCACCAGCACTCATTTGGCAGAGAAGGCTAAAAATGTTGTAAAACTACAACTCCCGTGGTTGCATAGAATCGAGCCCTGGCACATCTCTTAAATATTGAAGGATATTCAAAGTTGTGCCCCCCCACCCCAAGTCGATGTTGTATATCTTTTCACAAGATATACAACCAGGAACAGCCATGTATCACCTTTTGTTTGATGCCACAAGTACACAGCCAAATCTGCTGAAATTGTCCACATGCTGGTGGGTTTCAATGGCATGTGGTCTGACATAAACAGAGGATGCCTCCAAGCAACAACAACCAAGCTACCTCTATGCATATACCCCTCACTGAATGACTTTGGAAACTTCATGGCTACTCAATCTGTCTGGACAGATGGCCAGGCTCTAAAAATCATAGATAATGACAAAGTTCCGTTCCTGGCTTAAAAGTGTGTGTTCCTGTTTCATTGTGTAGTGCTGACTTGGACAGAAGTAGTCCTACCCCATAAAATTTGTTTGTGTGCCAGAAACACACACCTTGGAGAGCACGGTTACTCTGGTCTGCACAGAGAACGGAACTTTTGCAGTGGTCCGCATAACTGAATCTCTGTATATCTGTATATCCGCATCTCGCAGGTTTCAAAAGAACTGATAGTTTCCAGCAGGAGTCCCAAGGCGGCCATCTTGGGAGCCTCTAATTCTCAGAACAAAGCATCAAGTCTGGACAACGGAGGTAGAAATCCCAGGACCAACAGGTCTGTATGTAAGCCTGAGCCTGACTTTCTGCAGGATGACGAGGAGGCTGATGGGTTGCAGATTCCTGTACATGCTCCAGACGGGGCTGATAGTGTGCCTTCTGAAGAAGAAACAGCAAGCCTGTTCCCCGGGGAAAGGAATGTACCTTTAGATAGAGACAGTGAAATCCCACAAGTGCAGGTGGAGGCTCCTTTCGGTTCCCAGAGTTTGAAGGTAATGGTGAATTAATGAGCAGACAGGACTGTTTACAATTAAGGGTTCACAGAAGCACACACCTTGCTAGCAAGCGTGAAGCCAAAGGTCAACGCAATGCTTTCATGTCAGGGAAGCTTATTTAATGATGTAGCTGACAGGCATTTCTTGTCAGTCCAATGTTGCTTCTTACCTGTTAACTTCTGTGGAATTGCCTTGGCTTTTGCAGAACGCTTCTGGCTTCTTGGAGACTGGGATTCTGTTCCTGATTTTCCTGTTTGTCATGGACTCTTGTTTGACCATTGCTAAGGGATTATGCTTAATGTTATTTGCCTGTGGATCTTGGGAACGTTTGCATTTAAGACTCTGTTTTGCCTATTGAACTTTTCATCTTTATTTCTCTGTTTTGATTTTTCTTTTTCTCAATAAACTACAAAACTACAGCCTTGGTGTGTGCTGGTGTCTTGAGCAAGGTGAAAACTACCCTGAGTTGCGACAGCAGGGCAGATTACAATGTACATATACATGGCAAACATTCAATGACATAGATACACAACATATATAGACAGACACTCAGAGGCTACTTAACATTCCAGCTTTTTTTTTTGATGAGGGTATTCTGGCCACCAGGGGAGCTGTCGCTTCACCGTCCATTTGTGACACTGATGAAGTACTTCCTCATTCTTTGCATGCTTGCTGGAGATTTTTATGGCGTGGTAAATTAGTTAAATTAGCCTCCCGGCATACACGGTACCTAAATTTCCTACTTGACAGATGCAACTGTCTTTCGGGCTGCAAAGGTCGACAGCAAGCTACACAAAATGGTTGGAAGCTCACTCCGACCCGGGCTGGTTTCGAACTCATGACCTGATCTTAATGCAGCTGCGCCACAGTCCCGGTGCAGTTCTTCCTAATGTTTAGATTATGGAAACTCTTCTCAATATCTGGTCCTCGCCGGAAAGTAATTTTGTGCTTCAATTAAACGTGGCAGCACTTGGGCGTCCCCCAATGCCGTTTTAGGGTCATTGCAGAAGCAGATTCTTCCCTTTGCGGGTTCCTTTGCAATTAGCAGCCCATTGTTTCCCCCAAATTACTTGGGGGCCTTTGGCTTTTTGGTCTCCTTCGCCTCTTGCAAATACGCCCATTTCTTCCAATTTCACGGCCGCCGAGACTTCAGAGGCACAAAAGCCTTCCCCGCAAACCCCTTGATTAACTGTCTCAGCTCTTTACCGTTTAATCAATCAGCGGCTGATTAAAATGATACCGCAGCGTTTCTCTACGCCAAGGAAAGGGTACGAAGAGGCGCTGAACCCAGCCCAGAATTCCACTTTCCACATAAACAAGAAAAGGAAGCGCAAACCCATATTGTTTCCAGTCTAATGGAGAGCGAGCACAGCAGCCGCTTCTGATGGAAGAATGGCCAAGTATGCATCTACACTGTAGAATTAGTGCACTTTTAAGCCCCTCTCTGAACTACAACTCCCAGGATCCCATAGCATTCAAGTGGCATCAAATTGCTTCAGTTCCACAGTGTAGACGCACCCTTTAAAAGCTGGAAAGCATGAGACTATGGAAGCTTTCAAAAATCAATCCGAGCGGTCCATCATTCTTGCTGTTCTCGGCCCTAAAAATCCTATTAAGCTTTCCACTTGAAACCCTCAATTTAGTGAATTAATCAATCCATCATATTGATAAATAGAGAGAGGCTTTCAAGACTAATTATAAAGGGTTTCTGTTACTATTATTCTTGGCGCTTTCCTTCAAAGCTTGAGGCCATCTGCAGATTTGATATGTAACAGCACCCCGCCTTCCTTTCTTCCAACCACAACAGAAAGAAAATGGATAATATTTGAACCAAAGAATATAATTTCATGGGCCAAAGCCTGCTGCTTCTTCTCTTCCTTCAAGACCAGGGCAGTGGCAGTTGGGAGGGCCTTTTGTCTGTTTCAGGGCTTAGGTTTGGTGGAGGTCTGGGAAGTGGCAGTTGGGAAAGAGGGAGGGTCTTTCCTATGTTCCCAAACCCAGGCACAATGGAGTTGCCCTCTTCCCCCCTCCATTCTAATTCAGGGCAGAGGGCAGTTGGGATGGTTTCTGGGATTAGGCTTGAAGGAGGCCAGGACAGTGGCAGTTGGGAAGGAGCGCCTTTCCTCTGCTTCCAAACCCAGACACAATGAAGTTGCATTCTGCCCCTCTCCTTTCTAGGTCAGGGCAGTGGCAGTTGGGATAGACTGAAGGCCTTTATCTGTTTCTGGGATTAGGCTTGAATGAGGCCAGCGCAGTGGCAATTGAGATGGAGGAAGGGCCAGTCCCTGCCTCTGAAACCAGGCACAATGGAGTTGCCCTCTTCCTCTCTCCTTTCCAGGTCAGGACAGTGGCAGTTGGCATGGATGGAGGGCCTTTATCTGTTTCTTGGCTTAGGTTTGAAGGAGTCCAGGACAAGGCAGTGGCAGTTGGGATGGATGGAGGCCGAGGACAGTGGCAGTTTCTGAGCTTAGGCTTGATAGAGGCCAGGGCAGTGGTAGTTGGATGGGAGAGAGGTCTTTCCTCTGCTTCTAAATCCGGACACCATGGAGCTGTGCCTTCCTCCTCCTTTCCCCTTTCCAGGTCAGGGCAGTAGCAGTTGTTTCTGAACTTAGATTTGATTTTAATTAATGATTTTTAAAGATTTAAATGCTTTAATTATTTGGTTTTAATGTATATGTTTGATTTTATCCTATGTATGTATATGTGGCATCGAATTGTGCCTTTTTTGTGAGCCGCCCTGAGTCCCCTTCGGGGTGAGAAGGGTGGGACATAAATGCAGTAAATAAAATAAATAATAAATAAATAATTGAGGGTGCTATACTTGCGTCTTCTCCTCTCCCTCTGACATTAGGGCTGTGGCAGTTGGGAGGGAGATGAGATCTTTCATCTGCTCCTGAACCTAGGCCTGATGGAACAATGCCGGCTTCTTCTTCTCTTTTTCCAAGACCAGGGCAGTGGCAGTTGGCATGAAAGGAGGGCCTGTATCCGTTTCTGTATATAGGTATGGCAGAGCGATGCCACCTCCTTTTCTTTACCTCGGAGGACAGGGCAGTGTCTTCTCCTCCTCTCCCAGGGCAATGGCAGTGGGGATGGAGGGAGGGCCTTTATCTGTTTCTGTATATAGGTATGGCAGAGCGAAGCCGCCTCCTTTTCTTTTCCTCGGAGGACAGGGCAGTGGCAGTTTGCATGGAGGGAGCTCCTTTTGTTTGTTTCTAGGCTCAGGCTTGATGGAATTACAGTTGTGTCTTTTCTTCTCCCTTTAAGGCCAGGGCAGTGGCATGAAGGGAGGGCCTGTATCTGTTTCTGTATATAGGCATGGCAGAGGGATGCTGCCTCCTTTTCTTTTCCTCAGGGGACAGGGCAGCGGCAGTTGGCATGGAGGGAGATCCTTTTGTTTGTTTCTAGGCTCATGCTTGATGGAATTACAGTTGTGTCTTCTCCTCTCCCTTTGAGGCCAGGGTAGTGGCAGTTGGGATGGACTGAGCTCCTTTTGTTTGTTTCTGGGCTCAGACTTGATAGAGTTACACTTGTGTCTGTGCAGGTACAGCTGTATCAGGAGCTCAAATTTTGTTTGCTTTGCATTTAATGTTTGTTATAGTCCCAAGTTTCAGGGACTCTGCAGATAGGTGGCTTCTTTTGGCTGCAATCATAGGGCAAGCCACCTGTCAATTATAGTTAGGTTCCCTGGTCCCGCCCCCTTTTGGGTTTTGGAGGGAATAGGAGTCAGTTTGGGTTCAGTCCACACAGAGAAGCCTTTCATGCAGGACATAAAACTAAGAGCTCCTGTAGAAAACTTCATCTTCTACAGCTTTGCCGGGGATATACAGCCCCACAGCTTTGCCGGGGATATACAGCCCCACAGCTTGGCCGGGGAGAAAGGTCCCATAGCTTGGCCAAGGATCATACAGCCTTACAGCTCCTTTGCTGAGGGACTTCAGTCAGCCACCACAGAAACCTGGGTTCTTTTTCTCCTGGAAGTCTACAAAGCTCTGCTTGGTAAGGGTCACTCGCGGAAGCCAGAAGCAGTTGGTACCGGGTGCAGGGGCTCCACGCCAACAGAGGCAAAGACAGACTGCCCAGATTAGAAGTTAAGGATTTCCCCATTAGTTACAGTTATGAAGATAGTGCCTGTTTCCTGTGGACAAGATTGAGAGAGAGCCAATAGACTGTTAAGAAAGCCTTAAAGTACCTGTTTGTTTTCAATAATAAAGAACTTTGTTGAACCTTTAAGCAATCTAAAGACGCTGTTTTAAGGAAATCCAAAGGCCTTTAATCTGAGGCAGCCCCGGCGTCCCGTTGGGCACACATAATTTATATCCTGTCTACAGTTTTATGCACAGGTCCAGCGTGCGACAGCACAGTGTCTTTTCCTCTCCCTTTGAGGCCTGGGCAGTGCCTTCACTTTGCTTCTGAACCCAGGCACAATGGAGCCCACTTTTTCTTCTCGCCTTTCAAGGTTAGGGCTGTGGTAGTTGGAATGGTGACAGGATTTTCCACTGACTTCTGGGGACAGCCATGATAGAACTGTGCCTGCTTTTTCTTGGGGCAATTCTAAGCCGTAGATGGCTAAGCTCTGGTTTGATCCAGGCATAGAGAAATCAGAAATATCCCATGTACCTAGAAGCTGTACATTTCTGCAGACTGAACACATAGCCCTCTCCTCCATCGATTTCCTTAATCTATTTTGAAAAGCCACCTGACTCCACTTGGGGTTGCATTAATGGTTACGACCTCCGTAAGTTAACTATGCGTCGTGTGCAAACCTAGCTCCTCTTCTTTGTTTATCAATGTTCAATTTCTTCACCCCCCAAAAAAGGCAAAAGACAGTCATAATGTTATTTGTTTTGATAGCCTCAGTGCAAAGCATGCTCTTAGGTAATAAACTGAGGGCGACCGGGGGGGGGGGGGGGAGCTCGATATTTTGTAGAATTCCTCTGCAGAGTTTGCATAAACTCTCTGTCCCAAGCAGCTAATCCTCTGCCAAACGTTGCTTAATTCGGCAAATCCCGCGTTGCTTAATTCGGCACGAACTCTCAGCCCCAGTCAAACCCGACCTGCTTTTTCTCAGAATCGGAGCTGGAACCATCCCAAGTTGGAGGGAAAATCCATTGACGGCATGTGGGGAGAAGGAGAAGCTAAATCCTCTTTGATAAGGGGTTTGAGAAAGGAAGGTGCCTCCAAATTCATCTTGGAATGTTGCTCGGTCAGGATTATCCCAGACCCTGAGAGTTTAGGACGAAACGTTAGAGCAGGAATAGGTAAACTTGGGCCCTCCAGGTGTTTTGAACTTCAACTCCCACAATTCCTGACAGCCTCAGGCCCTTTTCTTTTTCCCCTCTGTGGGAGTTGGCTATTTCCGCTACCTTGGCAGCCACCTCTCCAGCAAAGTCAACATCGACACCGAAATACAACACCGCCTGAGCTTTGCGAGTGCAGCATTTTTCCGAATGAAGCAGAGAGTGTTTGAGGACCAGGATATCCATAGGGATACCAAGGTGCTTGTTTATAAAGCACCTTGAGTAACCATGAAGCTGCAAAGTCAATCAGTGAGGCTGTTGTTACTTGGCTGTTGTTACTTGGAGGCATCCTCTGCTATGCCAGACTACACAGAGAAGCTATTGAAATCCACAAGCATGTGGACAATTTTAACAGAGAGGAGGAAACCATGAAAATGAACACAATCTGGTGACCGAAGTCAGCTACAGCAGAAAACTTGATGAACCAACCTGGACATTTGAGAACACAAGAAATTCTAGACCACTCTGAAAACCATCATTTCAGACTACACGGAGAACCCACAAGCACAGGGACAATTTCAACAGGAGGAAACCATGAAAATGAACAAAATCTGGCTACTAGTATTAAAATCACCGGAATCAAGATAGTAAATAAGTAACACAACTCAGAAATGGGAGAACTCCTGAGAGCAAACAATCAAGTGCCAGTTAACACCTCCCAAACAGGTGATGCCTCCAGGCAACATAAGCCAGGCCACCTCTATGCAGATGCCCTCACTGATTGACTTTGCAGCTTCATGGCTACTCAATACTATTCAAGCTTGCTAATTGCAACATTCACACTTGCTTTTAAAAGACAAGAGTTTTTTCTCCCACACTGGACTTTATTTCACAGATACACACACACACACACACACACACACACACCGCTTGCTCACTGCCAACAGAACCTCTGAAGACGGCATTAGCCACAGATGCAGGTGAAATTGTCAGGACAGAATGATACTGGAACGTGGCTATACAGCCCAGAAAACCCACAACAACCCAGTATTAATTGTGTTTATGCAACACAAATGGGTTCGCTTGGACGGTATATTAAGTATACCAGGGGTCCTCAAACTAAGGATACGGCCCTCCAAGGTCATTTACCCAGCTCTCGCTCAGGGTCAACCTAAGTCTGAAACGACTTGAAAGCAAACAACAACAACAACAACAACAGTCCTATCTCATTAGCCAAAAGCAGGCCCACACTTCCCATTTAAATACTAATAAGTTTATAATTGTTAAAATTGTTCATTTTAACTATTGTATTATTTTAAGTGATTTTTGCACTACAAATAAAATATGTACAGTGTGCATAGGAATTCATGGGGTTTTTTTTCAAATTATAATCTGGCCCTCCAACCGTTTGAGGGACTGTGACCTGGCCCTCTGTTTAAAAAGTTTGTGGACCCCTGAAGTATACTATTGAAATGAAAATACCGTACAAAGCTCAGCACATATGGACAATATAATGGGTCCTCCAGATCTGTCAGAGTTTGGACCCAAGACCCACTGTAGATTGTAAACATGTGGACGGGTCTTGGCAGATATGATTTAACAGCCACAAGGTGCACACATCTGTGTCAGTGCACCCCAACGCGCATTGCGACCATTATAGATATGGGCTCTCGTCCTGAGATTCCTCCTTAAGAATAAGAGAAGCATCTCCAGGATCGTCATATCTAGCTGGAAAGGGTCACGCTCAAAAAATAACAATGAAACGAAATCTCTGCAAAGCCATTGCAATGAAAACAAGACGGTGGAATATTAATTCTCTCCTCCTTTTGGACCATTAAATTAAGATTAATCGCCTGGAAAGCGTCCAAGCCAAACTTAGAAGGGAACCAGGCCTCTGAGAGCTCTCTGGACCTCGGGATCAGGGCTCTGCTTGTGGGAAAGGCCAGGAAGGCAGCCAAATCGCTTATTTTCCCATCCCCTTTTCCTCTTGGGTATGTGTGTGTGTATTTCAGCCTTGACTCCTGACACAAAAATCAGGACCCTGGTGGGAATTTGTCACAATCTCTGTACTGCGCAGTGACTCTTTTTGCCATTGAACCCATTGCTTTGTTCAGGGTCAACACCGTTGAAGAAGGAGAGAACTTTTTCAGGAAGCAACGTGGCGCAAACTGCATTGAGTCAAGGTCCAAATGGGCACAGAGTCATAAGAGTGGATATGAAACAGTTGCTGTTGGCTTTCATATGATTTCCAATCCATGACAAACCTATCAGATCCAAGTAGGATGGCCTTTTGCAGCTGACAGATGGTAATTTTGTCAGTGCCGATTGTTTTTAAGTGCAGACCAAGGTCTTTAGCCACTGCACCCAGTGTGCCGGTCACCACTGGGACCACCTTGACTGGCTTGTGCCAGAGTCTTTGTATGTATCTATGCTGTACATCTATCTATGCTATCAATCAATTTATCTGTTCTCTATCTATGTATGCTTGCTACCTCTACGTCTCACCAATGAGATGAAAGTACATGCAACAAGTATGCAAATTGACTTAATTCAAATGTGGGGATTCAGCACACCTTGATTCCCCAATTAATTAATACTGGCAGATATTAATAATATTCGCATTCCTGAACTGCTGTCTCTGCCCAAAGGCAACAGACAGTGCACAGTAATGAGAAATCTCTCTTTGCAGGCAGCCCTGGGGGGACGTGGGGCCCTTCTCTTGGATCTGTGGCTGAGCGCCTTGACGCCTATGGGGCATCAAAAGAAGCAGCAGAATACTGGGATCTCATCTCATAACCATATTGATAAAATGCCAGATGCTTTGCACCTTCATCGGGTCCATTTCTCTGTGAAATGCTGGAGAGTGTTGTTTCCCTCCTTCAAAAAGCCTGGCCTTCCTCTCTTAAGGCTGAGATCCTAACGGGGAAAAAAAGATTTAATCTACAATTGCACATAGAATATGGTTATGAAAGGTAGCAGATTATAAGAGCTGTCTTCACAGACCTGTCAGCAGCTTATGACACTGTAAACCATTGCCTTCTCCTGAGAAAAACTTATAATATCACAAAGGCGGACCACCTCACCCGCTTCGTAGGAAATCTGCTACAAAACAGGAGCTTTTTTGTTGAGTTCCAGGGCCAGAGAAGCAGATGGTGAAGACAAAAGAACGGCCTGCCACAGGGGAGCATGCTTGCTCCATCTGTGTTTAACATTTACACAAAAGATCAGCCACCGTCAGAAGGGGCAGAGAGTTTCATTTACACTGACGATCGTGCCATCACCACCCAAGCAGGGAGCTTTGAAATTTATTTATTTACAGTATTTATATTCCGCCCTTCTCACTTCGCAGGGGACTCAGGGCAGATTACAATGTACATATATGGCAAACATTCAATGCCAATTTTGACATACAACGTATACAGACCTATTTAACTTTTTAACTTTTTCTGGCTGCCAGGGGAGCTGTCGCTTTCATCGTCCATCTGCGACACTGATGAAGTACTTTTTGCTGGAGTGCTTTGCTGGAGTCTTTTTTATGGCCTCATAAATTAGTTAATTTAGAAATGGTTGACTAGAAGCTCTCCAAAGCTTTAGGTGATCTTGCTGCCTATGACAGGGAAAACCAGCTGATTCCTAATCCATCTAAAATGCAGATGTGTGCTTTTCACCTTAAGAACAGACAAGCATCTCAAGCTCTGAAGAAGACCTGGGAAGGAACCCCACGGAGCATTGTAGCACACTATAATGAAACGTCTCACACCAAGGAACTTATTTTAGCAGGGAGAAGGAACAGGGAATTTTAAAAATAGAGAATCCCACATGCTACCAGCTATTATAAGGAATATCACCAGAGGGAGATTGATAAAACAGGGAAAGATATAACTATGTATAGATATACTTGAATGACGTCTGAACCGAGAGGTTTTTAAAAAGATTCTTCAATTGGGTACGCTGCTACCTTATGGTTTAATACTCAGGCTGAGTTGTATGTGTGTTAACTATAATAAAACGTTTATTTAACAGGCTTAAACTCTTCTAGTACAAATGTGTAATGGTTTCTGTAAGTTAATGGCACAAAAGCTGTTGATTATGTTTGATGTACAATTCTTAGATGGGTACTGGGTTCAAATCTAGAGTTAACAAACAGGAGATTATCTCAGGAAACTAATCTCTGATGATAATTCCAAACCAAATTCCCACTTTCTGGAATCTAGTCAAACAATCTTGGCTTAGCCTTCCTCAGGAATAAAAGAAACAGACCACAAGCAAGGTCAGTATTCCTGGCTAATTCTTCTAATTCCCCTTGAATACTACCAGAGATTAACCCAGTTCTCCTATCTAGCACTATCCAACTGTGAACAGCAACCGACTACGTAATTCCCAACTGACAAATCCCAACTGCCAATACTCAAGCCTCCAATTCAAAGAGTAAACTTTTTTCTCTATTAGAATGTTAGGCTCCGCCCCCTATTCTTAACCAATCCCGGCCATCTACTCTTTGCTTACTGGACTAGGACATGACCCCTCTAAGAAAACCGAACCTAAGATGGCGTCTCCCTGTCTCTCTATCCAAAGATGGCTGCCAGGGCTTCGCTAGGCCCACATTCTGGCTGCTAAAGGTAAGGGTTCTTCACACACACCAACATACCTGGGAGTTACTCTGGACCGTGCTCTGACTTACAAGAAGCACTGCTTAACTATCAAGCAAAAAGTGGGTGCTAGAAACAACATAATACCAAAAAAGCTGGCTGGCACAACCTGGGGATTGCAACCAGACACAGTGAAGACATCTGCCCTTATACTTTGTTACTCTGCTGCTGAATATTCAGTGTGGAACACATCTCACCATGCTAAAACAATGGATGTGGCTATTAATGAGACATGTGCCATCGCGCCTGGGGGCTATTAGTCTTAATGAAGGAGGGATGGACGTGGCACCTTTTCCCCAAGGGATTGCTTCTTGCCCTCCTGTAGGAAACTGGAACTCCCAAAAACCCAAAACGCTGTAAATAGCTCAAAATAAGTTTTATTTATCACAAAGTCATTTCTTCAAAGCAATGAGCTGGAAAACTTTAGAGGGGTGAAGGAAAACATACATTACAGTCTCAGTTAGTCCTGGGTCTAAGGGTTTGAAGCTCAGAAGCCTCACCAAGTTTCCTCTTTCCTCAATGGCTGTGAATGCCGGAGCAAACCACAACCCCAGTTCAGATGTCCTATGTTTTGAAGACTCAGGATCTTCCTTTGGTGCCAAAAGAACCGGCTTGAAGGCGCTTGGGATCTCCTCAATGTTATCCAGGACGAGCTGGACATAAAGCATGAGTCCCAAGGGTAAAAAACCTCAGAACCGGTGCTAAGAGGTAACTTAAATCAGGGTCCTTTAGAATCAAGTCTTTTACTCACGTCCATCTGGTATGAACTCTGATGGCAGAATGAAGAAGAAAAAGGAAGCTCTCCCCTCCTGCAGGAAGAGGTGGAGCCAAACAGTACTGATTGACAGCTACAAGCAACCAATCCATACAACTATACATAAACAGGGTAAAAGGGGCAGGATTAAGCATGATACAACGGTTTAAATCTTGCAACTAACAGTTCTATACACTTGCGCCGTCACAAGACATGACACATTATCACAGGCTGTCCATGCCCTACAGCACTGGAGAAATTATACTGTTCAGCCGGTATTGCACCACCTGACATCCGCTGAGAAGTAGCAGCCAATAATGAAAGGACCAAGGCAGTGACATCTCCGGCCCATCCTCTGTTCAGATATCAGCCAGCACGCCAATGCCTTAAAAATCAAGAAATAGTTTTCTAAAATCTACAGAGATACTCACAGGAACACCTCAGCAAGCAAGAGTCCAAAAGTGGCAGGCTAAAACCCGAAACCTCAAGCCATGGCTGAAATTGAATGAGAGACTCCCTCCTGGGCACATAGAAGAATAGGCTACTTGGAAGGCACTCAACAGACTGCGCTCTAGCATCATGAGGTGCAGAGCCAACCTTAAGAAATGGGGCCGCAGAGTGGAGTCCATGACATGCGAGTGCGGAGAAGAGCATTCCACAGACCACCTATTACAATGCAGCCCAAGCCCTGACACATATACAATGGAGGAGCTTCTAATTGCAACACAAGAAGCACTCCAAGTGGCCAATTACTGGTCAAAGGACATTTAGTTGTTGTAGGTTTTTTCGGGCTATATGGCCATGTTCTAGAGGCATTCTCTCCTGACGTTTCACCTGCATCTATGGCAAGCATCCTCAGAGGTAGTGAGGTCTGTTGGAACTAGGAAAATGGGTTTATATATTTGTAGAATGACCAGCGTGGGGCAAAGAACTCTTGTCTGTTGGAGCTAGGTGTGAATGTTTCAACTGACCACTTTGATGGCCTGGCAGTGCCTGGGGCAATCTTTTGTTGAGAGGTGATTAGATGTCCTTGAAAGCCTTCAACAATACAAAGGACATTTAGTTTAATGCCAAGTTTTTAAACTTTGTTCGTGTTTCAAAATACATTACAACCGTACCCTTGTTTTGCTTCTGATACGATAAATAAATAAATCTACAATACGGGACTTTTTGACAGCATTCATCAACAGAGACGGATGAAGCAAAAGGCCGTGGGAAAGGAAGCCTCGCTTTCAGGCATATAAGGAAGGCTGGAGTCGCTCTTCTCCATCCCGTTCTTGGACTTCCGAGTGTTTTGGATTCTTCCAGACCAAGTAATTGGAGGCTCTCAGTTAACCAGAAGTCTCAAGCAACCAGCAGTTAAACTGTTTTTCATTAAGTTTGTCTTTATGTGCTTTTAGTGACTGCATTTCAATTTCAATATCAAGTAATAGAATCATAGAATCAGAATCATAGAGTTGGAAAAAGAGAAAAAAGGGAGGACGAAAAGGTGGAAGGGAATGGAGGGAGGTAGAAAGAGGGAGGAAGGAAAGAGAGAAGAAAGGAAGGACAAAAGGGAAGAAGGGAAGTATTGCAGGAGAAAGAGGGAGGTAAGGAAGGAAGGGAGAAAAGTAAGGAAGGAAAGAGAAGGGAAGACAAAAGGAGGGAGGGAGGAAGCAAGCAAGGAAGGAAGAGGAGAAAAAGAAAAGACAAAGGGTGGAAAGGGAAGGAGGAGGGAGAAAGAGGGAGGGAGGAAGGAAAGAGAGAAGGAGGAAAATAAAAAGGGGAGGGAGGAAGAAGAAGGAAAAAGGAAAAAGGAATGACTAAAGGGTGGAAGTGAAGGGAGGGAGGAGAAAAGAGGAGGAAAGAGAAGGAAAGACAAAAGGGAAAGAAGGAAGGAAGGAAGGAAGAAGAAAGGGAGAGAGGGAAGGAAGGAAGGAAAAGGGGGAAGGGAAGATGCAGGAGAAAGAGGGAGGTAAGGAAAAAAGGAAGAAAAGTAAGGAGGAAGGAAAGAGAAAGAAGGAAAGACAAAAGGGAAGGGAGGGAGGGAGGAAGGGAGGAAGGAAGGAAGGAAGGAAGGAAGGAAGGAAGGAAGGAAGGAAG
The DNA here is from genome assembly GCF_025583915.1 of Anolis sagrei ordinatus. Lineage (NCBI taxonomy): Eukaryota > Metazoa > Chordata > Lepidosauria > Squamata > Anolidae > Anolis > Anolis sagrei. Next base: position 24,380,621 of record NW_026847882.1, read on the forward strand.
GAAGGAAGGAAGGAAGGAAGGAAGGAGAAAGAGAAAGAAAGGAAGGACAAAAAGGTGGAAGGGAATGGAGGGAGGAAGAAAGAGGGAGGGAGGAAAGAGAAGGAGTGAAAGAGAAAAGGGAAGGGAGGGAGGGAGGAAAAAGAGAAAAAACGAAGGACAAAAAGGTGGAAGGGAATGGAGGGAGGTAGAAAGAGGGAGGGAGGAAAGAGAGAAGAAAGGAAGGACAAAGGGGAAGAAGGGAAGTATTGCAGGAGAAAGAGGGAGGTAAGGAAGGAAGGGAGAAAAGTAAGGAAGGAAAGAGAAGGAAGGAAAGACAAAAGAGAAGGAAGGAAGGAAGGAAGGAAGGAAGGAAGGAAGGAAGGAAGGAAGGAAGGAGAAAGAGGGAGAGAGGGAAGGAAGGAAGGACAAAAGGGTGGAAGGGAAGGAGGGAGGGATAGAGAAGGCCTGAGAAAAGAGCCCAAGGGGCCGCATCCGGCCCCCGGGGCCTGGGTTTACCCATACCTGACCTAAGGTGTATCTTAAATAAACCTTGTGTTTAGGCTTGGATCCCATCTCCAAAACATCTCATTATGTATGTATATGCAAATACAAGTGTTCCAAAAAAGAAAAATCAAAAACGTTTCTGGTCAAAAGAGATTCAGATAGGGAATACTAGGAACAAAAAGTTCAACGTGATGTTAAACCAGGACACAAGATGGAAACAGCAGGGACCTTGCGACACCGCATTCCGCTCTAAAGCGTTGCTGGAAATCTTTTGAAATGTCCATTTCATCTCTCTTTCTTCTTGCACTTTGCGTGGGACGGAGGGGGAAACAAAGCGTCCTTCTCTTCCAGAAAGGAAGCCGGCGACAAGGACGCAAGGAGGGCTATTGCGAAAACCCATCATTAGTTTCTCCCCGGATATATTTATACTTGTGTGTGTTTTAAAGTCAAGAGGTGCGGGAAATATATTCTGCTGGCAGCTATTACAAGGGCAGAGAGTGGGGCCAGCTGTTCCTGAGAAGTCCTCTTTCTCTGCCTTTGCAGGGAGGCTCAGCGTCCCTTGAGATGGCCGATCCCTCCCTTCCACTTTGGGAATCAAAAAATGCCCTTTTATAGCCCTGCTGCTCCTTTTTCCATGCAGAAAGAGGCCCAGCCAACCGAATGCTAATGAACGGGAATGCAAGATACCCAGAACTAAACCCCAGGGGCAGCAGGAAGAAGCATAAAGAGAAAAGAGAGATAAAAAAGAGTTTATCCCATCTTGGGTAACTTTTCAATCTGAGACGTGCCAAGAATTTTTTAAAAGGATGCATAAAACAAACACCAAACATGCACGTTATGACACTTAGGAAAGAAGACAATGGAATGCACAGATATACGATGAGTGACATCTGGATGGAAAACAGTCCATGGGAAAAGGATGAACAAGAGTGGGATCAGTTTAAAAAGCCAATGTAATTCTAGGCTGCATCAATACGATGGTGTCTGAATCGAGGGATGTCCAAAGAACTTCTACCTGGGTTATGACTCCAAAGAGACATGCACAAGAAGTGGAAAAGGGGAGACCAAGCTGTGGTGCAGCTAGTTAGTACAATATTTATTTTATATATTCATTTTGCGCATTTCTACCCCGCCCTTCTCTTTACTTACTTAGGTGATCCCTCATTGGACGAGTATGATGGTCTTCCAATATTCTTGTGGGTTCGTAGGTGGCTGTGGAGCCCTATTCTTGACCTGCATCTTCTCCCACAGTGAAGGCATTGGTTTCCAGGTGGAAGGCAGTCCCGATCGGGGTTGGCTTGACACGCCTTCCTCCTGGCACGTTTCTCTCTTTCACACTCCACTCGTGCCTTCTCAACCCCCGAGGGGGGACTCAGGGCGGCTTACAAAAGGCACAATTCGATGCCAACAACAGACAATAAGATAAAACATGTATCAACAGCAATTATAAAACAATTAAAACAATCAAGTTATACATCACAATCAATAAAAACCAATCTAATGTTCAACGTTCGCCAGCTCAGAATCCGTAAGTTCATTCCACATTGTCAAATCCTATCAATTCTAGTCGTCATTGTCCTTTGTCTATCTGCCAGATTACCCAAAGGCCTGGTCCCATATCCATGTTTTTAGTTTCCTTCTAAAAGAGAGGAGGGATGTCGATGACCTAATTTCCCCGGGAAGTGAATTCCACAGGTGAGGGGCCACCACCGAGAAGGCCCTGCTCCTCGTCCCCACCAATCTCACTTGTGATAGAGGTGGGGCCGAGAGCAGGGCCTCCCCAGAAGATCTTAAACTCCGAGGCGGGACGTAGAAGGAGATGCGTTCGGACAGGTACGCTGGGCCGGAGCCGTATAGGGTTTTGTAGGTCAGAACCAGCACTTTGAATTGTGCTCGGAACTGGATCGGCAGCCAGTGGAGCTGACATAACAGAGGGGTGGTATGCTCCCTGTATGATGCTCTGGTGAGTAATCTGGCTGCCGCCCGCTGGACTAATTGAAGTTTCCGAACAGTCTTCAAAGGCAACCCCACGTAGAGTGTGTTGCAGTAATCTATTCGGGATGTAACAAGAGCGTGGACCACTGTGGCCAGATCTGACTTCCCAATGAATGGGTTCCTGAGTTAATACATACGACACAATAGCCTACTTGTGCACAGAAAGAAAAATAAATCAATTCAGCCAATAATGTGACTGATGAAACTTATTATACAGTTCCAAATCATATGTCTCTGACATAAGATGAGGTCTGTTTTACAAAGGGTTGTAAAAAATGGTCCACAAATTTGGCTAATGGTTCTAGAACAGAGCCCGATCCTGATACGATAGGACGGCCAGGAACCGGCCTGATATTTTTATGTATTTTGGGTAAAGTATATAGTACAGGGGTTCTGGGGTATGGAGTGTGTAGAAACTTATACACATCCTCTGATATATATCCAAGTGCCAGTCCCTCCAGTGTCACTGTTTTTATAATTGACTGAATATGATGTTCTATAGGCAGATAATGCTCTCTTACAGATAATTGTCTGTGAATCTCATTCATATAGTCAGAGCAATTCATTAAGACTATGGCTCTGCCTTTATCTGCTTGCTTCCAAATAAGGTTTTTGTCATTAGCTAAATTTCGAAGGATGTGCCATTCATTGTTGGAAAAATTAGTACTATATGTCCCCTTGTTTTTTGTAAATGTGTGACATGATTCCTCACATACTGTTTTTTCAAAAACTCTAAGCCCTATATGGTCAGTAGTAGGAAAAAACAACAACAAAGCACCCCCGATAGATGGCCATTCAGCCTTGTTATTAATACTATTATTAATAATGATAGATTTGGAAGGGAGCTCATTTAGTCCAACCCCCTGCTCTCTTCATTCAGCACACGCAAATTCAAGGTACAGCACCTCCTGGTCCCGGAAGTCAGGCAGGCAGGCCATTGCAAGAAGAGGTCAGCGCAGGCCTCCGTAGCATACCACAATATTCGCAGTATGTATCACTATATTGTACTCTTCCACTATACCAGAACGTTATTAGTAATTTGACATGAAATATATAATATATAACTAATACTCTGATTATTCAATATTTTTCAGAATTCTTCCTTAATTAAAGGGCTAGATTCCTGGCAATATTTTTTTAATATATCCAAACTACAGCACAACTGCAAGTCTTTGATTCGGGACATGTTTCTTGACCATATTTCAGGTTGGGATCTATCCTCATGTTTAGACGACATTCCCATTTTGGGAAAAATCCAGAAGACGGTCCTTCTGGGGTCGTTCTTTCTCAGCCTTGGTTCACCTCCTCCATAGAAAAACCATCCAAAAGATCTACCCACATCGGAGAACGGTGCTTTCCATCCACATTTCCAATCCGGTTCTTATTCCTAAAGGACAGGGAGCTCCTGTGAAGATCAACTCCCAAGGCACCATGATTTTGGAACATGATTCCGAATGTGACATGAATTAAAGCACTTTTGTAGAAGGCGACGGAGAAAGGAACGTTGTGAATATTGCAAGCACATGATGAATTGAGAGGATGGTCAAAATGAAAATCATCAGAAATATTGGTGGTCTCAGAGAATGGAGAGGGAACTACGAGCAGCATGTTTGATTAAATTGAAAAAGAAAACAATTCAATAAAATTCAAAATAAAACCAAAATTGGTTTGACATGGGTCATATTCCTATCGGTAATATAAAAACATACTTTCCAGCCATTATGCGCCATCGTAAAAAAAGAAACAACAGACAAAAGGGAAAGGAGTCATCATTATGTTTATTATCCAATAAAAACAAAAATTCCGAGGGGACCGTCCAGTGACCGCGTCGTCCTGAACCGGAGTTGAACTCCTGGGGAGGCCCTGCTCTCGCCACTGCCAGTGTCACAAGCTCGCCTGGTAAGTACAAGGGAGAGAGCTTTTTCCGCGGTGGCTCCCTGACTCTGGAACTCATTGCCTGGAGAAATTAGGAAAGCCCCTTCTCTAGAAGTTTTTAAAAAGAACCTTAAAACCTGGCTCTTCCGCTGCGCCTTTGATGAGTAGGTATACAATTTCACATGACTGTTTAGCCTCAAAGTTCTATCATTGGAGTAGATGTCCCCCCTCGTGGGAAAGCTTGACTCCACAACCCCCTGCCATAATGAGCCCTCCTCCGCAAATTATCTGCTTCTCTCTTTTATCTCGTCTGAGTTTTTAATTAGTTTTAATCAGTTTGTCTTTCAATTATTACATGTAGCCCGCCCATTGTCACTGTGCTTGTGTCCATTGTAATTTTATATTGTTATGTATCCACATGTTTTATGTAATTATTATTATTATTATTATTATTATTATTATTATTATTATTGTGTCAGGAGCGACTTGAGAAACTGCAAGTTGCTTCTGGTGTGAGAGAATTGGCTGTCTGCAAGGACGTTGCCCAGGGGACGCCCAGATGAATTGATGTTTTTATCATCCTTGTGGGAGGCTTCTCTCATGTGCCCGCATGAGGAGCTGGAGCTGATAGAGGGAGCTCATCCGCCTCTCCCCGGATTCGAACCTGTGACCTGTCGTTCTTCAGTCCTGCAGGCACAGGGGTTTAACCCACTGCGCCACCGGGGGCTCCTATGTAATTATGATGTTATTGTTTATTGTTCACGTTTTCGGTTGTGTCTTGGTTTTCTTTATTGTAATTGTTGCTCGGGCCCGGCCTCATGTAAGCCGCTCCGAATCTCCATTGGGGAGATGGTGGCAGGGTATAAATAAAGATTATTATTATTATTATTATTATTATTATTATTATTATTATTATTGTTTGAGTCCACAATGTTCTTTGGATGTAGGTGAGCTACAACTCCCAATAGTCAAGGTCAATGCCCACCAAACCCTTCCAGTATTTTCTGTTGGTCATTCGAGCTCTGTATGCCAAGTTTGGTTCAATTCCATCTTTGGTGGAGTTCAAAATGCTCTTTGATTGTAGGTGAACTATAAATCCCAGTAACTGCAACTCCCAAATGACAGAATCAATCCCCGCCCCAACCCCACCAATATTGAAATCTGGGCATATTGTGTATTTGTGCCCAATTTAATCCAGTGATTGAAAACACATCCAGCATGTCTGATATTTACATTACAATTCAAAACAGTAGCAAAATTAGTTATGAAGTAGCAACAAAAATAATGTTATGGTTCGGGGTATTAAGGGGTTGCGGCATTTGGAAGGTTGAGAACCACTGAAACAAACCTTTTGTAATTATAAAGATAGAACTCTGCGTGTTTGCTTCCTAAGCTCTACATTCTTTACAGCCACGTGGCACTTCACACTCTGCTTGCTATGAGCTGAATGCTTAACTACAGTAGAGTCTCGCTTATCCGACCTCCGCTTATCCAATGATCTTATCTGAGGAGGAGGAGGAGGAGGAGGAGGGAGGGAGGAAAGGGAGAAAAGAGGCAGGACCGGAAGCAGAAGCGTCCTCCCTCCCTCTTTCTGTGATTTCTACACTTCTCTTACGGATCCGGGCATTTCCTGCTGGGTTGCTCTAGCCCTGAGGTGTTGCCTTGCCTTAACCCTTTGAGTCCCTGTTGTTAGTATTCTAGGTGTCTAGCGCCACGTCAGATAGGTAACAGTAGGAGACTCTGTATTATCCAACATTTTCGTTTATCCTACGTTCTGCAGGCCTGTTTATATCAGATAAGTAAGACTATACTGTATAAGCATCCTGTTTGTATTTGGGGTGCTCTGCTGTGTTTTCCCCAACAAGAAAATCCCTAACAAGCCCTTTATAGTCACACACACACAAAAAAAACCCCAAAGTCTCTCTGTGTTTTTGATCTCAATTTTATTATTCATATAAAAATATCCAGATATTTACATCAAATAAATATATTTCAGTAACAAATAAATTACACAAGCTGTGAGCAAGGGCAAAGGTCGGGGTCTCTGGAGCCAAGACCCCTCCTCTTATTATTTACAGAATTTTAATTCTCTGAAAAAGATACAAGAAGGAAGCCAAGTGGAGTCTGTTGACAGCAATGGTGCGAAGAGGCATGCAGGATTTTTGGGCGGTGGGGGTATCTACATGGCATGCTCCCCGCCTCCAAAAGGAAGGCAAAGGGAGTTCAGTTCAGTCACAGCAGTGGGTTTTATTTTATTTTTTAAAAAGACAGAACCTCTTCCTTCTTTCTCCCTTGTCAACTCTTTCTCTTTCACATACATACATACGCACATAGGAGGCGAGATCCATAGGCCAACCCTATGGGCTGTGGGGAGCACGTCCTTTACAATGGCGCAAACCCATTGAAATGCACAAGAAGTGTGCAAGGATGTTGACCCAACCCCAATCCTGATCCGCAACAATGTTGACCCAACCCCAATCCTGGCCTTTGCTCTTCTCCACCTTTCAGTTAATCCTTATCACAAGTGCTGAACCTGACTGGTTTTGAAAGGCAGCAGATTACAGGAGCTGTCTTCATAGACCTGTCAGCAGCTTATGACACTGTAAATCATCACCTTCTCCTGAGAAAAATGCATAATATCACAAAGAATTACCACCTCACCCGCTTCGTAGGAAATCTGCTACAAAACAGGAGCTTTTTTGTTGAGTTCCAGGTCAGAGAAGCAGATGGCGAAAACAGAAGAACGGCCTGCCTCAGAGGAGCGTGCTTGCTGCTTAACATTTACGCAAATGACCAGCTACTGCCAGAAGGGACAAAGAGTTTCATCTATGCTGACAATCGTGCCATCACCACCCAAGCAGGGAGCTTTGAAATGGTTGAACAGAAGCTTCCTGAAGGTTTAGGTGCTCTTGCTGCCTATTACAGGAAAAACCAGCTGATTCCTAATCCATCTAAAACACAGAAATGTGCTTTCCATCTTAAGAACAGAGAAGCAACTCGAGCTCTGAGGATGACCTGAGAAGGAATCCCACTGGAGCATTTCAGCACACCAAAATACTTGGGAGTCACCCTGGACCGTGCTCTGACTTATAAGAAGCACTGCTTGAATATCAAGCAAAAGGTGGGTGCTAGAAATAATCAAATGAAAGCTGACTGGCACAACCTGGGGATTACAACCAGACAAAGTGTAGACATCTGCCCTTGCGATTTGCTACTCTGCTGCTGAATACACATGTGGAATACATCTCACCACATTAAAACAGTGGATGATGCATGTTGTATTATCACAGGATGCCTACACTACACACCACTGGAGAAATTACACTGTTTAGCTGGTATCGCACCACCTGACATCTGCTGGGAAGTAACAGCCAGCAATGAAAAGACCAAGGCATTGACATCTTTATCCCATCCTCTGTTCGGATAACAGCCAGCATGCCAATGCCTTAAATCAAGAAACAACTTCCTGAGATCTACAAAGATACTTGTAAGAACACCTCAGCAAGTGAGAGTCCAAAAGTGGCAGGCTAAAATTCAGCACCTCAATCAGTGGCTGAGACCAGATGAGAAACTCCCTCCTGGGCACACAAAAGACTGGGCATCTTGGAAGGCGCTAAATAAGCTGCACTCTAGCACCACAAGGTGCAGCCAGCTTTAAGAAATGTGGCTAAAAATGGAGTCCATGATACATGCAGAGAAGAGCAAACCACAGACCACTTCTACAATGCAACCTGAGCCTGTCACAAGCACAATGGAGGATCTTCACAGCAACACCAGAGGCACTTCAAATGGCCAGTTTCTGGTCAAAGGACATTTAGCATCATGTCAAGTTCTTTTTTAAACGTTGTGTTTTTCAATGTATTTTAACTGTATCCTCAACTCGCTTCTAACACAATAAAAAAAGTTAATTCCTTGGGCAACGTGAGGCTCTTTCAAACATACATATTTACTTCTCTCTGCCATGTAAATGACAAGGTGGTATCCTCTCATCTTCCCAATGCTCAGCCTATTTGGGGCCCTTCGGGTTGCACTCCTCTAAAGAGCCACGAAATGTAATTTTTGGAGTGTTTCCCTGGGATCTGGCAAAGAGAAAGGGGAGTTATACACCATCATCCTAATCCTCAGCATTTCATTTGGGGAGAAAAGCAGGTAACCCAGCCCAAATATTGCATATGGCTGGTCAGTACTGAAAGGTGAAAAGGGGAGAGAAGGATACGGAGCCAATATAGCGGCTGCACCCTGCTTTTCCCAATGAGCGTTCACAGCATGGCTGTCAGTCATGGGACCTACTTCGATGACAAAAGACCAGCAAGTCCGTCTGTCGATGGCTACATCTCCAGTGAGGCCAAACTCACCGTCCAAAGGCAAAGGAAGAGCAGAAAACAACTCCCACAAAGTTTTAGGAGTGTCCCAGAAGGAAGCGCAGCTGAAAACGCCAAACGAGAGAGGCGCACCAGGAGGAGAGCGCCTTGGCAGTGTATAAAAACTGGTTGTGTGAAAACAAACACCAGGTCCAAATAAGTTTTTAAATAGGATTATTAATCTGGTATTTTTTTTTTTAAAAAAAAGAGTCCCAGCTGGAGGCAGTGATCCCAGCTTGGTTGATGAGGTAGTTGAGAGGTCCATGACACGTCTCTGACTGCATCGTGATGTTGGAGAGGTCCGTGGCACGGAGGCTCATACCGATGACTCCTCCGGGTTAGAGTCCGGCAGTGCTTGCCTCTGTTTGAGTTTCCGGCGCAGCTCCTCGGCCAAGTCGCTGTAGTCCGGTCGCTCCTCGGCGCCCAGGTTGAGGCGGATGTAGCCGTTGGAGGAGGAGCCACGGATGTTGCCCAGGTTGATGCGGTTGGGCGAGTGGAGGGGCGGCGACTGCAGCGGCTGCCCGGGGATGCCGTTGGCGGTGGGGGACGGGGTGGTGCCCCCGTTCTGGCACACGGCATGGCCCGGGACAATCTTGAGGGAGCCGTCTGAGTAGTAATAGCTAGCTGGGTCCCAAAGCTTCTCATCTGAGTCCGAGGTGGTGCTAGGAATGAAGGTAGGGCTCTTGGCCTCCTTTGGCATCTCAATGGGATAGACAAGGGTGCTTTCAATGACCTTGGAGCCCTTCTCCAGCTCCTCCTTCAGCCGGCGCCTCAAAGACAGCACCACCAGCAGAAGTACCAAGCACACAGCCGACAGGGCGATCACCACCATCCAGACCAGGCCCAGGTTCTCCAAGGGGGCCCGTGCTTCCAGAGAGGTGGCTGAACCCGACACCACTGTCACCACATAGCTCTCCGACATCAGTTCATTTAGCTCTTCCAACTGGACGCACCGGTACTTGCCACCGTGCCTCATGGTGACATCCAAAATGATCAGGGCCTGGAGGTGGGCGTCATAAAGGACCGACGTTTGCTCCTCGGGCAATTCCTGCCCATTGAAGGTCCAGATGGCCTTGGCCAGGTTGGAGGTGAGGCGGCAAGGGAGCACTAGGTCTGTGCCCACCATCACGGTGACATTCTTGGCAATGACCTTGGTTCCTGAGAAGGAGAGGATAGGCAAAAGATGTCGTTACTCTGACTGTTCTTCACTCAACAAACAAGGTGGCATTCTGAAATCACAGAAACTTGGAGAGATGCCAAATATTGATTCAAATTCTGGTCCATCTACCTTAATGGTGACTACACTGACTGGCTGTAGCTGACCAGGGTTTAAAACAGAAAGCTTTCCCTTCTCCATCTGAAAATATTGGTAGGAACTACACGAATTCTAAAACATCAGCTAAAAAGCCTACAAGTGTTGAGCAGCCTCCATATTTTCAAGCACGATTCTTCTAGCCCAGTAGGGAGTAGCAGAGAAATGACGCAAAGCAAGGAAGCTTCTCTTTGTTCTCTCTGACACCTTGGACATCATCAACTAGAAGTGTCAGACTCTGGGAGATCTTGGAGTTAAAATCAAGCTGACAACAATAAAATTCTGGAGACAAGGGGTTTATTTCTTCTTTCCACAATCCTAAAAAGACAGTTCTAAAGTTTTCCCACTCAGATCTCCTGTATATATCAGGTTACAATATCAAAGGCATCTTTCTGCTTTTATCTCTTTCTTCCTTCCTTCCTTCCTTCCTTCCTTCCTTCCTTCCTTCCTTCCTTCCTTCCTTCTTCCTTCCTTCTTCTCCTCCTCCTTCTTCTTCCTTCCTGCCTTCCTTCTCCCTCCCTACCTCTTCTTACTTCCTTCCTTCCTCCTCCCTCGCTTTTCTTTTCTTCCTTCCTTCTCCCTCCCTTTTCTTTTCTTCCTCTCCTTCTCCTCCCTCCTTCCTCTTCCTCCTTCCCTCCCTTCTTCTTCCTTCCTTTTCCTTCCTTCCTTCCTTCCTTCCTTCCTTCCTTCCTTCCTTCCTTCCTTCCTGCCTGCCTGCCTGCCTGCCTGCCTGCCTTCTTCTCCCTCCCTCCCACCCATCCATTCTTGCTTACTTTCTTTCCTTCCTTTCTTTACTTTAGCACTATTAACATATTTTAAACAAATCAAATAGATGAGATATGGAACATGGATACTATGGAAAGGGTACACGGGAGAGGCACTGGGCTCATGGAGGAGAATATGGAGTGGAGATCAAACCTCATCCATACCACAATTTACTACACCTCAAAAAGTAGACAAAAAAAGACTGGATAAAACTCTAAAACGTGTGGATATAACTAAATGCGGTTGAGGGAACAACTATAATATGTTGTGAAATCCAGAAATAAAATAGCCTCACATGTACCAGAACTATTTGGCCCAAGTGTGGCCACTTTTAGAGGGGTAATTACGTCTATAATTGTGTGTCTTCTCAGTGCAGCAGACTGACACCAAAGACTACAGATTTGACAAAACACCAAAATACTCCTGAGATTCAGTGTTGTCTGGAACCCATGATGTACTGACCTGGCCGAGTGGCTCGCATGGGCCTGCACAGTGCTGGCTCTGTACCAAAATCTTGGATCAACACAGAGGTCCTGCAAGAAAAAAGAACAAGCACATCACAAGGGATTCACCACATGGAATAGTTCTCTAGGAAAAGAGGTAGACATTAATGGCCAAGAAAGGCGCCTTATCAATCTAAATTTATTTATTTATTTACAGTATTTATATTCCACCCTTCTCATCTCGAAGGGGACTCAGAGCAGATCACAGAACACATATATGGCAAACATTCAATGCCATTATACACTGACAAGAAAGACAACTGTACATAGATAGAGGTATATATAAGCGTTCCCATCTTTGGCATCTTAGAGGCTGTGCTCTATTCCGGCCACAGGGGGTGCTGTTGATCCACTTTCCCTGCTGAACAGATTTTGTTTGTAAACTTCCTCCTTGACTGAATTGCACATTTTTCTGGCATTTCCTTAAATACATCCCCACTAAGCAGTACCTATTTATCTACTCACATTGCTGTTTTTGAAACTGCTAGGTAGGCAGAAACTGGGCTAAAAGCCAGGAGCTCACCCTGAACCAGACTTTGAACGGTCAACCTTTTGGTTGGCAAGATTTACTTCAGCCGCCAGTTAAATTGCTGGATAAAGCTTTGGCAGGATCAAAGATGGGAAGTGCAAGAATTTGTTTGTTTATTTATTTATTTACAGTATTTATATTCTGCCATTCCCACCCTGAAGGGGACTCAGGGTGGATAACAACGCACAAATACACGGCAAACATTCAATGCCATTTTTTAGATATACAGACATACAGATAAGAGCTATTTTTTGCATTTCCACTTTGGCACATGGAAGTTAGGCTCAATTCTGGCTACAGGGAGGGCTGTTGCTTTATCTACATAGAATAGAATCATAGAATCATAGAGCTGGAAGAGTCCAACCCCCTGCCAAGAAGTATGAAAATTGCATTCAAAGCACCCCCGACAGATGGCCATCCAGCCTCTGTTTAAAAGCCTCCAAAGAAGAAGCCTCTATGACACCGAGTCATTTTGATCGTATTTCCTCCTTGCTCTTTGACTGCTGGCATTTCTATAGTGTCGTAAAATACCTCCCCACTTTTAAGTGGTCCCTAATTTCTCTACTCACACCTCAGCTGTTTCCGAACTGCTTAGGTGGACAGAAAGCTAGGCTTAACCGTTGGATGCTCAAATCGACTTGGGCTTTGAACTTGCCACCTTCCGGTCAGCAGTGATCTATTGCAGTTGGCGATTAACCAGCTGTGCCTCAGCCCAGCCCTTCTGCATCTCTGCGTGATCCTTGTGCTACTGCAGTTTGACTCACAGAGACTGTAGTCTTATTTTAAAGTTTCCAAACTATATGGTTCAGGTTGGGGGTGGGGAGGCAGGTAGGCTACAATTTCATCACATTTGGAAAATGTAGAATAGCTGAACAAAAGATATAGACATGCCTTTCTCACCAACTGATTTCTAGTTCCACCTTTCCTTTCCTCCATTGCACTGTCTCCCCCCAAACTCACTCATCTCATCTCTTACCCGTCATAGGCATCAATACGGACACAGCGGCTCCCATTCCAGGTCCAGGCGCAATAAGGGTCCTTGGCCAGGACGCAGTCGGAGCAAGAGTGATACTTGCTACAGTCGGCCACCGGAAGCTGAACGACTTCGGAATTGGCACCCACAAACAGCACCCTCTGAAAAGGAGAAGGGAGGACAGTCAAAAGTGGAACGGCATCTGGGGCCACATTGTTTCACCCCTGCCCTTAGGATACCAACAAGAGACCATCTCATTTCCTGGGCTGCTGTATCCCACTCATGACTTTTTGGTCAGTAGTGATCTTAAAGCAGCTGACTCCCAGCCTCGTCTCCTGCACTGCACTAATAATATAATATATTGTATATACATATAACATTTATAATATTATAATGCAATACAATATAACACTTATAATAACACAATATTATAATTATATATTTTATATTACATGTAATATTACTAATAATATTACAGTATAATGGTATAGTACAATATAGTAATATATAATATTAATATTGTGCTATGGTAATAATGTAATATATTGTATTTACATATTACTTGTAAGCTGCTCTGAGTCCCCTTCAGGGTGAGAAGGGTGGCATATCAATGTCATAAATAAATAAATAAATAATATTTATTTAGTACATTTGTATCCCATCCTTCTCACCCCGGGGGGAGGGGGAAATGGGACGGGACTCAGAGCAGCTTCACAACAGGCACTATTCAGTGCCATCCACATTCATAAAACCATTTGTTAAAATCACACAGGTTTAAAAATCTTTTTATCTTTTAATTTTTTTTGTGCCATCTTTTCCCACGTACAGAGCTAGTTTACTGTTTTTCTTTGAAATACGGAAAATATTGAACAACATTTACCCTCCGGATGCCTCAATTAATGTAATTTTATTGGTATCTATTTGCATTTTGAAATTCACCAGTAGCTGCTACATTTCCCACCCTCGGCTTATACTTGAGTCAATATGTTTTCCCAGATTTTTTGTGGTAAAATTACGTGCCTCAGTTTATATTCAGGTTGTATTCAATATACCGTATATACTCAAGTATAAGCCGAGGGACCTAATTTTACCACAAAAAACTGGGAAAACGTATTGACTCGAATATAAGCCAAGGGTGAGAAATGTAGCTGCTACTGGTAATCATCAGTAGGTATTTACACAAAACGGTAATTTAAGAGAAGACTGGCCAACTCTGATTCAACCATTATTCTAACCTCCTTCAATGTAAATGTGCTTACCTATTACCCATAATGATAGAATAAAATAATAAATGTAATAACGTAATAAAAATAATAATAGAGTAAATAATGGAAATTTAATAATAGTAGTAATAATAATAAAGTAATAAATGTAATAATAACAATAATAGAGTAAAATAATAAATGCAATCAATATAATAATACAGTAAAATAATGTAAATGTAATAATAATACAGTAAAATAATACATGTAATAAAAGCAATAATAGAGTAAAATAATGTAAATGTAATAATAATAATAATAATAATAATAATAATAATAATAATAGAGTAAAATAATAAATGTAATAAAAATAATACTAATAGCAGAGTAAAATAATAAATAACCTTGACTCGAGTATAAGCCGAGGGGATTTTTTTCAGCCTAAAAAGGGGGCTGAAAAACTAGGATTATACTCTAGTATATACAGTATATGGTAATAATAATACTAACACTATTTTTATTTCGCTGTTCTCCCCAAGGTGTTACTCTATGAATCTAAGCTCCATTAGGGAACGTTCCTTACCTTTTGGTGGGATAAGACCAGGCTTTTGATAGGCTGGGGTCGCTCAAAGACTTGTACCTCTTCAATGAGATGGACACCAGAAGGCAAGACCACTGCCTTGTGCAGCCAGCCGTTCTCTGCAAAAGATCCAGAGAAAGGCAGAAGGTCACCACATGAAAAATTTGGGCCCCTATAAGCAGAACCACGACACCAATTGAACCCCACCTTGCCCTCCTGAAAACCACAGCCTCCTGGTTGTGGTCCTCCAAAGCTATTTCTGGTAGCCCTTGACCCCTCCAGACTCCAGAGTGGCATTTTATTGGAAACCATGTGACTGGTTTCCAATTTGGATGTGGCCATATAATGTTGGAGAGATTGCTCATTGCCAGCCTGTACACTGAGTCATCTCAGGGTGCACCAAAGAGTTTGAATCAATGGACACTGACACCACGTTAGCTGCCTTGGCTCAATGCTATGGGGTCCTGGGAGTTGGGAGATTTTTGCAAAATCTTTTTTTTTTTGCCTTCTTTGCTTTTCGCCATATTACAACTCCTATGATTCCATATCACTGAACCATTGCACTCCAAGTGGTATCAAACTGCAATGATTCTACAGTGTAGATCAGCGTTTCTCAACCTGTGGGTTGAGACCCCTGGGGGTTCGAGAGGGGGTGTCAGTGGGGTTGCCAAAAATCATCAGAAAACATATATCTCTGATGGTCTTAGGAACCCCTTTGACAGGGAAGGTTGAAGATCTCTCCGCCTGTCCTTCTCTTCCTTATTGGAAACAGACAGCGAGTCCTCCCCCCAAAAGCCCTCCTTCGCTGTGACTGGCATGCTTGGCACATGGCAACATGGTGCACTTTTGTAGTTGAGGGAGAGCTTGAGAGGCTGGAGTCCTTTTAAGGCATTGGGGTTCTGTGTGGGAAATTTGGCTGAATTCTATCATTGGTGGAGTTCAGAATGCTCTTTGACTGTAGGTGGACTATAAATCCCAGCAACTACAACTCCCAAATGACAAAATCAATCCCCCATCCCAACCTCACCGGTATTCAAATTTGGGCATATCGGGTATTTGTGCCAAATTGGATCCAGTAAATAAAAATACATCCTTCCAAATGTCAAGATCTATTTTCCCCAAACTCTACCAGTGATCACATTTGGGCATTGTTCCGTCTCCCAGGAGTTTGATTTGCATACATACACAGTTGTAGGAAATAGCACCCCTTTTTGCATTTTTTCCAGGGTTGTTACAGACTTAGCAATACCCTGATAGTTAACCATTAACAGAGGCTTGAAGTCAGCCTGCAAAGCCTTTGCTGCTGTTGGTTTGCAAAAGTATCTTTTGATTTTGAGACCGCCCCTTTTTCCTGGGGATGAAATCTCCATTTTGAGAAGCTCTTCTGCCTTCTACAGAATAGCAAAAGACTCAGATGTGCTTGTGGTCAAGCCAGGCCAGCTCAGACAAGCCATCGTAAGTACTAACCTCTTGCCTTTAAAACTAGTTCTGAGTTTAGATAGGGAAAGACCTGCTCTTTCTAAAATAGCAACTCAGCACTAGGGCAGAGAATATCCCAGGATTTCTCTGCCATTGGAAGAAGCTCTAACTACTTTGCCTCCAAGCTAGCTTTGAGTTTAGATAGGGAAAGACCTGCTCTTTCTAGTATAGCAACTGAGGGCTAGACTAGAGAGTATTCCAGGATTTCTCCACCATTGGAAGAAGTTAACTCAGCAGCTGAAGGGAAAAGTAAGAAAGGAACAGCCACATGATTTTATAAGTTGACTGTTTGTATTTGTAACCTCAACAAGTTGTGCCAAGCCTGTCAAGGACTTTGAGAAAATAAAAATCTTGTTTGATGTTCAATCTGGGGAGATCTTAGTTGCTGGGACTTCTGAGCTTCAAAGTAAGGCGGTCCACCCGGCTAAAGAAAGGAGCACATCATAGTTTTCAACCTTAAAGTGCCTGGGTGTGACTGCACAGGCATATTGATTATTCGTGCCAAGTTTGGTCCAGATCTATCATTGTTTAAGTCCACAGTACGTGACTTAAGATGTAGGTGAACTACAAATCCAACAAAACTCAAGGTCAATGCCCACCAAACCCTTCCACTATTTTCTGTTGGTCATTGGAGTTCTGTGTACCAAGTTTGGTTCAATTCCATCGTTAGATACTATAAATCCCACCAACTACAACTCCCAAATGACATCAATCCCCTGCCAACCCCACCAGTATTCATGTATTTGTGCCAAATTTGGTCCAGTGAATGAAAATACATCCTGCATATCAGATATTTACATTACGATTCATAACAGTAGCAAAATTAATTATGAAGTACAAAAATGGTGCTGTTGTTATGGATGGGGGTCACCACAACAGGAAGAACTGTATTAAGGGGTCATGGCACTAGGAAGGTTGAGAAACACTGGTCTAAGGACAACAAAGCTCCTTGGCATGACAACACCCCCCGGTAGCCAGAGTCGAGCACAGCCTCCAGATGCCAGAGATGGAAAAAAGATGGGAAGCCTTTACCTCTGTTTATGTACTGTCTGTCTTGTTAACTGGCCAAGTGGCATTGAATGTTTGCCATATATGTGTACTGTAATCCACCCTGAGTCCCCTTGGGGAGATAGGGCAGAATATAAATATGTTATATGATGTTATGCTTGGGGGTCACCACAACATGAGGAACTCTATTAAGAGGTTGCAGCATTAGGAAGGTTGAGAAACACTAGTGTAGATGCACTTTGGGGAGCCATTCTCTCCAAGGCGAAAGGGAACACTTCTTTGAATAGGAAGCCTCCTTCCTGACACATGTCATGTCTACTCTAGCAACAAAAGAAGCATCAAGGAAGGATCTCTCTTGCTTCCTAGCCATTTTTTTAAAAAAAAACATGCAGATTTAATTGATTGTTTAATCCGTTAAGATTTCTTAAGCACCGGCAACTGATTAACGCAAACAGAGCACTGAATTGGGTAAGATCTGTTCAAGAGGTTTGTGTTTGGTTTCAAAGGAGCCTTTGAAGTGCAGCACTGACTGATGGTATCTGGTCTGTTAAAAAATTAATTATCCCTTGAAAGTGTGGGCAAAGCCTGCTGCAATCTCTAAAGATGGAGGAGGAAGAGGAGGGTGAATAGGAGGTTCAAGGCAATGTCTGGGCATCTTTCCTTAACCAGTTGAACCAGTTCAGCAAAACCTTCCTCTAGTTGCTTGGTCTTAAGAGGAACTTCCATTGGGATTTATGAACGCTTATTTTAAGGGGTGTGAAATCTATGGGGAAGTGGAATAAACAGGTTTTCGGAAATAAACAGAGGAAAGAATACTCTAACACTGTGTTGTCAAAGGCTTTTATGGCCGGAATCACTGGGTTGCTGTGAGTTTTCCGGGCTGTATGGCCATGTTCCAGGCGCATTCTCTCCTGACGTTTTGCCCACATCTGGCAGGCATCCTCAGAGGTTGTGCAGTCTGTTGGAAACTAGGCAAGTGGGGTTTATATATCTGTGGAATGATGTCCAGGATGGGAGAAAAAAACTCTTTCTGCTTGTGACAAGTGTGAATGTTGCCATTGGTCACTTTAATTATTTACCTAAGTCTGAAAAGGCTTGAAAGCACAAACAACAACAATAATCCTATCTCATCAGCCGAATGCAGGCCCACATTTCCCATTGAAATACTAATAGGTTTATATTTGTTAAAATTGTTCTTCAATTAAATTATTGTATTGTTTTAAGTGTTTTTTGCTCTACAAATAAGATATGTGCAGTGTGCATAGGAATTCATTCATTTTTTTTCCAAATTTTAATCCAGCCCTCCAACAGTTTGAGAGACTGTGACCTGGCCCTCTCTTTAAAAAGTTTGAGGACCCCTGTACTATACCACTATACTGCATTATTAGTAATATTACATGTAAATTATTATTATTATTATTATTATTATTATTATTATTATTATTATTATTTTGTATCACAATATTATGATCAATATTATATGTACCTACAAGTTGTTATAATTATTAGGATAGCACAATATTAGTATGATATATTACTATATTGTACTATACCAGTAGACTGCAATATTATTAGTAATATTATACGGAATTTGTAATATAATATTGTAATATAATATTGCATTATTATTAATATTTTATTGTGTTACATTATAATATTATCAAATATTATATGTATATACAATATAATACTATTAGCACAGCACAATATTAGTATTATATATTACTACTAGTTGTCCTCTGCCACA
This sequence comes from Anolis sagrei ordinatus, assembly GCF_025583915.1. Taxonomy (NCBI): domain Eukaryota; kingdom Metazoa; phylum Chordata; class Lepidosauria; order Squamata; family Anolidae; genus Anolis; species Anolis sagrei. The sequence continues at coordinate 24,399,433 of NW_026847882.1, forward strand.
CATTACTGTGGCCCAGTCTGGTGATCTGGAAAATAAAGTAATGAGAAAGTGTTGGTTTCTAATATATGTAATTTCTTTATGCTTGTGGGTAAACAGTATTTCTTATTGTTTCTTTGTCATTGTTGGTTGTCTGGTTTGTTTACTCCAGAACATGCAACTTACCATTGTTCTTCTTTAGGGGTCCCTTTCAAATCTATGATACTACATCTGTCATATACATACATACATACATACATACATACATACATACATACATGTGTGTGTGTGTGTGAATCATATCTATCTATCCATATCTATGGCTGGATGCCTCTTTTTCAGGAGGGATTTAATTACGTTTTATAGCCCTAGTGAAGGGTGCTGGACTTAGGGCAGAATTTCTCAACCTGGGGGTTGGGACTCTTGGGAGGGGGGGGTGTCACGAGGGGGTGTCAGAAGGGTCGCCAAAGACTATCAGAAAATACAGTCATGGAGGTTCTGTGTGAGAAGTTTGGCCCAATTCTATCGTTGGTTGTGTTCAGAATGCTCTTTGATTGAAGGTGAAATTGTGAGACCACTGAGGATGCCTGCCATAGATGTGGGCAAAACGTCTGGAGAGAATGCTTCTGTAACGTGACCATACAGCCCGGAAAACTCACAACAACTCAGTGAATCCGGCCAGGAAAGCCTACGACAATACACTCAAAGCATAGCACTACTGTTTAGGGATCTCAAAGATGCAATGGAGGGCAACTTTTGGGCTCCTGTACCTGTTCCAATGTACAGCACTTGGTAGGGCTTCCCATCCAAGCCATGGACTCGCTCCACCACCAGCTGTGTGAAGTTGGCATCCTTCTTCACCAGCAATGGCCGGTTGCCTTGTGGCAAGACTGCTTTGTCCATCAGTGGGTGCTTCTTGGCGAAGTTGAGGGTGTTGTCCGGCAGCTCCAGGGAGCTGGTGAAGCTGTTGTGCCGGTGCCAGTTGGTGATACACTGGAAAGAAAGGAAGGGAAAGAGATGCTACGGCTGGAACCGAAAACCTATAGGTCTTTCCTCCAGGCCCCGAATTTCTAGCATCATAGTACCTTAGCACTGTTGTCAATGGCCTACAAATACAATTTAGCAGGCATGGGCAAACTTCGACCTTCCAAGTGTTTTGGACTTCAACTCCCACAAATCCTAACAGCCAGTAGGTCACTGTTTCTCAATCTGGCAGTCGGGACTCCAGGGGGAGAGGTCGTGAGGGGGGTGTCAGAGAGGGCACCAAAGACGATCAGAAAACACATTTCTGATAGTCTTAGGAACACAGTGCTCTCCAGAGTTAGGTGAACTACATCTTCCCTAAATCACTGTCATTTCCTCCCAAATCCCAAATTGTCTGTTGGTCATGGGAGTTCTGTGTGGCCCAATTCTATCATTTGTGGGATTCAAGGGGCTCTTTGATTGTAGGTGAACTATAAATCCCAGCAACTACAACTTCCAAATGTCAAGGTCTATTTTCCCCAAACTCAACCAGTGTTCACATTTGGGCATACTGAGTATTCGTGCCATGTACGGTCCAGATCCATCATGTACGGTCCAGAGTCCACAGTGCTCTTTGGATGTAGGTGAACTACAACTCCAAAACTCAAGGTCAACAAACCCTTCCAGTATTTTCTGTTGGTCATGGGAGTTCTCTATGCCAAATGCTCTTTGGTTGTAGGTGAACTATAAATCCCAGCAACTATAACTCCCAAATGACAAAATCAATACCCCCCCACCCCACCCCATCAGTACTCAAATTTGGGCATTATCGGGTATTTGTGCCAAATTTGATCCAGGGAATAAAAATCCTCCTGCCTATCAGATATTTACATGATGATTCATAACAATAGCAAAATTACAGTTATGAAGGAGCAACGAAAATAATGTTATGGCTGGGGATCAGCACAACATGAGGAACTGTATTCAGGGGTCATGGCATTAGGAAGGTTGAGAAACAGTGACCTAGACACTTGGGAAGTATCCAATGTATGATTCAATGCAAAAACCAGCATTGTAATCTTGTTTGCTTTGTATTAATCTTGCTGTGTATCAAATAATAATAATAATAATAATAATAATAATAATAATAATAATAATAATAGTGGGAGCTGAAGTTCAAAACTCCTGGGTGGCCGAAGTTTGCACATGCCTTCAATTTAGGGATCAAAAGAAAACATTCAGGGAAGAAATGGAGGCGCTGAACAGTCAGGGAAGAAACGGAAGAATCATAGAATCAAACAGTTGGAAGAGACCTCATGGGCCATCTAGTCCAACCCCCTGCCAAGAAGCAGGAATATTGCATTCAAATCACCCCTGACAGATGGCCATCCAGGCTCTTTTTAAAAGCTTCCAAAGAAGGAGCCTCCACCACACTCCGGGGCAGAGAGTTCCACTGCTGAACGGCTCTCACAGTCAGGAAGTTCTTCCTCATGTTCAGAGCTGTGAAGTGAGTGGTTTCCAAAGCCTCACTATAAATGGGGGGGGGGGGGGGGAGATATTTAGGAGTATAAGAGTTCTTATATGGGTCCCAATGCCATCATTTTGCCCCTCACCATCCATAGCTACACCTGTGGTATAACTATAGCTCAACTAAGAGTAGGATGGCAGAAGGGATCCAGGCAGGGAGGGATGGTTAAACCCATATGTGCGATTTCACTGACACCACGAAGAAGAAATAAAGGATATGAAGCGGGAATGATGAAGAGAGAATAAGAACTCTTCGCCATTTCTGCTTCATATACTTTATATCCAGACACTTCCAACCAGAATCTGGCAATGCTCTCCCTGTATCAATTAGGTGCGCAATGGAGGGATGCTGACTGTCGCTGAATGGGGACCGCTCAGCAATTGGGGCTGGAGACCAGGGCAGAGGGAGACGCAGAAATGCTTCTGCTAAACAAGGATGGATTCAATGACGGCAGAGACTAGTGGGGCGGATTCGCGGAAGTTTAGGGATGCACAAGTCCTGAGCCAATTCTATCACAGAAATTCCCACCAGACGGTTTTCTCTTGGCAAGCTTTTCTCAACGCGCTCCCACGTGTTGTCAGCTGCCGGCGCCAATGTGAAGTGGCCCACGCAGTGGCATTTTTGTAAAACTACCGTTTACGCTAAACGGCACATGGCAACAATCTGGATACTGTAAAACAATCCCGTGGTGCCTTTACGAAGACGGCATCCACCCGCCCAAAGCAGTAACAGAAGGGAAGGAAATGGCCAGAAGAGAGCAGTACTGAGGCGACCCGCTTTCTCTACTTACGGCTCCGGGACGCGGGACGATCTCCGCGTCAGAGTATCGAACCCACTTCTGGGCAATCTCGCTGTACTCCTTGTAGGGGCCGTCAAACACTTTCTGCACGTCCAAAATCTCATATTGGCACACAGCAGACACGTCGACATCCCCCCTGCAGAGGGGAAAAAGGAGAGAGCAAAAACAAAAGGGTCAAAGGCATCCAAGGTTGGGAAGATCTGAATCCATGTTGGCATCAAAAGAAAGCAACAGACCCTTGCCAATGACTTCAATCCATGCAGGAACTATTAGGCATGACTTCCATCCTCCAAACCACGTGATTTCAATCCCTAGAGCAGGGGTCCTTAAACTTTTTAAACAGAGGGCCAGGTCAGAGTCCCTAAAACTGTTGGAGGGCCGGATTATAATTTTAAAAAACATGAATGAATTCCTATGCACACTGCACACATCTTATTTGTAGTGAAAAAACCCACTTAAAAACAATACAATAATTAAAATGAAGAACAATTTTAACAAATATAAACTTATTAGTATTTCAGTGGAAAGTGTGGGCCTACTTTTGGCTGATGAGGTAGGATTGTTGTTGTTGTTGTGTACATTAAAGTCGTTTCAGACCTAGTTTGATCCTGAGCGAGGGCCGGGTAAATTACGTCAGGAGAGAATGCCTCTAGAAAATGGCCATATAGCCCGAAAAAACCTACAACAACCCAGTTATTCCTAGTATTCAGGTGGATACTGTCATTTCAACCCAAAAAGTAACTTTTCAAACCCCTGGCTTTTGCAGTTCCTCGCCCTTTTAAAAGTGCAGTAAAAAAAGATAGGGAATCTTTGAAAAGGTTTCTGTTTTCTTAATTATCCATGACTCCCTGGAAGGAAGAAAGATGTTCTGTGCCTCCGTTCTGTTTGGCATCAGAAGAAAGGCGAGGCCCTCCGGGGTGAAATCTGAAGCCCCCTCAACCCTATCTGCATAAATCATGCAATTTGGAAAACATTTCTCCAGCATGAGATCACTTGTTTTGCACTCTCTTATCTTATCGTATGGCTTATCTATTTTGGACTTGGATCATTTCTCTTCTGTAATCTGTTTTTACACACTTTTTAGGCAGATTATGTTCACATGATGCAAGAGCAGGGAACAAAGTGAGAAGTAGCGGTTAACCTAATTTTTTTGCCTCCAAAATATGAGCAGACATTGTGGTGTTTAGTTTAGGGAAAACTAAACACCGCCTCCATTTTATAAAATGAAAGGGGAGGCTCTCCATGACTTACCAGCGGGACTGGAAGACCCCAAAAAAGCTGGTTTCTCGCCAGTGATCCCCGTTCAGCGTGAAGGAGCCCTGCAACCGGTTGAAATGGAGCTGCTGCTCTGGGATGGAGCACAGCAGACGGGCCTTGAGGAAGGTGGTCCACCTCTTCTGCAAAGTCCGGGCACCACCTACGTCGCCCTGAACAGAAAAGGCCACATTTAGGAACATGCTTTTCGTCCGACACGTTGAACAATTCCTCCCAGATCAGACCCCTGTTGTCACTGTGCTCTTTGTTGAGTACCTCTAAAATTATTATTTATTCAGAAATAAAAGAAGGAAATAGAGAGAATACAAACAATACACAAAACAAACTACTACATTTACTAAATGTAAAACACTGGGTTTGCACCGGGATTGTGGCGCAGCTGGCTGAGTGTCAGCTGCATTACGATCACTCTGATCGAAAGGTCATGACTTCAAAGCCAGCCCAGGTTGGAGTGGGTTTCCAACCAATTGTGAAGCCTGTTGTCGACCTTTGCAACCCGAAAGACAGTTGCATCTGTCAAGTAGGAAAATTAGGTACCACCTTAACATGTGGGGAGGCTAAATTAACTAATTTATGAGGCCATAAAAAAGACTCCAGCAAAGCACTCCAGCAAAAGCATGCGGGGAATGCAGAAGTACTTCATCAGTGTCGCAGATGGACGATGAAAGCGACAGCTCCCCTGGCGGCCAGAAAGTTAAATAGCCTCTGTGTATGTCTGTATGTTATGTCAAAAATTGGCATTGAATATTTGCCATATATGTGTACACTGTAATCCGCCCTGAGTCCCATGCAGGGTGAGAAGGGCGGAACATAAAAGCTGCAAATAAATAAATAAATAAATAAAACAATCGCCCAAACCGAAAACATACTTATTGTAATAGAAATATTGATTTTACTCCTTTTTGCTACTCTCTTTAGATGAGGGCTTCTTAAACATTTTCCACACATTGGCTCTTTCCAACTAAGAAATGTTTATTTGACCCCAGGTATATAAAACAGGTACACGAATCACGCATTAGGTAAAGGTAAAGGTTTCCCCTTGACATTAAGTATAGTCATGTCCAACTCTGGGGGCTGGTGCTCATCTCCATTTCTAATCCAAAGAGCCGGCACAGTCCACAGACATCTCCAAGGTCATGTGGCCAACATGACTGCATAGAGCAGTTACCTTCCCGCCGGAGCAGAACCTAGTCATCTACTCACATTTGCATGTTTTCAAACTGCTAGGTTGGCAGAAGCTGGGCCTAACAGCGGGAGCTCACTCTGCTCCCTGGATTCGAACCACCAACCTTTCGGTCAGCAAGTTTAGCAGCTCAGCGGTTTAACTCGCTGCGCCACCAGGGCCCCCTAATCAAACATTAACTGATTATAAATCAGCATTTGTGTCCGGAACTGCAGCTTTCTGGCGAAGAAATTACCTCACGAACAGAGTGGAAAGGTTTTATTTCTAGAAGCATACAGTGGTACAAAACAAAATTCCAACTGAGAGATTCTTTCCCTCCTATCCCTCACCCTGTTGGCCAGCCTCAACATTCTAACATTCTGATTGGTTGCTACTGTGATATAATTTGCATATGGTTTCTGATTGGCCAGCCTCAACATTCTAACATTCTGAAGTAGCTGAGAGGGGAAAGGTAAGACTGTGGCCCCTTCCTTTCATTGCTCCCATTTTCATGGAAACTCTTTCCCTTGTTTCAAGTACGCATAGGCCAGGGCAGGCTAAGGCATGATCTATTTCCTGGTTCTACGCAAAACCAGAAAAGAAGGTCATGACAATGTGCAAGACTTGTTAAACAGGCAGATATTCCTTTTTATGAAGTACAGCTTAAGCCTCCTCTGCAGAATGCACTGTAAATACTGCAGATAAAATGTGAGTAAATATCTAAAACGGTCACTAGTTGGCATTCAGAAAACTTTTACCAAAAATTGCCAAATTTTTCATGTCCCAACATTGAGCTAAGGGGACTCCCATTTGGAGTCGGGACCCAGTTTAAAAAGCAGTGTTTTAGATAACTCTACATATCCACATGTTTACTTTTAATACTTCGTTGAGTAAAATAGGAGTCCTTGCTTCGAGGGCCTTATCACCTAAGTTTCAGCAAGGAGAGGAAAGGCAAAGGAACAAATAAAAAAGGATGGATAGTAACAAGAACAAATGGGCCTACTCAAGTTTTGCCTGAGCCGAGGATGCTCAGAATACTAGCCTTCCAATATACTATTTGAATGAACCCACACTTACCTTGCAGACTCTGGCCACACGAGCCACCACCTGGTCAATGTCACAGTCATATTCAACAGCCCGTTCACTGAAGAGGAAATAAACCTTGTCGTCATCTCCTTTGTCGCTGCCTTTGCTCTCCTGGACGAAGGCTGAGCCCACAAAGTGAGGTTCTGCAGAGAAAAAAGAAGGTGTACCACTTAGCACCAGACTTGAAATGCAGGCCCAACATATGTGTGGCGAATCCTTCTTGCGCCATGATATTATGCTGGTTGACCCAAAAAAATATTTTTGCCACACTTTTGCAGCTTTGACTTTTGCAAAATTGATTATTTGTGGATTTAATATGTGTTGGAAAAAGCAGCCTTCCAAACCTTCACTATTTATTCATTAATGCATGTATTTGCTAAGCTGTATTATAGATATACTAGCCGTCCCCTGCCATGCGCTGCTGTGACCCACATGGGGGTTCTGTGTGGGAGGTTTGGCCCAATTCTATCGTTGGTGGGGTTCAGAATGCTCTGTGATTGTAGGTGAACTATAAATCCCAGAAACTACAACTCCCAAATGTCAAGATTCTATTTCCCCCAAACTCCACCAGTGTTCACATTTGGGCATATTGAGTATTCGTGTAGAGTTTGGTCCAGATCCATCTCTGGATGTAGGTGAACTACAACTCCAAAACCAAAGGACACTGCCCACATTTCTCTAGGAATGTAGGTCATCCAGTGCGATTCTATGGTGAACCTCTGGAGGAAGTTAGCCACAGAGTCACACTGGAGCACCTAGAAATTCAGAGTGAAAAAAGTGTTTCTTCTTAGCGCCCCCCCCCCCCCCATTATTACACAGGCTATGTGTCTGTAAGGATATTATGCTGGAATCCACTTCCTCATCCACTCCATGAGGACTTTCCCTGTTCTTTAGCTGTCAAGGATTTCACCAAAACGAAACATACGTGCAGAAACACAATGATCCCAGGGTTTACTTCCTCCCTTTCCTTGGCACTGGGCCCATGTATTTGTGGCGAATCAGATAAGAGACTTGGACTTTCCAGCCTGGTTTTGAAATCAGAGAAAAATGGCTAGTGGGAAATCAGACCGCTGCCTTTCTCTACCAACTTTTAAATTAACCCTTATCTCTCCTTTCAAGTAGCTTATGCTTATTTTCCCGTGTCCTCCTCTCTCCCAACTCTTTCGGAAAGGCTGCTGAAAAGAGAGGAGGTAAAGACAAGATAAATAAGGACGTCAAAATGGATGCATTTTTGCATTTCTTTAGCTTTCCCTGAATAGGAGAGGGGAAGCTATTAAAATCCCTTAAAAGCAGAGGCTCATACTTTAAGTTAAAAATGATATCGCATTGTTGCCAAGTTCTGCTCATCGGGGTCAGGGTCTTGTAAGAGAATACTTACTTATGGGTCATTTTTATTCCCTATTTAATTTAACAGCCCGATGTTTCCTCAAGCAAAGCAGCTTACACTGTATGTCAAAATAAAACCGCTAATCCAACCTACAGTGCAACATTTTTAAAGCATTATTATTATTATTATTATTATTATTATTATTATTATTATGCTGTCAAAGGCTTTCATGGCTAGAATCACTGGGTTGCTGTGAGTTTTTCCATGCTGTCTGGCCGTGTTCCAGAAGCATTCCCTCCTGACATTTCGCCCACATCTATGGCGGGCATACTCAGAGGTTGTAAGGTCTGTTGGAAACTAAGCAAGGGTGGTTTATATATCTGTGGAATGATGTCCAGGATGGGAGAAAGAAGTCTTGTCTGTTGGAGGCAAATGTTGCAATTGGCCACCTTGATTATTATTTATTTATTATTTATTAACTTTATTTATACCCCGCTAATATCTTCCGAAGGACTCGATGCAGCTTACAAAGGCCAAGGCCACCAACAAAACAACAGTATACAAATACAACAGTAAAACTCATAAAGCAAATAATAGATTACCATTGAATGGCCTTGCAGCTTCAAACCCTGGCTGATTCCTGCCTGGAGGAATCCTTTCTTGGGAGGTGTTAGCTGGCCCTGATTGTTTCCTGTTTGGAATTCCCCTGTTTTCAGAGTGTTGTTCTTTATTTACTGTCCTAATTTTAGAATTTATTAAAATACTGGTAGCCAGATTTTGTTCATTTTCATGGTTTCCTCCTTTCTGTTGAAATTGCCCACGTTGAAACCCACGAGCATGTGGACAATTCCAACAGAAAGGAGGAAACCATGAAAATGAACAAAATCTGGTGACTGGTATTAAAGAACTCCAAAATCAGGACAGTTTCATGCATAATAATCATGATATGTTTTTTATGTTTCGTGCATAATAGCCATGTTCGCTACCGAAGCCCATGAAACCTGATGCTAGAAATGCCCCCCCCCCCCATTCATTTCAGAGGAGTTACAGGTTTACTTGTGTCTCACCATTGAGCCAAGTGGAGAGGTGCTCGGTCTTGACCGAATACTGGGGGCCGAGGTTTCGCAGAATCACAGGTTCGGTGCCCAAAAAATTGTAGAGCGTTGCAGAGTACAACTCTTCCTCTGGAATGGACAAAAGGGGAGCAGTTTGTGATTCAACTACAACAAGGTTTCCATAACACAAATAAAGTTCTTTATACTTCCTTCTTTGCTTCCACGCTTGGATTCTTTCTCATGCAGATGAACAGCTTCACTCTCACTGAGCTTCCTCTCACACCAAACATTCCCACCAGGCCGTCCTCACACTGAGGCCTACTCATACAGAGACCTACTAACACTGGAACCTTCTCATACTGAGGCCCCTCACACCGAAGCCTCTCTCAGACTGATACCTTCCTCCCCGCTACTCTGAGGCTTCTCTAACACTGAGGCATTCTCATACTGAGGCAAACTAGCACTGGAGCCGTCTCATACTAAGGCCTTCTAAAACTGAGGCCTCTCTCAGACTGAGGGCAACTAACACTTACAGGTACACCTGCTTATATTGAACTGCAGCTTTTGCTAAGTCTTGCATCCATTTTTAACATTTTCAGTGCTTGATTCACAATTTTGTAATTTAAAATGTTTGGTTAATTTTTAATATTTCTGACGCTTTCCATCTTTGGAGGTTTTGTTAAACAGAGAACGGACGGCCATCTCTCAGGAGTGTTTTACCTGTGTGGCAGAATGGAGCAGATAGCCCTTCCATCTCTAGGATTCTGGCTTCAACATGTTGCTGTTGTGTGTTGAGTTGCTGTTGTACACTATAGCCTCTTTCAAACTATAAATGATAGTACTTTGATACCACTATAATTACATGGCTGTGCACTGTGGAATCATGGGATTTATAGTTTCATGAAACACAAGAGCTCTGTGGCAAAGGGTTTTTAATGCACGATGAAAGTATATATCCCAGGAATCCTTAGACTAAGAGTAGGCATGGGCAAACTTGGGCCTTCCCTCCAGTTGCTTTGGACTACAACTCCCACAATTCCTAACAGCCTACCAGGGAAGGCCTACGTTTGCCCATGCCTGGGCTAGAGCCATGACATTTAAAGTTGTTCCTTTCCCCACTTCTCTGAGGGGTTTTCACCCACAGTTCATTCCAAGCAGCTCTGTAGGATTCTCTTGCTATGTTTTGGCCCTGATGTTGCTTACCCACAATCAGCCCCGTGTGCCCCTTGGCCGGGTCATAAGGGCATTTCCCCCTTCCATCTTCAAAGGACTGCCTGTCCAAGGAGAAGGTGGTGATGTCCTGAAGGAGGAATCAAAAGAAAGAAAGAAAGAAAAGAGGATGATGGGAATGCAACAGCCATTGCATATAGCGACACTAAGCAGAAGCCCCTCCCAAAAGCACTTCTTGCCATGGAAAGTTCCTCTTGCCATACTCACAATGTAGGCACACTTGGGCTGGAAGGCGTAGGTGCCACACGTGTACATATGGGAGCTGTTGTAAGGCTGCAGCAAACGGATGTAGTTGAAGCAGTCAGTCTGCAGACATGGAAAAGCAGCTGGTTAGGAAGTCTCCAAAAACATTAGTGTTATTTTAGCCCCTTGTTGCACACTTACAGAATTCAGGGAACCTCGGGAGTGCTTTAATAATAATAATAATAATAATAATAATAATAATAAAGCAGCTTTATTTATACCCGGCTCCATCTCCCCCAGGGGGACTTGGTGCGGCTTACATGAGGCCACGCCCATTAATACAATACAAGCTATAACACAAACACAATAAAACAAGCAAAATACATAGAATGCAAAATTGAAATAATATACAACACAACAATATAAAATCAAGCATTAAAAACACGGGAAATTTCACTAGGCAGGGCCAGATGCATGGATAAAATGATAGAAAATATTAAAAACACTGGGAGATAGGGCAAAGTAACTTATAAGGAGGAGGCTCCAGGAATGAGGAAAGATTTCATTGCACAACCCATAAAGTAAAGTGCGTCTAAGGACATTTTGTGCAAAGAGTGGTCAGGTAGAATCTTTCAATCACTGAAGGCACATTGGAATAACCAGGTTTTCAAATTCCTCCTGAAGATTGCCAGTGTGGGGGCTTGTCTAATGTCTTTGGGAAGTGAGTTCCAGAGCCGGGGGTCCACTGCAGGGAAGGCCCTCTCTCTCGTCCCTGCAAGTCACACTTGCGATGCGGGTGGGAGCGAAAGAAGGGCCTCTCCGGAAGATCGAAGAGATAGTGTGGGTTCGTTTGTGGAAATACAGTCGCGCAGGTAGGAGGGTCCCAAACCGTTCAGGGCTTTGTAGGTCAAGACCTGCACCTTGAATTGGGCCCGGTAGATAAATGGCAGCCAGTGGAGCTCCTTAAACAGGAGGGTTGACCGCTCTCTGTAATTCGCTCCAGTTAATAGTCTGGCTGCCGCCCATTGGACCAGTTGGAGTTTCTGGGCCGTCTTCAAGGGCAGCCCCACGTAGAGAGCATTGCAATAGTCCAATCTAGAGGTAACTAAGGCGTGGACCACCGTGGCCAAATCCGACTTCACGAGGTATTGTCGCAGCTGGCACACAAGCTTCAATTGTGCAAATGCCCTCCCAGTCACCACCAACGCCTGAGCTTCAAGCGTCAGCGTCGAATCTAGGAGGACACCTAAGCTGCGGACCTGCGATTTCAGGGGTGGTGCAACCCCGTCCAGCACAGGTTGCCACCCTATACCTCGATCCGGCCTACGATTGACCAGGATTAAAACTAGGTTTCTAGTCCTCATGGCTGCTAAAACTGAGCCAGAATACTGTTGGTATGTTATTCTAGCATTCACATGTTCTGCAAGATTGCACCAGGTGAGATGATGATGATGATGATGAACTTCCATCAGTGCTTAAAAGTTTATCTTGTTCGGCAAGTTTGCCCTAGATGCACGAGATGCATCACTGCTGGGGCTGAGTCCCCTCAAACCCCCCAGGGATCCTGACCTCCAGCTTGAGAAACATTGTTTTATGGGTTTCCAGACATTTTACTGATTTAAGTAAGTAGATGAAATCTGTAAATATTTCCATTGGAGAAAAAAAAAACACCCAAGGAATTCTATGCAAACAGTGTGTGATTTGTGTTTAGATAAAAAATACATGAGCTTTTTAAAAAAACACATCTCCAGTTCACTCATTCATGCACAAACGGGAAGCGCCAATTGTAAAGTAATGTGGGGTGTGGGAGTGGGGAGGGTTGGAAACATATCTGAAATGTAATTTGAATAAAAAAGCTGCCTAATTAACTGTGGGCAGCCATAATGTTGCTCGAAATAAATATGCTCAGCGTTGGAGCCCTAGTAACAATTACTGGGGAGTCAATGGCTGCTGTAGGAAGAAAGGAGGCAGCTGCAAAGGCCACTCCAAACTGGGAGATGATGGTCTGCAACCTGTTTATAATTATGCAAATGTCACTCGGGGGACTCTGCGAAAGAATGCATTCCAGAACCTCCTTATGGATGGTTACCACTTTGGGTTATCAATACAGATGGGGGACATCTTCGGCTCTCTGGCTAACTTTGAGCATTGTGTGAGGAAGATGCAGCCTTATGCTGGAGGCAGGTTGGAAAAGTCCGGGGTGCATCTACACTGTTGAATTAATAGAGGCTGCAGTGGCGTAATGGGTTAATCCGTTGAGCTGCTGAACTTGCCGACCTGAATGTTGGCAGTTTGAATCCACGGGATAGGGTGAGCTCCCGCTGTTAGGCCAAACTCCTGCCAACCTAGCAGTTTGAAAACACACAAATGTGAGTAGATCAATAGGTACTGCCTCGGCAGCAAGGCAAACGGCTCCAAGGAGTCAAGCGAGCCACATGACTAGGAGGTGCCTACGGACAACTTGGGCTCATTGACTTGGAAATTGAGATAAACACCTCCCCTAGAGCCAGAGCGGAGCACCGCCTCTAGAGGCTGGAGTGAAAGGGGAAGGCTTTGCCTTTGTCTTTGAATTTCTGTTTCACTGTATCAAAGAATTGAATGTTTGCCTGTGTTTGTGTTTGTATATCCGCTCTGAGTTCCCTCAGGTGGAATTTGCAGTGTTGTGTAAGTTTTTCAATTGCTTCTCATCAATTCTGCTGTCACCTGCGATTGCAACATCAACAATCCATACTCTTAATTATTGTTGTTGTTGCACTTTGGCACCACTTTAGCAACCATGGCTCAATGCTATGGGATCCTAGGTGTTGCAGTTTGGATAAGCACCAGCACTCTTTGGTATAGAAGGGTAACCACCTTGCAAAACTACAAGTCTAATGATTCCATGGCAGTTCAAATGGTGCCAAGGAGAGGAGCACAGAGGTGTGCATGTTAAAGACGGATGCCCCACTGTTGTTGTGACGCAGGATCGCAGCTGTTGAGCTCCGGGGCCCATCTGAGCCTCCTGCTGTGCCAACATGGAGCGGCTCAGGGCTCAATGGGCAGCCACGGCTGTCAGAGCGGTTTGCAGGAAGAGATGAAAGGCAAAGGGAGCAGAGGGAAGCTCTAACAGAATGCCAAACTGGGAGAACTGAGCAGCCCCTCTTGGATTCTGCCTGCCACCTGGAACAGTGGTCAGAAGCAGTGATGTGGTGACAAAGAGGAGGGGGATGAAATTTCCCTCCATTCCCCACATTTCCAGTATTGCAAAGAATATGAGACACCAAAAAATTTGTTCTGCAGAGTTCACATTCCCTGGATCGCTGTTCGTGTGTACATGCTTTCAAGTTTCCTGTCAACTTGTGACAACTCCATCTGTTTCAGAGGGTTTTGACAGTCAAGGTATATATACTCAGAATAGGGTTTACACATTCCAGCCTACCCCCTTTTCTTTGGATACCTAGACTACATTACTTAACACTCAACTGAAGTGTTAAGTTACTAAAATACCAGGCCTTAAGAAAACAGTGCGGAGGGGGTAACCACACCCAAGGAGAGATCCTTACGATATTAAACCCTCCCTCAAGGGCTTTTGACCACATCCTCAAATTTCTTGGGACAGACTTTCAACCTGTTTTCTAGCACAGCAAGAAATACAAGCTCCTTCTCCTTGCTGCTACAAGTTGTGTCTCCCTTATCCAAAACACTTAGGAGCAGAGGTGGAATTCCTGTTATTTACATATATGTACATAATGAGAGATTTCACATAGAAGATGGCTTTGAAAGGCAACGGATCACAGGAGTTGTCTTCATAGACCTGTCAACGGCTTATGATACTGTCAGCCACCGCCTCCTCCTGAGAAAAATGTATAATATCACAAAGGATTACAACCTCAACCGCTTCATACGAAACCTGCTACAAAACAGGAGCTTTTTTGTTGAGTTCCAGGGCCAGAGAAGCAGATGGCGGAAACAGAAGAACGGCCTGCCTCAGGGGAGCGTGCTTGCTCCATCCATGTTCAACATTTACACAAATGACCAGCCACTGCCAGAAGGGATAGAGAGTTTCATCTATGCAGATGATCGTGCCATTACCGCCCAAGCAGGGAGCTTTGAGATGGTCAAACAGAAGCTCTCCGAAGCTCTAAGTGCTCTTACTGCCTATTACAGGGAAAACCAGCTGATTCCTAATCCATCTAAAACACAGATATGTGCTTTTCACCTTAAGAACAGACAAGCATCCCGAGCTCTGAGGATTACCTGGGAAGGAATCCCACTGGAGCATTGCAGCGCACCCAAATACCTGGGAGTCACTCTGGACCGTGCTCTGACCTACAAGAAGCACTGCCTGAATATCAAGCAAAAAGTGGGTGCTAGAAATAATATCATAAGAAAGCTGACTGGCACAACCTGGGGATCACAACCAGACACAGTGAAGACATCTGCCCTTGCGCTATGCTACTCTGCTGCTGAGTATGCATGCCCAGTGTGGAACACATCTCACCACGCTAAAACAGTGGATGTGGCTCTTAATGAGACATGCCGCATTATCACGGGGTGTCTGCTCCCTACACCACTGGAGAAATTACACTGCTTAGCCGGTATTGCACCACCTCACATCCGCCGGGAAGTAGCAGCCAATAGTGAAAGGACCAAGGCAGAGACATCTCCAGCTCATCCCCTGTTTGGGTATCAGCCAGCACGTCAACGACTTAAATCAAGAAATAGTTTTCTAAGATCTACAGAGACACTCGTTGGAACACCTCAGCAAGCGAGAGTCCAAAAGTGGCAGGCTCAAACCCAGAACCTCAATCAATGGCTGATACCAAATGAGAGACTCCCCCCTGGGCACACAGAAGACTGGGCGACTTGGAAGGCGCTGAACAGACTGCGCTCTGGCACCACGAGATGCAGAGCCAACTTTAAGAAATGGGGCTACAAAGTGGAATCACGACATGCGAGTGTGGAGAAGAGCAAACCACAGACCACCTGCTGCAATGCAACCTGAGCCCTGCTACATGCACAATGGAGGACCTCCTTGTGGCAACACTAGAGGCACTCCAAGTGGCCAGAAACTGGTCAAAGGACATTTAATCAACTACCAAGCTTGCAATCAACTACCAAGCTCAGATCACGAACTTCTTATTGCACAATTTAGAATAAAACTAAAGAGATCAGGGAAAATACACAGACCAGTTAGATATGATCTCACTAACATTCCTAGAGAATATACAGTGGAAGTGAAGAACAGATTTGAAGGACTAGATTTAGTAAACAGAGTCCCAGAAGAACTATGGACAGAAGTCCGAGACATTGTTCAGGAGGCGGCAACAAAGTACGTCCCAAAGAAAAAGAAAACCAAGAAGGCAAAATGGTTGTCTGCTGAGACACTGGAAGTAGCACAAGAAAGGAGGAAAGCAAAAGGAAACAGGGATAAGGGGAGATATGCCCAGTTAAATGCGCAATTCCAGAGGTTAGCCAGAAGAGATAAGGAACTATTTTTAAATAAGCAATGCATGGAAGTGGAAGAAGACAACAGAATAGGAAGGACAAGAGACCTCTTCCAGAAAATTAGAAACATTGGAGGTAAATTTCAGGCAAAAAATTGGTATGATAAGAAACAAAGATGGCAGGGACCTAACAGAAGCTGAAGAGATCAAGAGAAGGTGGCGAGACTATACAGAAGATCTGTATAGGAAGGATAATAATATCGAGGATAGTTTTGACGGTGTGGTGAATGAATTAGAACCAGACATCCTGAGGAGTGAGGTTGAATGGGCCTTAAGAAGCATTGCTAACAACAAGGCAGCAGGAGACGACGGGATCCCAGCTGAACTGTTTAAAATCTTAAAAAACGATGCTGTCAAGGTGATGCATGCCATATGCCAGCAAATATGGAAAACACAAGAATGGCCATCAGACTGGAAAAAAATCCACTTATATCCCCATACCAAAAAAGGGAAATGCGAAAGACTGCTCAAATTCCGTACAGTGGCCCTTATTTCTCATGCCAGTAAGGTAATGCTCAAGATCCTGCAAGGAAGACTCCAGCAATACATGGAGCGAGAGTTGCCAGATGTTCAAGCTGGGTTTAGAAAAGGCAGAGGAACGAGAGACCAGATTGCCAATATCCGCTGGATAATGGAGAAAGGGAGGGAGTTTCAGAAAAACATCTACTTCTGCTTCATTGACTATTCTAAAGCCTTTGACTGTGTGGATCATAATAAATTGTGGCAAGTTCTTGGTGGGATGGGCATCCCAAGCCACCTTGTCTCTCTCCTGAGGAATCTGTACAAGGACCAAGTAGCAACAGTCAGAACTGACCACGGAGCAACAGACTGGTTCAAGATTGGGAAAGGCGTACGGCAAGGCTGCATCCTCTCACCCAACCTTTTTAACTTGTATGCAGAACACATCATGCGATGTGCGGGGCTTGATGAATGCAAGGCTGGGGTGGAAATTGCTGGAAGAAACATTAACAACCTCAGATATGCAGATGACACCACTCTGATGGCCGAAAGCGAGGAGGAGCTGAGGAGCCTTCTAATCAAGGTGAAAGAAGAAAGCGCAAAAGCTGGGTTGCAGCTAAACGTCAAAAAAACCAAGATAATGGCAACAAGAATGATTGACAACTGGAAAATAGAAGGAGAAACCGTGGAGGCCGTGACAGACTTTGTATTTCTAGGCGCAAAGATTACTGCAGATGCAGACTGTGGCCAGGAAATCAGAAGACGCTTACTTCTTGGGAGGAGAGCAATGTCCAGTCTCCATAAAATAGTAAAGTGTAGAGACATCAGACTGGCAACAAAGATCCGCCTAGTCAAAGCCATGGTATTCCCTGTAGTAACCTACGGATGTGAGAGCTGGACCTTAGGGAAGGCTGAGCAAAGGAAGATCGATGCTTTTGAACTGTGGTGTTGGAGGAAAGTTCTGAGAGTGCCTTGGACTGCGAGAAGATCCAACCAGTCCATCCTCAGGAAATAAAGCCCGACTGCTCATTGGAGGGAAGGATACTAGAGACAAAGTTGAAGTACTTTGGCCACATCATGAGGAGACAGGAAAGCCTGGAGAAGACAATTATGCTGGGGAAAGTGGAAGGTAAAAGGAAGAGGGGCCGACCAAGGGCAAGATGGATGGATGGATGACATCCTTGAAGTGACTGGACTGACCTTGAAGGAGCTGGGGGTGGTGACGGCTGACAGGGAGCTCTGGCGTTGGCTGGTCCATGAGGTACAAAGAGTCGGAGACGACTGAACGAATGAACAACAACAACCAAGCTTGCAAACTTTGTATTCTGTCTGTTTGTTTGTTTGTTAAAAAATGCAACGCAACTGTTCGTTGCGCTCCTGACACGATAAATAAATAAATAAATAAATGAGAGATTTTGGAGATGGGACTCATGTTTAAAAATGAAATTAATTGGTGTTTTGTAGGCACTGTATATATATACGGAGTTTAAAGGTCATTTAATATTTTTTAAAATAATTTTGTACATAAAACCAAGAGTCCACTTAGGTAGAAAGCATAAAATGCGAAGAGACAGAATGTGGGACGATGCCTGGCTTGACAGCAGGACATGTGAAAAATATCTTGGAAAGTAGATTCCACCTGAACATGTGGAAGAACTTCCTAACTGTGAGAGTTGTTCAGCACCAGAAGTCTTTGCAGTGGTGGAGGCTCCTTCTTTGGAGGCTTTTAAATAGAGGCTGGATGGCCATCTGTCGAGGGTGCTTTGAATGAGATTTTCCTGCTTCTTTGCAGAAAGGGGTTGGACTGGATGGCCCACAAGGTCTCTTCCAACTCTATGATTCATATACACTGAACCATCAGAAAGCAATGGTGACGCTATATCAGCCACCCATGTACACAAGTTTGGAATAGTTTGGATTTCAGAATTCCAGATAAAGAATGCACAACCTGTACACATACTTAGACACAATCCCTGATCAATCAGTGAAGATTTGCTTGGAATTAATCGAGCTTTCCCTGATTTTGAGGATGAGATCACGTATGAGTTAATCCAAAGGGAGCAAAGGACAGCTTGCCCTTTTTATAGCTGGCCTAGAAAGGCATGAACTATTGTTTTTTATGTTTATGGGAAGAAGCACAGAGGCACATTGTGCACATCACATGCTCCTTGCCAAATAACAGAAAATCAAGCCTGTGACTTATCAGCAGAGCCTTGTGCTTGGCTTCACTTCTCAGTTACCCAGGGCTCTGACTCTGAGAGATAGAGGTGAAGATCATGACCGAGGATCCACATCATGCGCAACGTATCAGGGGTTCCAGCGTCCCTTGACTTACCTGGTTACTTTTGCCCTTTTGGATACACTCTGCTTTCTTTTCTGCTGGTGCTTCCCAGAGGATCTGCAAAGAGATATAGTATTAAACTACGTAACAAAAAAATTAAAAAGTGTTATTTCTTGTTTAATTATGCAGTCCCTATTTTGAAAGTACTGTATATACTCGAGTATAAGCCTAGTTTTTCAGACCTTTTTATAGGATGAAAATTTTCCTCTCGGCTTATACTCGAGTCAAGATTATTTATTATTTTACTCTGTTATTATTATTTTTATTACATGTATTATTTTACTCTATTATAACATTTATCATTTTCCTCTATTATTATTACATTATTATTTAACTTTATTAATGTTATTATTACATTTCTTATTTGACTCTATTATTACTGTTATTATTACATTTCCGTTATCTTACCATATTATTATTATTATTATTACATTTATTATGTTACTCTCTTTATTATTATTGGAAGGATACATAAAAACATTGAAGATGCTTAGAATCAGAGTTGGACAGTCTTATCTTAAATTAAAGTGCTATGTAAACATTCAAAAACATTTAACCTTCTGATGCCTAGTTAATATAATTTAATTGGTATCTGTTTTTATTTTGAAATTTACCAGTCACTGCTACATTTTCCACCCTCGGTTTACACTTGAGTCAATATGTTTTCCCAGTTTTTGTGGTAAAATTACCACAAAACCATGTCTCGGTTTATATTCGAGTCAGCTTATACTCGAGTATATATGGTAGTTGTTTTACTCCAGAATTTTTTTGTTGTGGCTTCCACAAACCAGGTTGAATTGGCCAAGACTCTCTAAGGTATTTATTGAAAATCTATAGCAAAATGTGTTGCAGGATATCCCTCCTGCAATAACGAAGTTTTTGAGTTGTTTTTCCATGTTTATTGGTCCGGGCTTTAGCACAGTGGGTTTAAACCACCAGCTATAGAAAATCTTGCCGATTGAAGGGTTGGCCCGGGTTGGGGTGAGCTTCCACCTGCACTCCAAGCTGGAATGTGTCCAGAGGAGGGTGGCTAAAATGATCAAGGGTCTGGAGAACAAGCTCTATGAGGAGCGGCTTAAAGAGCTGGGCATGTTTAGCCTGAAGAAGAGAAGGCTGAGAGGAGATATGATAGCCATGTATAAATATGTGAGAGGAAGTCACAGGGAGGAGGGAGCAAGCTTGTTTTCTGCTTCCCTTGGAGACTAGGACACGGAACAATGGCTTCAAACTACAAGAAAGGAGATTCCATCTGAACATGAGGAAGAACTTCCTGACTGTGAGAGCCGTTCAGCAGTGGAACTCTCTGTCCCGGAGTGTGGTGGAGGCTCCTTCTTTGGAAGCTTTTAAACAGAGGCTGGATGGCCATCTGTCAGGGGTGATTTGAATGCAATATTCCTGCTTCTTGGCAGAGGGTTGGACTGGATGGCCCATGAGGTCTCTTCCAAATCTATGATTCTATGATTCTGCCCACCTAGCAGATCAAAAACAGTAATGTGAGTAGTTAAATAGGTACCCCTTTTAGCGGGAAGGTAATAAAAGGCACCCATAAGAAAATGCCAGTGATTCTATCGGAAGGGTGTCTACAAAGTGCCTCTGCATGGAAGATGGAGCAACAGCACCACCCTGTGGCTGGAGTCAAGTACAGCCTCCTGATGCCAGAGATGGAAAAGATGGGAAAAGCCTATGCCTCTGTTTATGTATTGTCTATCCTTGTTAATTGTATAATGGTATTGAATGTTTGCCGTATATGTGTTCTGTAATCCGCCCTGAGTCCCTTCTGGGAGACTGAGCGGAATATAAATAAAGTATATCACAATTCAACACAATGCGACTATAAGAGAGACACAATGTTACATGATAAGCTCTGTCCAAAGGTGCTTAGGGCGGATTTCAAACCTAAAAGGTAAAACTTTCAAATGCCCAAACAAAATAACAATACACCCATAGTAATGAAATTTGGCAACCCAACACATAAAAAAAAAATTATGACTTAACAACTAAAATTAAATAAAAAACCACAACCTGTATCAGACATAAGACAAAACATCAAACATAGAACATGTCATATGTTCCATAGCTGATGGTGGTTGGTGGTGGTAGACCTAGCAGTTGGTAATGGAAGGGTTAATGTAAGTTTTGGTTCTAAAGGGTTGAGTAGTTTGTAAGTAACAGTTCATGGGTGAAAGCAATTAAGGGTGGAGGTATGCACGCGATGGGTTGCAGCTGGGTGTTTCTGGATATAAGTAGCCTTGGGACTGATCTTTGGGAGAAAAGTATCTGTTTATTTTGGTGGTAGATGGCTGCTGGTTTTCCCCCAGGTCTGTTGGATTTTCGGTATCCTGACCTGTCTCCTGTAATCTTGGAATCCTGGAACCTTGAACCTTTGGACTGGCTTTTGACTACGGTATAGACTCTTTATCCCTGGACTTTGTTTATTGAACTCTCGGCATTTGACCACTGGACTGGACCCTTTTGACTACGAAGTTATTTTTGCTATCAGTTTTTGTTTATTTGTAGCTGTGTGCTATCTTTGTGTTTTATATTTTGGACTATAAAAACAGCCAGAAAGTAAGTGCTGTTTTAATTAAACTGTTTGTTAAAACTGGGAGTTTGATTAATCTCTACCTAAATAAGGTAGAGCCTGGCAACGTGACAGAACAGAAGCATCAATTTCAGTTCCTTGGGGGCAAGTAGATTGATAATTGCTCAAGATATCTATTGAGCTGGTGGGTAAACAGGGCTTGGATTATTATTATTATTTATTACAGTTATTATTATTATTATTTGATAGAACCAATTAGAAAATAACATTTATAATCCAGGAACAAAAAATCGTGTTACATGGTATCATTCATAACCATCATAAGATCATCACCAGACCATCACATCCAAATGTTTACGGGACCCTTCTCACAAAAGCTCAGTGTGGTTTATGGTGCAATTAAAGAAATAGAAAAGCTGCAGTGTCATGGGATAGCAAACAGTTCTAGCAGACCGTTTGAAATGTGACACAAAAGCGGAGCCATTCGCAGAAGCCCAAAATTTAAAAGATAACAAGAAAAGTATTTCCTTCGAGATCAGCAAAGTGCAGCCTGAAACTTTGTGTGACCCCAAAGTGCAGCTCTTGAGGCCTCCCCAAAGACTATTAATGAAAATGTCAGATGATTTTTCATCACCCGCAACCGCTCAAAACCATGACAAAATGCAGTGGTTTCTGCTCGCACAAACACTCCCAAAGAGGCCCGAGATCAATTTTAATCATTGCATCAGGCATGTTATTATGTCCCATTTGGAAGGTTACAGGGATGAAAACGAACCCCCGCGGTTGTCCACCCCAATAGACCTCATCAGTGTTAGGGAAAACTACCCTAAAATATATAGCAGAGAATCCAAAAACAAACAGGATACCAAAGTTGAGCATCAGCTCATTAGTGAGCAGAGCGCGAAGAGCCGTGTGATATGGCTGCAAAGAATTCAGAGCTTAGGAGGCAAATATGCAGAGTCCAATCTTAAAATCACTAAAGGTTTATTTACAGTAATAGGAAAAAACTGCATTTCTTAATCATCAAGACCTGGGCCTGAGCTACTCTAACACCCATCTCTTCTATGGTTTCAAGAGATGGAAAAGCACCAAACACTACATCTCTCCTGACACACAAGCAGAGAGAGATCTCAAAGCACACAGCACATACTCTCCATACTAAAGTGTAAGAAGGCAGAAGTCAGATTCAAAATGCTGGCAGTAGAAAAGTGACCATTGTAAACAACCAAATCAGAATGAGAGCAAAAACACAGAGGAGAGAAGAAATTAGATACAATCCCAATTGTCATTCAGGAGACATGGAGGAAGGGAAACCCTCAAGACTATTCTAAGCTGAGTAACTGTTCCTCATTGAGGACTTGAGACTTGGGCAGTGTGGGATTGAATTGTAATCTATTTCTCATAAAAACCCAAGGCCATACAGTTCCATAAATCCCAGTCTTGTTAGTGCCTTCACTGTAAAAAACATTTCTACAATAACTTCTAATTTTGTTTATTGTCAGGAGTGAATTGAGAAACTACAAATTGTTTCTGGTAGGAGAGAATTGGCCGTCTCCAAGGACGTTGCCCAGGGGACAGTCGGATGTTTTCATGTTTTACCATCCTTGTGAGTGGCTTCCCTCGTATCCCCGTATGGGGAGCTGGAGCTGACAGAGGGAGCTCAACCCTATCTCCCCGGATTTGAACTGCCAACCTGTTGGTCAGCAGTCCTGCTGGCACAAGGGTTTAACCCATTGTGTTGCACAGTGATGGCATTGAATCAACTTTCCTTTATTTATTTACTGTACTTATACCCCGCTCTTCTCAACCCCAAAGGGGACTCAGAGTGTCTTACAGATTATGGCAACATTCAATGCCGCATCAAACAACAAATAATAAACATAACATATCAAATTATAAAACAATTAGCCGTCTCCTGCCACATGTTGTGGCTCACTCTGGTGGTTCTGTGTGGGAAGTTTGGCCCAATTCTATTGTTGGTGGGGTTCACAATGCTCTATGATTGTAGGTGAACTACAAATCCCAGCAACTACAACTCCCAAATGTCAAGATTCTATATTCCCCAAACTCCACCAGTGTTCACATTTGGGCATATTGAGTATTCGTGTAGAGTTTGGTCCAGATCCATCATTGTTTGAGTCCACAGTGATCTCTGGATGTAGGGCACTGCCCACTGAACCCTTCCAGTATTTTCTGTTGGTCATGGGAGAACTGTGTGCCAAGTTTGGTTCAATTCCATCGTTGGTGGAGTTCGGAATGCTCTTTGATTGTAGGATTTGATTGTAAATCCCAGCAACTACAACTCCCAAATGACAAAATCAATTTTTTGAGTGAAGGACATACATTGGGTTGTTAGGTGTCTTGTGTCCAAATTTGGTGTCAATTTGTCCAGTGGTTTTTGAGTTCTGTTAATCCCACAAACGAACATTACATTTTTATTTATATAGATTGATGATGATGATTATTATTATTACCATGTCCTGAAGCTCCATGCTGCCAGTGCTGAGGGCAAAGATGGCTTCTCGCGCCCCTACGTACAGTAAGCCATCAGAGTCAGCCAACGTCAGCGTTGTGTAGTTGGATATCCCGACGCTGGAGAAATGCCTTGTGACGTCCTTCAACTCTGCAAGAGAAATGCAGACAATATTAAAAGAGTGAAACAGGGAGCAGAAGGGGAAAGGAGATTTTAATTTTATTCCTTACCTAGCTTGAGTACCTGGGTTATTTGAAAAAGCAGATTTTAAAAATTGTACAAAATGCATAAGGTTGTGGGTGAACTACAATTCACATCATGCCACTAGAAAATCCATCAGTACTTTATGTTATGTTGGGCAAGTTTTCTCTACCTGCATCATTGGTGGGGTTCAGTGTGCTCTCTGGCTGTAAAGCACAGCTCCCACTATGGTGAGTCAATCCCCTCAAACCCATCCAGTAGGTTGAGTTAGTCCTGTGGGTTTTGTGTGCCATGTTTTGTCCAGGTCCATCATCGGTGGGGGTCACAGTTTTTGTGGTTTTAGGTGAACCTCAACTCCCAGAAAGGAAGGTCAGTTCCCTCCAAACCCCTCCTGTAATCAAATTTTGGCATATCAGGTATGTGTGCAAAGTTTGGTCAGGATCCATCGGTGTTGGGTTTACAGTGCTCTCTGGATGTAGGTGAACTAAAACTCCCCCAAATCAGGGTGAATTTTCCTCAAAAGACCTCCAGTATTTTTTTTTTGTTGGTCTTGGGGGCTCTGTGTGCCAAGTTTGGTCCAAGTTCGGTCCAATTCCATCTTTGGTGTTCAGAGTGCTCATTGACTGCAGATGAAATATACATCCTAGTACCTACTACCTCAAAATGTCTAGGCTAATTCCCCACAAAACCCACCAGTATTCCAATTTGGACATATCGGGTACGCATGCCAAGTTTGGTCCAGATCCATCAATGTTTGGGTTCATAGTGAACTCTGGATGTAGGTGAACTATAAATCCCTCCAAAGACTTCCAATATTTGTTGTTGGTCATGGGAGTTCTGTGTGCCAAGTTAGCTACAGGCCCATTGTTGGTGGAGTTCAGAGTGCAGCTCTTATATTGCAGGTGAACTATAAATCCCAGTACCTATAACTCCTATAAATCAAGGTGAATTACCTCCAAACCTCTCTAATATGTTCAGCTGCTGATTAATCCCTCCCTGTTTGCTGTGTGCCATAGAAATAATAGGAAAGGGTTATGAGAAAGGTAGTGGGTGGGATTATGCAAATTTTATACCAATAGAGAGAGTAGGAAACACTGGGATGCTTGTGGTGGAGGAAAAACAGAAAATCTAGGATGAGATTGTCCCTGTATGAAAGCCAGAGGTTGGGCTACATGTTCACTGTCTCCTGAGTGGTGGAAGTTATCGCTGTTTGTGGGGGTGGAAGACTGTCTGTGTAAGTAGGCATCCCAATCACACACATACCGGTACATACACATTTTTGTTTTATTATGTATATAGATTTATACTCCACTTTTCTCTTGGAATGGTACGCAAGGCAAGTACTCAGTTTCACTCCTCTCCTCTAACAGGAGTTCTCAGAATGCAGAACAGCAGGCCAGAGATGCTTGCAAATTATGATACCTTTGCATTGCAACAGGAATCAATTGCTGAAAGGTCCTGTCGCTGAAGATCAATTTTCTCTCCAGCAAAGACTGAGGTTTAAACCGCTCATTTGGCTTCTAGTGATTTTTCCCTCCCTTAAAGCCTTACTGTACTGCAACACCTAGATTTAATTGCAAGTTTTTCTAACATAAAGACTGTCATGTTCCTCCCTCAATCCGCCGTATGTCAATTCAGAATCCCGGTGAACTTCGATCGTGGCAGAGAAGAGGTCTCGGAGATATCAATGGCTTTTCCCCCCCTAGGGAGTTGTGTGAATTGATACACAATTCTGGGCACCACAATTGAAGAGAGATATTGACAAACTGGAATGTGTCCAGAGGAGGGCGACTAAAATGATCAAGGGTCTGGAGAACAAGCCCTATGAGGAGTGGCTTAAAGAGCTGGGCATGTTTAGCCTGAAGAAGAGAAGGCTGAGAGGAGATATGATAGCCATGTATAAATATGTGAGAGGAAGTCACAGGGAGAAGGGAGCGGGCTTGTTTTCTGCTGCCCTGGAGACTAGGACTCAGAACAATGTCTTCAAACGACAAGAAAGGAGATTCCATCTGAACATGAGGAAGAACTTCCTGACTGTGAGAGCCGTTCAGCAGTGGAACTCTCTGCCCCGGAGTGTGGTGGAGGCTCCTTCTTTGGAAGCTTTTAAACAGAGGCTGGATGGCCACTTGTCAGGGGTGCTTTGAATGCAATTTTTCTGCTTCTTGGCAAGGGGTTGGACTGGATGGCCCATGAGGTCTCTTCCAACTCTAAGATTCTATGATACTTCGAGGGCGTTTCTGTCCCCTGAGTCTCTGCAATCTTGAATTTGGAATGTCATTTTGTCTAAAGCAGGAATGGGCAAACTTGGGCCCTCCAGGTGTTTTGGACTTCAACTCCCACAATTCCTAACGGCCTCCCGGCTGAACAAAAACACACAGACCAATGTTACCTCTTCCATAGGGGTCTTTTCTTTGTAGTAAAGCAATATAGTTGTATTATTTACAATAGCAAGGTTTCAATAACACAAATAAACAAATACATAGTAGCTTTATACGCAGCAGCCTTTATACTGGAGCTTTACACATGAGGCTACTCTCATAGCAGGCCTTCTCATATCAGGCCTACCTCACAGAGAAGCGTCTTCACACAAACTGAGGAGTTCCCTCACTGAGGCAAGCTAACAGAGAAGCCTCCTCACACAGACTGAGGAGTTCACTCACTGAGGCAAGCTAATGGAGAAGCCTCCTCACACAGACTGAAGAGTTCCCTCACTGAGGCGAGCTAACAGAGAAGCCTCCTCACAGACTGAGGAGTTCCTTCACTGAGGCAAGCTAATAGAGAAGCCTCCTCACACAGACTGAGGAGTTCCCTCACTGAAGCAAGCTTATAGAGAAGCCTCCTCACAGACTGAGGAGTTCCCTCGCTGAGGCAAGCTAATAGAGAAGCCTCCTCAAACAGACTGAGGAGTTCCCTCACTGAGGCGAGCTAATAAGAGAAGCCTCCTCACAGACTGAGGAGTTCCCTCGCTGAGGCAAGCTAATAGAGAAGGCTCCTCACAGACTGAGGCAAGCTTATAGAGAAGCCTCCTCACAGACTGAGGAGTTCCCTCACCGAGGCAAGCTAACAGAGAAGCCTCCTTACACAGACTGAGGAGTTCCCTCACTGAGGCAAGCTAACAGAGAAGCCTCCTTACACAGACTTTATGTGCAGCAGCATTTATACTGGAGCTTTACACATGAGGCTTCTCTCATAGCAGGCCTTCTCACCTCAGGCCTTTTCTCATACTGTGTGGCCTACCTCACAGAGAAGCCTCCTCACATGGACTGAGGCATTCTTTCACTGAGGCAAGCGAACACTAACAGTCTTCGGCCTACTCACTCTCCTCAGGGTGACATTAGCTTTGGCCCATTAACTCTAACAGGCTTCGGCCTACTAACTCTTTCGGTGCTTGAGGTGAAGTCCAAAACACCTGGAGGGCCCAAGCTGGCCTATGCCTAGTATAAAACAAAGCCTTTTCGGACTTTCCTGCCCTTCTCACGGGTCTCCAATTCCTGTTTGACCTGAAATACATTAATTTTTCTGGAAGTACAGAACAAGTCAGTACCTATCGATTCAAGACCTGGCAGGCCAAAATGATTTGTGCTCTTCAAGCCAGAAACTCAAAAATTAAACTTTGTAGGGCATTTATTTCCCTCTTTAAAAATGCATGACTGGCACGAGCGACGGAAGGAAATGTGGCTTTTTCTCTCTGTTCTTCTGAACATCACAAGAGACTCATAATTTAAATGCACAGAGCTCTGCAGGGGAGGTGGTTTCCACACAGAAACATCACAGCCCCCTTCTATAAAAATAAGCAACGACACTCCAGTTTTTAAAAGACAGTCGGAGGGGGAATACAATGCAACTATATCAAAGGGACCGCCTGGAAGGAAATCAGTGAAGGCAAGCAAAAGCCGGGAACAGGCAGGAGACAAGATGATGGACTGCCTTTCATTATATCCAGAGACACACAAGCTGCACCGTAAATATGAATGCCATGTGAACCAAATATGGGATCTTATGGTTATTCGACTGTAAGGAATCATGTAAAGATGGAGTCTCCCTTATCTGAAATGCTTAGAACAAAAAGCATTTTGGATTTCAGATTTTTTGGACCTATGTTTGCAGATGGGACCCAATTCTAAACACAACATTCATTTAATAAATAATAATATGTTCAGACAGCGTACCTGTCCAAACGTATCTCCTTCTATGTCCCATCTCGGAGCTTAAGATCGTCTGGGGAGGCCCTGCTCTCGGCCCCGCCTTTATCACAAGTAAGGCTGGTGGGGACGAGGGACAGGGCCTTCTCAGTGGTGGTCCCTTGCCTGTGGAATTCACTCCCCGGGGAAATTAGGTCATCAACATCCCTCCTCTCCTTCAGAAGGAAGCTGAAAACATGGATATGGGACCAGGCCTTTGGGTAATCTGGCAGACTGACAAGGTAATGACGACCAGAGTTTGGAAAGGATTATGGTAATACTGAATGGACTTACGGATTTTAAAACTCGGTGAACGCTGGCCATTAGATTGGTTTTTTAATTGATATTGTATTAATTGAATGTCTTAACTTTTGTGGTTATTGCTGTTATGTATTTTAGTGTTGAATTGTATTTTTATCGTTGAACTGTGGTATCGAATTGTGCCGGTTGTAAGCCGCCCTGAGTCCCCCCTAGGGGGTTGAGAAGGGCGGGTAGAAGTACCCGAAATAAATAATAAATAAAATAAATAAATAATAAAACTTTATTTATACCCCGCCACCATCTCCCCAAAGGACTTGGAGTGGCTTACATGAGGCCAAGCCCAACTACACATCACAACAGAAAAGCAATAACAACAATACAAAGCAATACAAAATAATATAAATCACATATAACAATAACACACAGGATAGCCAGGCCAGATGTAATGATTTAAAATTTAAAAAATAATGCTGGGTATGACAAGATAGGATATATCTTGTAGGAGGTTTTTAAAAAGTGAGGGGTACAGTCCAACGCAACCCAATAGTTAAAGTGCATTTCTAAGGACATTTTGCTGGGAGTTATTCTTTTAGGAATAGCCACGTTTTCAGGCTCCTCTTGAAGACTGCCAATGTTGGGGCATGCCTAATATTCTTTGGAAGTGAGTTTCAGAGTTGGGGGGCCACTGCCAAGTAGGTCCTCTCCCTCGTCCCCACCAATCGCACCTGCGAGGGAGGTGGGAGCGCGAGCAGGGCCTCTCCGGATGATTGAAGAGATCGTGTGGGTTCGTACACAGAAATGCGGTCACGTAGATAGGCGGGTCCCAAACCGTTCAGGGCTTTGTAGGTAAGAACCTGCACCTTGAATTGGGACCGGAAGATGAACGGCAACCAATAAAGCTCCTTAAACAGGGGGGGTTGACCGCTCCCTGTAAGAAGCACCAGTTAGTAACCTGGCTGCCGCCCATTGTACCAATTGAAATTTCCGGGCCATTTTCAAGGGCAGCCCCACGTAGAGTGCATTACAGTAATCCAATCTGGAGGTGACTAAGGCATGGGCCACCCTGGCCAGATCTGACTTCACGAGGTACGGTTGCAACTGGCGCACGACTCTTAATTATGTGAAGGCCCTCCCGGCCACCGCCACCGCCTGAGCTTCAAGTGTAAGTGATGAGTTCAGGAGGACACCCAGGCTGTGGACCTGTGTCTTCATAGATACGTTTCATAGATACCCTATACCAGCATTTCTCAACCTGAGGATTGGGACCCTTGGGGGGTTGCATGGGGATTTGAGAGGGGTCACCAAAGACAATCAGAAAACATCTATTTCTGATGGTCTTGAGAATCTCCGCCTGTCCTTCTTGTCCTTTTTTGGAATCCTCCTAACAAAAGCCCTCCTCTGCTGTGATTGACTGGCTTCTCAGCCAAAAGGAGGGCTGTTCTGAGACTCCAAGCAAGGCAGGGAGAGCAGGCATGCTTGGCACATGAGGGAGAGTGTGCAAGGCTGGAGGGAGGCTTGAACCAACAAGTCCCTTCAAGGAATGGGGGTTCTGTGTGGGAAGTTTGGCCCAATTCCATTGTTGGTGGGGTTCAGAATGCTCTTTTATTGAAGGTGAACTATAAATCCCAGCAACTACAACTACCATATGTTAAGGTTTATTTCCCCCCAAACTCCACCAGTGTTCACATTTGGGCATATTGAGGATTAGTGCCAAATTTGGTCCAGGCCCATCATGGTTTGAGTCCAAAGTGCTCTCTGGATGTAGGTGAACTACAACTCCAAAACACAAGGTCAGTGCCCACCAAACCCTTCCAGTATTTTCTGTTGGTCATGTGAGTTCTGTGTGACAAGTTTGGTTCAATTCCATCATTGGTAGATTTCAGAATGCTTTTTGATTGTAGGTGAACTATAAATCGGAGCAACTACAATTCCCAAATGACAAAATCAACACCCCCCCCCCCAACCTTGTCAGTATTCAAGTGTGGGCTTATTGGGTATTTATTCCAAATTTGGTCCAGTGAATACATCCTGCATATCAGATATTTATGTTACGATTCATAGCAGGAGCAAAATTGAAAGTTATGAAATAGCAACAAAAATGTTGTTATTGTTATGAACGGGGGTCACCACAACAGGAAGAACTGTATTAAGGGGTCACAGCACTAGGAAGGTTGAGAAACACTGGTGTAAGGACAACAAAGCTCCTTGGCATGAGAGCACCCCCCGGTAACCAGAGTCGAGCACAGCCTCCAGATGCCAGAGATGAAAAAAAGATGGGAAGCCTTTACCTCTGTTTATGTACTGTCTGTCTTGTTAACTCCAATTCGCATGGAATGTTTGCCATATATGTGTACTTTAATCCCCCCTGAGTCCCCTTGGGGAGATAGGGTAGAAAATAATAATAATAATAATAATAATAATAATAATAATAATAATAATAGCAACAACAACATGAGATCTAGACACTTCCCATCCTGATATACAAGATATACAAAGAATGTCTTGTTTCGTAATCCTAACTACTCTGAATCATGTTTTGAATATTTCTATGTCTTCATGATAAATGCTTTTGAATTTAAAAATAGAGAAAAAGCAAAAAGAAATCATGGTTGTGCAACTGAAATCCAATGCAGAAATGAGCCTGATTTGCAGATCAGAATCCAATCTTGGGGGAAAAACAAGGCTCTTGTTTCTCCCGCTTCCTACCGCCTTCTTTCCTCCCCGGCGTTCAGCTTCTCGGAAACAACAGTCTACAAACACAATTGTAGAAAAAGCACAGCTTCAAATTATGCTGTTTCTGTAACGCCGGGAAATGTGTGGGCCGCTGATGCTTGTCAGACGCAGAGGCATTCAAACACTCAGCACGGCAAAATTGGCAAAATTGTTTAACAGGGTGCAAGACTCTCCGTCTCCCTATTTGGGACTGAGCCCTTTCTTAAAAGTGCTGTAGCAGAGGGACAAAGGTTTGGGGCAAGGGGTCCATTCTGCCCAAAGGAACTGAATCCTAGAGCCTCGGGAACAATGGTTGCATGGCGGTGGTACCCCACAAACAGCAGGTGTCCCTCCATTTGGGGAGGAAACTTTGTCACGTCCTGCGATCCGCTGGCAATCGTTGCTCTATAAGTAGCACAAAGGAGATTAATCCCACCCAAGTGCCTCCCCACATCTGGCTCAGTGATTAACAAATTAGTCTATATATAAAGCCACCGGAAGCAGGGGGTAGCTGTTTTCATGGAGAACGCAGCAGCCTTTGTTAAGTCACTTCCAAGTGGAGGCTGGATGAGATCATGGAGCGCTCAACACCTCCTTTCCCTCCATGATAAGCCAGAAGTCCAAAAGAGAGGAAAGCGGCGCTTGGGTGTTTATTTTGAGACCCGAGACAGAAAGACAATCCCCAGGGCACTTCCAGACAGCACTAAATCACGGGTTTTAGTGAGGGGCAAAAAATCTCAGGACTTCAGGAGAGGTCCACATACAGCCTGTTGGTCCCGAGATTTCTGCCTCATTGTCCAGACTTGATGTTTTGTTCTGAGATTTAGAGGCTCCCAAGATGGTTGCCATGGGACTTCCACGGGAAACTGGAAGTTTTTTAAAAAATCCCACGAGATGCGGATATGCGGAGATTTGGAGATGTGAATCACCACAAAACTTCCATTCTCTGTCCTCTCCACACGTTTCATAAAGTTTCTGGCACATGAACAAAGTTTACTACTTTTGTCCAAGTCAGCACTACACAAGGAACCCTCAGTGGCGTAGTGGGTTAAACCCCTGTGCTGGCAGGACTGAAAACCGACAGGTCGCAGGTTCGAATCCGGGGAGAGGCGGATGAGCTCCCTCTATCAACTCCAGCTCCTCATGCGGGGACATGAGAGAAGCCTCCCACAAGGATGATAAAACATCAAATCATCCGGGCGTCCCCTGAGCAACGTCCTTGCAGACGGCCAATTCTCTCACACCAGAAGCGACTTGCAGTTTCTCAAGTCATTCCTGACATGAAAAAAAAAAAAGCACTACACAATGAAACAGAAACACACACTTTTAAGCCAGGAACAGAACTTCGTCATTATCTACTATTTTTAGAGCCTGTCTGCCCGGCCATCTGCCCAGACAGATTTGGTTATGTACTATATGGGTCCGCTCCAGCATACCTATCCGAACTTATCTCCTTCTACATCCCACCTTGGAGCTTAAGATCCTCTGGGGAGGCCCTGCTCTCGGCCCCGCCATTGTCTCAAACACGTTTGGCTGGGACGAGGGACAGGACCTTCTTGGTGATAGCCCCCCGCCTGTGGAATACGCTTCCCAGGGAAATTAGATCATCGTCATCCCTCCTCACCTTCAGAAAGAAGGTAAAATCGTGGTTGTGGGACCAGGCCTTCGGGCAATCAGGTTAAAGGACAATGGATAATATTTGACTATGGCTTGGAAGTGGATTTGGATAAGTGAAGCGGAGTTATCATTAGTATATGGCTAGATAAATAGCCACCAGACTGGCAATAGCTAAATGGATCGTAAGTATACTGTTTAATTTTTATTCTAATGTTCATGGTTTTAATTGTTATTTTTGCTATTGTATTTTATGACGGCATTGAATTGCTGCCAATTGTAAGCTGCCCTGAGTTCCCCCTTGGGGTTGAGAAGGGCGGGGTAAAAATGTTCGAAATAAAATAAATAATAAATAAATCAAAGAGCAGGGTGCTGTTCCTGGGTTATATACAGAGGCGGCCCTAGGTAATTTTTTTTTCTTCTTCAATTTTTATTGATTTTCTTACATATACATCGAAAGAGTGAGAACAAAAGAATTTAGAAAAGGTTCAGAAAAAGATTAAAGAGAGAGAAAAACAAACACACAACAACACCCTAAACTAGACACATCACACAAAATAAAATTGACTTCCATTTCACACTTCGGTTCTTTAAAGTCCATTATTACCCTTATATTGTCTATAATTACTCTTGTTCTCTTCTTTTTTTGTCATATTCGCAAAAGAGGGCCCAATCGGTCCTCTTTATCAACCTGCCCGTATTCTTTTTCAAATAAAACGTCAGTGTATCCATATCTCTTATTTCTCTTATTTTCTCCACCCATGAGTCCATTTCCGGGATTTTTTCCTGTTTCCAAACACTAGCAAAAGTTATTCTTGCTGCTGTTGTTATATATGTAAACAACCTATCCTCATTTTCGTTAAGCTTTAGTTCTTGGTCAGTAAAGCCTAGTAAATAATATTCCGGTTTCTTTTTAAAAGATTTCTTCAATATTTTTTGTACTTCCACATGTATTTGAGTCCAATATCTCATAGATTCCTTGCAAGTCCACCACATATGATAAAAGGAGCCTATCTGTTGGCATCCCTTCCAACACTTATTTGACATATTGCCGTACATTTGGGCTAATTTTTCAGGTGTAGTATACCATCTGTGGAACATCTTTATCCAATTCTCTTTCAAGTCCGACGCATATGTATATTTTAACTTCCTGTTCCACATTTGTTCCCACTCTCTGAGGTGGATAGGTCTTCTTAAGTTCTCCGCCCACCTGATCATACAATTTTTAACTTGCTCCTAGGTAATTTTCAACAGTAAGCAAACAGTATTTTGGCGCCCCTCCCCAACCAATCACTGATATATATTTTCTGTTTGTCGTGGGAGTTCTGTGTGCCATTTGGTTCAATTCCATCATTGGTGGAGTTCAGAATGCTCTTTGATTGTAGGTGAACTATACATCCCAGTAACTACAACTCGCATATGTCAAGGTCTATTTTCCCCCAAGAGCGCCTCAAGAGCACCCCTGGGCAAAATCAACTATACTGCAAATGCTTACTTTGCGTAATGGGTTGAGCCGCCCCTGGTTATATATGGCTGTTCCTGGTTGCTCTTCTCGTGAAAAATGTACAACGTCGACTAGGAAGCCACAACTTTGTCCTGGCCAGAGAAAATGTGCCCTCCACATGTTTCATGACACAAACAAAGTTTTTGCCTTCTACTCAAGTATCACCTTCTTTTTAGGAGCCGACCAATCAGAAACAAGCATCTAAAACCGGGGAACAAACCCAGATTAAAAATCGCATGATTCCCAGTTGTAAGGACATGCAAACATGTGAAGATCCGGATATTCGGCTGAAAACCACGATCTTACAATACCTGGAAATCTCGTAATTTTTGCCTTTTGTAGACATTGCGTCTAAAGTTACAGGGAACAGCGTCTCGCCACCCTCCTGTTTGCTGAGGGAGATACTGTCTGGACAGGCCCCCAGAGGGATGCTCCCTACAGAGTTTCCCACCTCCTGGTCCAAAGGAGACACTGTGCTCCAGGCCAGGGAAGAAGAAAGAAACAGGCCAGAGACACGTCATTTTGGCATTAATACAGAAAGACTATCACATGCACATGTCTAGTAGTCAGTTAGTAGGGTACCTAATGAAGCTCTCCATAGTCAACTGGGGATAGAAATAAGGGCACAGTCTCATCTTCCTGTCTTGGAGATCCCTGGTTGGGAACCAAACACACCACTGATATGATCTATTAGTTATGTTGGGAGAAAGGAGACTACATTAATGTGAGTTGCAAAAGGGTCTGGATCATGATTTAGGGCACATGGTTTTCCATCAGGCTGCGTCATGGAGCAGAATCTGTTTTGTAATCTATTTGTGAAAGCTCCTGTGTTGGTGTCATGTGGCACATGACACTCTGGGTTCCATTGAGACATTTCAAATGGTGCAAAGATTGCAGACCAGCAAACTTGTGCTTGCAGTTTGGTAAACCAATGTACATAATGCACAAGAGTCTTTCCAAAATCAGTCCCTTCCACTGGTTTCAAACCAGCCGCAATTCTAGTCTTCAAATCTCTGCACTCCAGGACAGTGGTTCTCAACCTTTTTAATGCCATGGCCCCTTAATACAGTTCATGTTATGGTGACCCCCAACCATAAAATTTGTTGCTACTTCATAACTGTGGTTTTGCTATTGTTATGAATCGTCATGCAAATATCTGATATGCAGGATGTATTTTCATTCACTGGACCAAATTTGGCACAAATGCCCAGAATACCCAAATTGGTGTGGTTGGGGTCGGGGATATATTGATTTTGTCATTAGGGGGTTTTTGTTGCTGGGATTTATAGTTCACCAACAATCAAAGAGCATTCTGAACTCCACCAATGATGGAACTGAACCAAACTTGGCATGAATACTCATATGCCCAAGTTTGAACACTGGTGGAGTTTGAGGAAAATACACCTTGACATATGGGAGTTGTAGTTGCTGGGATTTATAGTTCACTGATAATCAAAGAGCATTCTGAACTCCACCAACGATGGAACTGAACCAAACTTGGCATGAATACTCAATATGCCCAAGTGTGAACACTGGTGGAGTTTGAGGAAAATAGACCTTGACATATGGGAGTTGTAGTTGCTGGGATTTATAGTTCAGCTCCAATCAAAGAGCATTCTGAACCCCACCAATGATAGAATTGGGCCAAACTTCCCACACAGAACCCCCATGAACAACAGAAAAACTGTGTTTTCTGATGGTCTTTGGTGACTCCTTTGACACCCCCTCACGGCTCCTCCCCCCGGAGTCTCGACCCCCCAGGTTGAGAAACACTGCTCCTGGAGAATAAGGGTTACAGGTACACTACTTCAACTGCTGTTGGGGGGCCTACATTCTTTTGATTCACTAGGTAGGAAATAGAACATTTATACAAATAAAAAGGACCAAAATGCTCGCCTGTATATATTTGCAGAAAGAAACAGCTTGAATATTGACTTGCAAATCAACTGAGATAAATGTAGTAAGGCCGCCAGTAACATGGCCCCTAGTACGTGCTTTGACAGCTGGTACAGAAAATGATTGAAATCCATGAAGAGATGGTAAATTAGTTTCAGAGGCCCATGTCTCCTGTAAACAGAATTCTGGCCTTAGCTGGTGAGTGATAGGAACCAGACATTTCTGGTATGGCATATAAGATTAGTTGTTATATTGGGGAAAAGGGGGTCAGATTAAAGGGGCATTTGCATTACAAGGCTGAGGATATATGGTGTCCTCAGAGTTTGTTCAGGGCAAGCTTTGCCATCAGGCAGAGAGAGGCCACTGCCTTATCCCCTTTTCAGGAAGGGACTCTTGGACAATTGAGAAAGGGGCATCGTTTTTGCATTATCCAAAGTCCTTTGCTCAAAGACTTTGTATCATTGTACCAAACTCTCCTAGGGCCATGTAACCCACCTCAAGCCACGAGGAGAGGCAGGTAAGAAATAAAAATATTATTATTATGAACAGCATGAGCAGCTCCCCAGCCTATTGGAACTGATGGTGATCCTATATAGGCAGCCCTCAAGTTACAAACAAGATAGGTTCTGTATACTCTTCTACACAAAGCAATTGGGGTCACTGCGAATCCTATGACGCATTTCTGCTGTCTTCTTTTTCACCTCTTTTTCCTAAATCTATATATTTCATAGTATTTTGCTTTTGCCAACATATAGAGATCATCTTCCTCTCCTTTGCAGATGTATTTTAGGTAACTTTCTTTAGCCTGTTTACTAGGCATATGCAAAATTTTGAAGTGTCAGAAATCGTACAAAAATCGGAAATTTTGCAAGTCGGAAGCCATATCCAAAGCGTTTGTGTGGCCCACACCAAATATCATCAATGTTTAACATTTATACAACTGATAACCTGCTGCAGAAGGGACAGAGAGTTTCATCTATGCTGACGATTGTGTCATCACTGCCCCAGTGAGCTTTGAAATAGTTGAATAGAACAGTGTTTCTCAACCTGGGGGTCGGGACCCCTGAGGGGGTCGCGAAGGGGTGTCAGAGGGGTCGCCAAAGACCATCAGAAAACACAGGATTTTCTGATGGTCATGGGGATTCCATGTGGGAAGTTTGAGCCAATTCTATCGTTGGTGGAGTTCAGAATGTTCTTTGATTGTAGTGAACTATAAATCCCAGCAACTACAACTCCCAAAAGTCAAGGTCTATTTTCCCCAGACTCCACCAGTGTTCACATTTGCGCATATTGAGTATTTGTGCCAAGTTTGGTCCAGATCCACCATTGCGTGAGTCCACAGTGCTCTCTGGATATAGGTGAACTACAACTCCCGAACTCAAGGTCAATACCCACCAAACCCTTCCAGTGTTTTCCGTTGGTCATGGGAGTTCTGTGTGGCAAATTAGGTTCAAATCCATCACTGGTGGAGTTCAGAATGCTCTTTGATTATAGGTGAACTATAAATCCCAGCAACTACAACTCCCAAATTACAAAATCAATCCTCCCCCAACCCCACTAGCATTTACATGTGGGTGCATCGGGTATTTGTGCCTAGTTTGGTCCAGTGAATTAAAATACATCTTGCATATCTGATATTTACATTATGATTTATAACAGTAGTAAAAGGACTATTATGACGTAGCAACAAAAACAATGTTATGGTTGGGGGTCACCACAACATGAGGGACTGTATTAAGGGGTCACGGCATTAGGAAGGTTGAGAACCACTGGAATAGAAGCTCTCCAAAGCTTTAGGTGTTCTTACTGCCTATTACAGAAAAAACCAGCTAATTCCCAATCCATTGAAAACACAGGTGTGTGCTTTTCAACTTAAGAACAGACAAGGATCTTGAGTTCTGAGGATTACATGGGAAAGAACCCCACTGGAGCATTGCAGCACACCCAAATACCTAGGAGTTACCCTGGAGTATGCTCTGACTTACAAGATACCCTGCTTGACATCAAGCAAAAATTGGGTGCTAGAAATAATATCATACAAAAGCTGACTGGCACAACCTGTGGATCTCAGTGAAGCCATCTGTCCTTGAGCTTTGCTACTCTGCTGCTGAGTACGCATGCCCAGTGTGGAACACACCTCACCACGCTAAAACAGTGGATGCGTCTCTTAATGAGACATGTCACAATATCAAGGATGTCTTCACCCTACAGTACTGTAGAAATTATACTGTTGAACCACCTGATATCCGCTGGGATGTAGCAGCCAATAATGAAAGGACTAAGGCAGTGTTGTGACTCAGTTTGACTCTCAGTCTGAAGCTGAGCTGTTTGGGCATTCTGAGCCTGATTTTGGGACTTCTGAGCCTGATTTCCTGCAGGATGACGAGGAGGCTGATGGGTTACAGATTTCTGTACATGTTTCAGACGGGGCTGATTGTGACTGCTGAAGGAGAAACAGCAAGTCAGTTCCCCGGGGAAAGGACTGTTCCTGCAGTGAGAGAGACTGATAGCGAGAGTGAAATCCAACATGGCCAGGTGGAGGATCTTTCCCAGCTGGACTCTGTTAAGGGGTTGCATAGCCTTGCAGATAATGAATTAATGAGCAGACAAGATTGTTTGCAATTAAGGCTTCAGAGAAGCACTCACTTGGCCAGCAAGCGAGAAGCCAAACAAGGTCAACGCAATGCTTTCATGTTCGCAAAGGGTATTTAGTCTTGTAGCTGACAGGCAGTTGTTGTCAGTCCAACATTGCTCTTCCCATGTTAACTTCTGGAGATTTTCCTTGGCTTTTCGCAGCACGCTTCTGGCTTCCTGAGTCTGGGATTTGGGTCTTGTTTTCAACTGTTTTTCATGGACTTTTGTTTGACCATTGCTAAGGGATTATGTTTCATGTTTTTGCCTTTGGATCTTGGGAACTTTGCCTTTGCATTTAAGTCTCTGTTTTGCCTATGGAACTATTGCATTTCTATTTCTTTGTTTTGATTTTGCTTTTCTCAATAAACTACAAAAACCTACAGCCTTGGTATGGTGGTGTCTAGAGCAAGGTGGAAACTACCCTGAATTGCAACAGGCAGTGACATCTCTAGCCCATCCTCTGTTCGGATATCAGTCAGCACACCAACGCCTTAAATCAAGAGTTTTCTAAGATCTCCAGAGATACTCGCAGGAACATCTCAGCAAGCAAGAGTCCAAAAGTGGCAGGCTAAATCAGCGGCTGACACAGAATGAGAGACTCTCCGCTGGGCATACAGAAGAAGGGACAACCTGGAAGGCACTGAACAGGATGCACTCTGGCACCACAAAAATCAGAGCCAACCATAAGCAATGGGGCTGCAAAGTGGAGTCTGTGACATGCGAGTGCAGCGGAGAGCAAACCACATACCAACTACTACAATGCAACCTGAGCCCCTTTCACATGCACAGCGGAGAACTTTCTTATAGCAATACCAGAGGTACTCCAAGTGGCCAGCTACTGGTCAAAGGGCATTTAGTGTAATGCCAAGTTTTCAAACTTTGCTTGTGTTTTTAAATACATTACAACTGTACCCTCAGTTCACTTCTGACACAATAAATACCCCTGTTCTTAACTGTGAGTTGTTTATAAGTTGCATGTTTGTAACTTGGGGACTGCCTGTATAGTACTGGCAATGCTGCACCAAATACTCCTACAAAGAGCCCCCAGCTGGTATCGATGCACCCCCTTCCAACCCAATCCCACCCAACACCCAACAGAAGCAGCTAGAAGCCAAGGAAAATGTCTTATGCTGGTTCTTGCCTCCCAGCCCCGATCAAAGGCGCATTGTTTGGGATGCTCAAAGTGTAACCAGAGACGCAGCAGCCGCTGAGGATCTGCTTTCCTGGCCAGCCCAGGGCTTGAGAGCATGCCTTTGTTCACCAAAGAGAGGGGCCTCTGTGCGCGGAGAACAGATCCCCGAGGGGGAGTTGATCTTACTGCATGGAAAAACGGTTGGTGTCAAGCTGCGAGGAGGGAAGGGTACAAGGACGCAAGCCATAATGGTATAGGAACAGAGGCAGGAACCCCATCCATCACTGCAGGGTCCTGCTGCCTTTTCCATCTTGACCAGGAAAAATTGAACAGGCCTAATGTGTCCAGAGAAGGACGGCAGTTAAGGACGGACCCTATTGACATGTTTAAATAACATTATGCAACACATTTTTGTTCCTGAGTTATAAATGCCATTTCCTAATTGGTTCTATCATAAAAACACAGGAAACGTTAATTAAACTGTGAGAACTTTGTTTTGGCGAGAAGGACATCATCCTCCAGCACATTTTGCTGTAGTTTTTCAATGAATATCTCAGAGAGTCTCAACCAATTCAACATAGGGTTTGCTGTGAGTTTTCTGGGCTGTCTGGCCATGTCCAAGAAGCATTCTCTCCTGCCATTTTGCTTAAATCTATGGCAAGGTTGAGGACGTCTGTTGGAAATGAGGCAAGTGAGGTTTATATATCTGTGGAATGATTTCCAAGCTGGGAGAAAGAACTCTTGTCTGCCTGAGGCAAGTATGAATGTAACAATTGGACACCTTGATTAGCATTTAATGGCCTTGCAGCTTCAATCAAAGGATTCCCCCAGGAAGCCTAGCTAGTTACTGCCAGGAGGAATCCATTATTAGGAGGTGTTAGCTGGTCTTGGTTGTTTCTTCTCTGTAATTCCCATCCCACCCCCCAATATTGCTCTTTATTTACTGCCCTGATTGTAGAGTTTTTAAAATACTGTTAGTCAGATTTATTTCATTTTCATGGTTTCTTCCTTTCTGTTGAAATTGTCCACATGCTTGTGGATTTTAATGGCTTTTCTGTGTAGTCTGACATTTTTGAGTAACACTCAAAATGCAGGGGAATTCCAGACATGAATAAATCAGGGCCAGCTAACACCTCCCAACAGAGGATTCTCCCGGGCAGGAAGCAGCCAGGCTTTGAAGCTGCAAGGCCATTCAATGCTAACCAAGGTGGCCATTTGCAACATTCACACTTGCCTCAAGCAGACAAGAGTTCTTTCTCCCACTCTGGACATTATTCCTCGAATATATAAGCCTCACTTGCCTATACATTTTTCTCAGGAGGAGGCGGTGGTTTACAGTATCATAAGCCGCTGACAGGTCTATGAAGACAGCTCCTGATTCTATGCTTGTTTATATACCGCTTTTTCCTCTCTTAAACTCAAAGTGACTAACGATACTAACAACAATACGATGTCTGGAGGTTTAGAAGAGAAAAGGACCTCCTCTGAAGTCTTCTAAGGAGGCAATGCTGGTCCCTTATGGCCTATGGAACTGCTGCTGAAATGCCAAGCACAACTGAGTTGTTGTGCAGAAATTCTGCTGGCATCATGGGCTTGACATTCCCAGCCCTTCCCCCTTCTCCTAAATCCTTTCTTCCCCTGTTTGTGCTTCGATTCAAAGTCCTGGGACCCACAAGGCAGGGAGCTGGTGCCATCCTGACTGGCCCACTGCCCTCAAGAGCCTCTGAGCAAGGCCGTATCTGGCTTCTCATCTCCTCGTTCTTTAACCGGCAGCACCCCTTAATTACGCCATTGCGGGAAGATAAAAAGACATGGCATCGTTTCACTTCATTTTAAGAGCAGTCTTAAAATCAGTTATGGCATCTCGCGACGCCCATTTGGCACCCACAGTCATCATCCCTGTTGCCTCAAGGGTCCTTGCTGAGGAAGATAATATGGGGCAAACCCCAGCCATGACAGGGACAAGGGCTGCAATTCCCAAGCTCCACTGCACCTACGCTTAGGATTTACACAAAGCTTAGGAAATATTGGACTAGAACCTTCTATATGGACAGAAAATTGCCTGACATTTTGAACCAAAGCACAAATGGATTGCTTTATGTTCTAAACAGTAAACTTGGGCCCTCCGGGTGTTTTGGACTTCAACTCCTACAATTCCTAACACTGGAGTAGAAATAATCTATTTGGCAGATGACAAGCTATTTAATCTCAGCTGATTGAAACCCAAAACAAAGGTCACAACAACATCTATTATGGAACTCTAATATGCTGATGATAATATAGTCTGTGTGCATTCAGAAGAAGATCTACAAGACATTCTAAACACCTTTGCAGAAGCATAAAAGAAGCTCAGCCTGTCATTGAACATTGAGAAGACCGAAGTGCTCTTCCAGCAGACACCAGCCAATCCCTCTCCAATGCCAGAAATATAGCTTAATGGTGTCACATTAGAAAATGTTGATAATTTCTGCTACCTTGGCAGCCACAACAGTCAACATTGACACTGAAATACAACACCGTCTGAGCTCTGTGAGTGCAGCATTTTTCCAAATGAAGCAGAGAGTGTTTGAGGATCGGGACATCCGTAGGAAGACCAAGGTGCTTGTTTATAAAGCTATTGTTCTCCCAAACCTGTTTTATGCCTGACTAATGTGTACTGTCCACAGACATCACACTCAACTCCTGGAACAATTCCATCAGCATTGCCTCCAAAAAAATGCTACAAATCTCTTGGGAAGACAGACAGACAAATGTCAGCGTGTTTTGATGTGTTATCATCCTTGTGGAAGGCTTCTCTCTTATCCCCGCATGAGGAGCTGGAGCTGATAGAGGGAGCTCATCTGCGCTCTCCCCAGATTCGAACCTGTGACCTGTCGGTCTTCAGTCCTGCCGGCACAAATGTTTAACCCACTGCGCCATCGGGGGCTCTGCTAAAGATGGGCTTAAAGCTAGCCTTAAAAACTGTGGCATCGACACTGAGAGAGAACTAGGAATACCTGGCCCTTGAGCGCTCTAACTGGAGGTCAGCTGTGAGCAGCAGTGTTGTGGAATTCGAAGAGGTACAAATGGAAGGCTAAAAGGAGAAATGTGCCAAGAGGAAGGCGTATCAAGCCAACCCTGACCAGGATTGTCTTAAAGGAAGGAATTGTGGGAGTTGAAGTCCAAAACACCAGGAGGGCTCAAGTTTGCCCATGCCTGTTCTAGACTGAGCATAATAGTCAAAAATAATCCAAGAGAGGCAGACTTCCTGCAATGGGATTTTGCATTGTTACAGAATACCCACAAGCAGCCACACATCTACATACTGGGCAAGACTCCCAAAGCATAAGGCACAAAATTGAGAAATTTTAGAAATGCAAAATGTTATGAGTTCATCCTGCAAACTCTGGCAATTCTAGTTCCTAAAATGAGAAATGTTGCTGTCAAACAGGTTGGATGGGAGGGCCAGCACGAATCTGATCCCGTGTTGCTTGTTGTCAGCTCTTCGCTCTGCCACGCAGGTGCCCTTGGCATCTCCTGGGCAAACGCATGCCAAGCCTGGGCTATAAACACACCAGAGTTCTCCAGCTTGGGAGCCAAAGGAGCCAAAGACGGGCCTGCACCGGCCTGCCTGGGCCTGGCTCCAGTGACTCCTCAGCTCAGATTCAATTACAGTAAGATTTTTTTTTTTTAAAAAAAAATGACAAGACATACAAGTGCTGCCAAAATATCCATGGACCGATCTTCAACGGCTGTAGCCAGGGAATGGGATTAGCATCAAAGCGACAAAGAAAAATAACAGTGTTCAAATACCTGGTTGAGCAGATGGCTTAAAAATCGTGCTGCAGAATTGGAGAGCCTTTATAATAAATACTAATTATAACACAGTAGTGCTCCTTTTTTCTTAACTATATGTGAGTCCTTGTGCATTCCTTGAAAATGGTAATTGCTTGACAGCGTTTACATGCCACTTTTCGGCAGAAAGAAGCAACCTCCTTCTGATGCCCAGGCAGCATGGCATTTGGTCTCTCTGCAGAATATTTTGAACATGTTAAAGGGCAGGATTTGGAAATCTGTGACCTCTCTCCAGTTGCTTTGGACTACAAGATCCATCCTCCGTTGCCTCTGGCCTTGCTGATGGGAATGTAAGGCCCAAAAAT
The DNA here is from genome assembly GCF_025583915.1 of Anolis sagrei ordinatus. Lineage (NCBI taxonomy): Eukaryota > Metazoa > Chordata > Lepidosauria > Squamata > Anolidae > Anolis > Anolis sagrei. The sequence continues at coordinate 24,443,592 of NW_026847882.1, forward strand.
CTGAAGATTATGGGTTTCCTATCCATGAGCAAAAAAACAAAGAGGAACACTTATGCTGTAGACCAAACATGGGCAAACCTTGGCCCTTCCAAATGTTTTGGACCTCAACTCCCACAATTACTAACAGCTCCAGGCCCTTTTCTTTTCCCCCTGAACTGCTTAAGCATGCCAAATGTGGATCAGGTCTATTATTGGAGGGGGTCACAGTGCTCTGCCTTGTCAAAGGTTGAACTACAACTTCCATCCTGTTGAGTCAGTCCTCCAAACCCCTCCAGTCTGTTTAGTTGGTGACCAATTCCTCTCTGTTTGCTGTGTGCTGTAGGAAAGGGTTAGGGGAGAGGCAGCGGGTGGGGCAACGCAGATTTCACATCAATGGGGAGAGAAAGGAACCCTGGGATGCCTCCCTGTGATGGACAAAACACCTCAAATCTAGGATGAAATGGTCCCCAGATGAAAGGTGTTGGGTGGGCCATAGTGTTTGGGGAGGACATTGGCAGGGTTTGGACTACATGTTCGTGGTGCTTGCTCTAACCTGCAATGTCAGTGGAGGGAGTGCCTTTGGGGGCTTCCTGAGGAGGTTGGAAGCTGTCTGTGTAAGCGGCACCTCTGCCACATACACACACACACATTTTTCACTTTTATTATGTGTATAGATCTCTAGAAATCTTTAGAGGACCAAGACATGCCTAGGGAGGACACCTCTCTTAAGCACTGCCAGGTCCTCTAGTGTGAAAATGTGGCCAGAAGCATATCATTCACCAGGCTTGGGCAAACCGGGGCCCTCCAGGTGTTTTGGACTTCCACAATTCCTATTGGCCTCAGCCCCCCCCCCCCCGCCGCTTAAGGGGCCTGAGGCTGAAAGGAATTGTGGGAGTTGAAGTCCAAAACACCTGGAGGGCTCAAGTTTGCCCAGGCCTGTCATAGACTCACAGAGAGGGTCTAAAAATGCATAGAGAAGACTTTTAAAAAAGGTTAATTCAACTATGGGTCATGGACCTTTGGATATGGGAGTCATTTTGTACTACAAACATGTGATGTATAAGGAAGGCCTGATATGAGAGAAGCCTTGTGTGTAATGCTCCAAGGCTGTTGCGTGGAAAGCTACTATGTATTTGTTTATTTGTTTTATCAAAACCTAGTTATTGTAAATAGTGCAACTATATTGTTTTACAACAAAGAGAAGCCTCCTATGGAAGAGATAACATTGGCCTGTGTATTTTTGTTCAGTTGGGAGGCTGTTAGGAATTGTGGGAGTTGAAGTCCAAAACACCTGGAGGGCCAAGGTTTGCCCATGCGTACTGTAGACTCAAGCTTTCTCTTAGCAACGTTTGATTCAGAGGTTTGCCATTACCTTCCTGATGAAAGACTGTGACTTGCCCAAGGGTCACCCAGACGTTTGTGGTTGTTCCTTCCAGGCGTTGTCGCAGCCACAATGGACTGCCAGGAACAGAGGTGATACACCTTGCAATAGGACACACCCCAGGAGAGAGAGGCTAACCTTCATGTCTCTTTGCTTCTCAAAGCCACAGGCTGGTGATTGCTGGAAGCAGAACCCGCTGGGGCGAAGGGCCGGATCCTGCAAAAGATGATGGCGCCGAGACCGACAAGTAGGATGCGGGTTGAACAGCAAAGGATTCTAGGAGATGCTTTCAGGCACACAGCTAACTCAGAAGGTGTATTGATGACAGGCAACTGGGCTGCACCTCTGTGGATGAATAGAGTCAGCCCTTCACATTTGTGGGTCAAGCATTCACAGATAGGATTATTTGCACATTGGAAAAAAAAAGTTATCTCGAGCATGTCTGGTCCCTCCAGTGCGATTCTATGGCCATCTTCCACAGGAGAACGAATGCATGCTTTCTCTAGTATGTTTGGATCCTCCAGAGCAATTCCACGGCCAACTTCCACAACAAATACACTTTCTCCAGGATGTTTGGGTCCTCCAGAGCAATTCCATGACCAACTTCCACAGGAGAGAACAAATACACACTTTCTCCAGGATGTTTAGGTCCTCCAGAGCAATTCCATGGCCAACTTCCACAACAAATACACTTTCTCCAGGATGTTTGGGTCCTCCAAAGCAATTCCATGGCCAACTTCCACAGGAGAGAACAAATACACACTTTATCCAGGATGTTTGGGTCCTTCAGTGCGATTCTATGGCTAACTTCCACCGGAGAGAATAAATCCATGCTTTCTCTAAGATGTTTCTGCCCTTCTGTGTGATTCTTTGGCCAACTTTTACAGAAGAGACTAAATACACACTTTCTCAAGCAGGTTTGGGTCCTCCAGCGCAATTCCATAGCCAACTTCCAAAGGAGATAACAAATAACACATTTTCTCTAGGAAGTTTAGGTCCTCCAGTGCAATTCTATGACCATCTTCCACAGGAGAGAACAAATACACACTTTCTCCAGGATGTTTAGGTCCTCCAGTGGGATTCTATGGTCAACTTCCACCGGAGAGAATAAATCCATGCTTTCTATAAGATGTCTGGGTCCTCCAGCACAATTCTACAGCCAACTTCCACTGGAGATAACAAATACACATTTTCTCTGGAATGTTTACGCCCTCCAGTGTGATTCCATACGGGGACATGAGGGAAGCCCCCCCATCATCCCCCACTCAGAGGATGGTAAAACATCTGGACGTTCCCTGAGCAACATCCTTGCAGACAACCAATTCTCTCACACCAGAAGTGACTTTCGGTTTCTCAAGTTGCTCCTGACATGAAAAAAATTGATAAAGAAATGCTCTTTCAGAGGTGCTGATGGAAATCCTGTGTAACTCCTGATGGAATCTAAGTCTAAGCAGTTTTTCAATCCCTTTAGTGTTTACTCCACTTTCCTGCCTGATGGGAGAAATGTTCTCAGCAAACGTATATGTAGGGACCCCATGTATCTTATGGGAGTCTAATTTCATCTATACGAATGAAGACTGCAAAGAGATAGTAGCGATTACCACAACCAAGCAAGCCCACACCATCCCCAAATACTTCCAACCAACATGTCATAAAAGTCAGCAAAACCATTCTGCCAACTCGGACATTTCAAGCTCTGAGCAAAACCTCTACAAAAAGAGCTGGCGGGATTGGTCTCATTCGACGAAATACCCGCCAAGACAGGCAATTATAGAGCCCGGCCCTATAATCATGGCTTTGCCGTGAATCAGCAGAATGTGCTGACATGCACCACTGGAGGGGAAGGGATTAAAACAACATGCGCCTCATGATGAGAGCCAGGCGAGGTGCCCGGCTCCACCTTCTCAATGTCCAAAAGTGAGAGGGAGGGGAAGACAGCCGGCAAAAGCTGTGCAGAAAACTGGCAACGAACCCCAAATACACAAACTCTCTCTTCCTAACTCTATTATGCCTTCTCTTTGCATGCCTTTGGTGTACCACTCGGCTTCAAAACATGAGAAAAGGAAAGACCGTGAAGGTTGCCCCACCTGCACCATTCCTGCCCTGCAAAACTCCTTAAGCGTTATGGTTGACTACGCTGCCAAGACAGAATTATGTTCAGCTGAAAGAACAACATGGATGAACAAAACTAGAACAGAAGTATCATGAATGGATCATCCTCAATGCGTATAGCAAAGTAAGATATTGACTCAAAGAACAACTAGCTGTCTTCCTCACGCGACAAGCCTTTGCGATGTCTTCTTGGTCACACTATATATATATTTAAATGTAGAGAATCTCATATATATATATCTCATATATATATGCCAAACAAGCCTGAGTGGGAAGAAGCAGCAACTGTTCGTGTGTAAAATGCCACAGGAGATAGAAGCACACCCACTCACTGACTGCTAAGGAAAAGCTGATCAATCTGTAGTGAGGAAGACCACGTTTTTAAAAATACCACTTGATGGTCTGATTACAGAAACACACCATTCTGTTCATATAATAGTCACCATTTCACCCATGGTCAGAACTGTCCTCATGCCAAGGATCTTAAGTAACGTTTCTCAACTTGGGGGGTTGGGACCCCTAGGGGTGTCGGGAGGGGGTGTCAGAGGGGTAGCCAAAGGTCATCAGAAAGCACAGTCTTTTCTGTTGAGCATGGATTTTCTGTGTGGGAAGTTTGGCCCAATTCTGTCATTGGTAGGGTTCAGAATGCTCTTTAATTGTAGGTGTACTATAAATCCCAGCAACTACGATGCCCAAATGTCAAGGTCTATTTTCCCCCAAACTCCATCAGTGTCTACATTTGGGCATATTGAGTATTTGTGCCAAGTTAGGTCAAGATCAATCATTGTTTGAGTCCACAGTGCTCTCTGGATATAGGTGAACTACAACTCCAAAACTGTCACGTTGCCAGGGCTCTACCTTATTTAGGTGAGATTAACCAAACTCCCAGTTTTATCAAACAGTTTAATTAAAACATCACTTACTTGCTGGCTGTTTTAATCTTGGAATCCTGGAACCTTGAACCTTTGGACTGGCTTTTGACTAAGGTATAGACTCTTGATCCCTAGACTTTGTTTATTGAACTCTCGGCATTTGACCATTGGACTGGACCCTTTTGACTACGGAGTTGTTTTTCCTATCGGTTTTTGTTTATTCTGTAGCTGTGTGCTATCTTTGTGTTTATATTTTGGACTATAAAAACAGCCAGCAAGTGCTGTTTTAATTAACTGTTTGATAAAACTGGGATTTTGATTAATCTCTACCTAAACAAGGCAGAGCCCTGGCAATGTGACAGCCATAGAGTGGGGCTTTGACAGTTAAAGTGGTACCAAAGTGTCAATACCATATGGTGCACATATACCGAACAGTGACACTGATCCAGGTGCTTGTCTGATGCATGCCAAGCGGAAAGATACCACGCAAATACAAGTTCCCCCAATGAAGAGGGTGCTCACAATTGCCTCCATCCAAAGACAAGATTTATTTGACGGGCGACAAGCTCTGCTTGGCAGGACTGATGGGTTCCTTCAGAGCCCTGCCCCAGCTGCACAAAGGGACTGAGGAGGGAAGAAAGGCAGACAAAGGCAGAGTTCCTCCCTCTGGGAACACGCCTCATTGTGCCTTTGTCCTTTAAGGACGTCCCATCCATCAGGAGGCTTTCTAGGAGTCGGAGCGGAAAAGAGACAGGTTTTTTGACTCCCGATGAAATCATGGCTTTGTCAAAAGCAAACAAACGCCACAAATGGATAGAAACTAGACCTCCGTGGGATCGTCTGCACTCAAATGTGAGGAACAGAACAGGTCACGGCACAGAACTTCTTCGTCACCTGGATTGTGCAGCACACTTCTTTCATTAAGCATCACATGTTTGTAGTACAGAATGGCTCCCATATCCAAAGGTCCATGACCCGTAGTCTTCTCCATGCATGTTCTAGACCAGTGCTTCTCAACCTTCCTAATGCTGTGACCCCTTAATACAGTTCTGTTTGTCGTGCTGACCCCTCAACCATATAATGATTTTTCTTGCAATTTCATAAATGTAATGTTGCTACTTTTATAAATTGTAATGTATATATCTGATATGTAGGAGGTATTCTCATTCACTGGACCAAATTTGGCACAAATACCCAACATGCTCAAATATGAACACTGGTGGGGTTGGGAGAGGATCGATTTTGTCATTTGGGAGTGGTAGTTGCTGGGATTTACAGTTCACCTACAATCAAAGAGCATTTTGAACTCCACCAATGATGGAATTTAACCAAACACGGCACACAGAACTCCCACGACCAATAGAAAATACTGGAAGGTTGTTGTAGGTTTTTTCGGGCTATATGGCCATGTTCTAGAGGCATTCTCTCCTGACATTTTGCCTGCATCTATGGCAAGCATCCTCAGAGGTAGTGAGGTCTGTTGGAACTAGGAAAAAGGAAAAAGAATGCCTCTAGACCATGGAATTGAACCAAACGCACACAGAACTCCCATGACTAACTGAAAATACTGGAAGGGTTTGGTGGGCATTGACCTTGAGTTTTGGAGTTGTAGTTCACCTACATCCAGAGAGCACTGTGGACTCAAACAATTATGGATCTGGACCAAACTTGGCACGGATACTCAATATGCCCAAATGTGAACACAGTGGAGTTTGGGGGAAATAGACCTTGACATTTGGGAGTTGTAGTTGCTGGGATTTATAGTTCACCTACAATCAAAGAGCATTCTGAACCCCACCAACAGAATTGGCCAAACTTCCCAAACAAAACCCCCAAGATCAACAGAAAAAACTGTGTTTTCTGATGGTCTTTGGCGACTCCTCTGACACCCCCTTGCGACCCCCAGGTTGAGAAACGTTGAGCCGGACTGCCATTATCATTATTTTTTATGCAAGGAATCATTTAAAAGTGCACACATCTACCCCATTTGCTGCCTAATATGGAACAACCTGCTCTACTTCCTTGGGATTTTAACCTCCTGGATCCGCTGTGCTGGAAGACAGGGCCATGCTCCTAAATACAATTAAGTCTATGATGTTTGATCATTCTCCAAGTGCAGCTTAATGGGCCACAAAAACTCATCACCAGGCAGGATTTCCCCCCTGCCCCATCTTCCGAATTTAGTTCAGATCTGTTGCATCCAGTTATCCATTATCCCAACATCCCACCGTTTATTAATCCCATCTGTCTCTTTCGGCGGTTGCAGCAACTTCCACTGTTGCGCGGTGATCAACCTTGCAGCAACCGCAATACTTTGGGCCATGTTTTTTAGCGAGCAAACAAAATGATTGCCTCTGACAACAGTTGCCGCTTTAATAAAAAGACTGCAATTTCTACCATTTTTTAAATTGATGGAGGACCCTTTAGTTTACCTACAGCTAGCCCTGCCAGCAAATTCATCTCTTCTCTTCTATACATCCATTTGACCCTTCCAGGTTCGAAATGCCCCAAAAGCACAATGTTATAAACAGTTCCCCTTAAGGTTCGCACTTAAAGATCATGAAGGTGGGCTTGCCCATCAACATTTCGCTTCAAATACAGTATTTGTAAATGTATATTTCATTTTTGCAAATACACCTTGCTTCTTTGAGACCGAGGAAGTTATTATGCAATAGCCTAGGGCTGCCCTTGAAAAGATCCTATGTAGTTTCCAGTAATGTGGCAGCCTTTGTTTCATGAAAGGATTATCAGTAAGGTTGGGAATAATGTATTTTACAAGCAGCAGTGAAGCAGATAGAGCCAGAATGGCACAGGAGTGTTGGACAAGGACTCCAAGAGACTTTATGCCAGTTCCTTCCTCTGAACAAGGTATCTGTTGACAGTCTCCCATTGGAGTTAACTTGAAGGCACATTGGGACAAAAGCAACACCCAAGAAGTGAATCTTCCAAAAAACAAAAGGTCAGGAAAAGTCCAGTGTACACACCACCGAGTCTTCTTAAAAGGGTTCTGGGGAGTTCCAGTCCAACCAGTCAGCCACTTGGGTTAATTTGATCCAGGTCAAGTTCTGCAATTTCAGCTTCCTCCAACTCTAGAGATGTTCCTTAACTACAACTCCCAGACTGCTTCTTTCAATATGGCCAGCAGCTGCATGTGTGCCCTAGGAGCTGTAGTCCAAAACGGGAATATCTGCAAAGCCTACCTGGAGTACATCACATCTGGGGATTTGTGTGTGTGTGTTAGAAGCTACTTGAGAAACTGCTAGTTGCATCTGGTGTCATAGGAGCCCAATAGTGGCGCAATGGGTTAAATGAGGAATCGGCAAACCCAGGTCTGGGGGCCGGATGCAGCCCCTTGGGCTCTATTCTCACACCCTCCTAGCTCCCACATTCCTATCCTTCCCTCTCTCTTTCTCCTTCCCTTCCACCCTTCCTTCCTCTTTCCTTCTTCCTTCCCTCCCTCTTTCTCCCTCCCTCTATCCTTCCCTTCCTTCCTTCCCTCCCTTTTGTCTTTCCATCCTTCTCTCTTTCCTCCCTCTCTCCCTCCCTTCCCTTCCCCCTTCCCTTCTCCTCTCTTCCTTCCTCTTTCCTTCTTTCCTTCCTCCCTCTCTCCCTCCCTTCCTTCCCTCTTTCTCCCTCCCTCTATCCTTCCCTTCCATCCTTCCTTTCTTCCCCTCTCCCTCTTCTTTCCTTCCCTCCTTCCCTCCTTCTTTCTCCTTCCTTTTCACCCTTTCGTCCTTCCTTCCTTCCATCCTCTTTCCTCCTTCCTTCCCTTCCTCCCTTCCGTACCTCCCTCTTTCCCCCTCCTTCCCTTCCATCCTTTCCTATCTTCCTTTTTCCTTCCTTCATTCCTTCCCTTTTGTCTTTCCTTCCTTCTCTCTCTCCTTCCTCCTTCCCTCTTTCTCCTTCCATCCTTCCCTCCCTCCCTTTCATCCTTCCTTCCTTCTCTCTTTCCTCCCTCTCTCCCTCACTTCCTCCTCCTTCTCTCCCTCTTTCTCCCTCCCTCCTTCCCTTCCATCCTTCATTCCTTTCCTATCTTCCTCTTTTTCCTTCCTTCATTCCTTCCCTTTTGTCTTTCCTTCCTTCTCTTTCTCCTTCCTCCTTCCCTCCCTCCCTCCCTCCCTCCCTCTTTCTCCTTCCCTCCCTCTCTCTCCTCCTTCCTTCTCCTCTCTCCCTCTTTCTCCCCCCTCCTTCCCTTCCTCCTTCATTCCTTTCCTATCTTCCTCTTTTTCCTTCCTTCATTCCTTCCCCTTTGTCTTTCCTTCCTTCTCTTTCTCCTTCCTCCTTCCCTCCCTCCCTTTCGTCCTTCCTTCCTTCTCTCTTTCCTTCCACCATCAGGCAGCCAGTCCCCCTAGTACAAAGTGCTAGCATGCGGCCCCCACGTTAGAAAGTTTGACCATGCCTGGGTTAATAATAATAATAATAATAATAATAATAATAATAATAATAAACCTTTATTTGTACCCTGCTACCATCTCCCGAAGGACTCGGTGCAGCTTACAAGAGGCCGAGCCCAAATACAACAATAAAACAGCAGCAACAACAACAACACAATAAAAAAACAAAGCAATAACATTAACAACACCCAATGATGCAATTAAAAACAATGGCCGGGCCAAATGTAATAATTAAATTTTAAAAGTGCTGGGCATGACAAGGTGGGGTGTTTGGAGGGGGATGGGCATGCAGATATCCTGGATCTCTGATAAAGTGCGTTGGGACATAATGCTAGGAATTTCCTTACTCTGGAAAGGCACACTGGAACAACCATGTTTTCAAGCTCCTCCTAAAGATTGCTAGCGACGGGGCCTGCCTGATGTCCTTAGGGAGAGAGTTCCAGAGTTGAGGGGCCACCACCGAGAAAGCCCTATCCCTCATCCCCACCAATCGTGCTTGCGATGCCAGTGGGATTGTAAGCAGGGCCTCTCCAGATGAACGAAGAACCTTGTGCAGGCAGGACTGCTGACTGACAGGTTGGAGGTTTGAATCCGGGGAGCGGGGTGAGCTCCTGTCTGTCAGCTCCAGCTTCCCATGTTGGGACATGAGAGAAGCCTCCCACAAGGATAGTAAAACATCAAACATCCGGGCGTCCCCTGGGCAACGTCCTTGCAGACGGCCAATCCTCTCAAACCAGAAGCGACATCTGGGAATGATGACGATTACTGCTTTTGCCACAAGCACCAGTGCTCCAAAGGTTTGTTTTCCATGCCGTCATTTCTGGATGACAAGTCCTCAGCAGATCAAGAGCTTGTTAGCAGTCCCTAAGTACGTCTCCATGCCCACAACCCTATTATTTTCCACCCAGCCCCTGCTACTCCCACCCATGAGGTCATTCCATTTCACCCTGGGTAATTTCCCAGCCCTCCTCTGCGCTGATTTGTTTTCCTGGGTGCCCAGCGCAAATGGAAAGTGTCACACTCCCACCACTGACATCCCTGCCCCTGGAGTCACCAAGGCCACAAAACAGGCAGAAAAACATGAACTGAAAACTATCTGGAAACAGAGAGCTCCCTGGAATTAGGGTTACCATTTGAACAGGCAAAAATACATACATTTAGACAGGATGACCCAAAAAATAAAAAGTAAGCAAGTTGCGATTTCTTTCTTCATGTGCCTTAAAGTCAAAACATTGATCGTTATCATTAACTATGTACATATTTGGGATCTCACAGAGTCAAACAAGCAAAATACACCAAAGATATTACAGTCTACTTCAGCGTTTCTCAACCTGGGAATCGGGACCCCTGTGGGGTCACGAGGGGTCACCAAAGACCTTCAGAAAACATATATTTCTGATGGTCTTAGGAACCCCTTTGGCAGAGAAGACTGTACACCTTTCTGCCTGACCTTCTCTCCCTATTTGGAAACAGATGGTGAATCCTCTCACCAAAAGCCCTCTTCCACTGTGATTGGCTGGTCTTTCAGCCAAGAGACTCCAAGCAGGAAGGGAGATCAGGCATGCTTGGCACATGGCAGCATGGTGCACATGTGTGGGCGAGGAAGAGCATGCAAGGCTGGAGGGAGGCTCATGGCAGTGAGTTCCTTCAAGGCATGGGAAGGTGGGAAGTTTGGTCCCATTGTTGGCGGAGTTCAGAATGCTCTTTTGATTGTAGGTGAACTATAAATCCCAGCAACGACAACTCCCAAAACTAAAGGTCTATTTTCCCCAAACTCCAGCAGTGCTCACATTTGGCCATATTGAATATTCGTACCAAGTTTGGTCCAGATTCATCATTGTTTGAGTCCACCGTGCTCTTTGGATGTAGGTGAACTACAACTCCAAAACTCAATGTCAATGCCCACCAAACCTTCCAATATTTTCTGTAGATTGTGGAAGTTCTGTGTGCTAAGTTTGGTTCTATTCCATTGCTGGTGGAGTTCAGAATGCTCTTTGATAGTAGGTAAACTATAAACCCCAGCAACTAAAACTCCCAAATGACAAAATCAACCTCCGCCCAACCCCACCAGTATTCAAATATGTGTGTATCAGGTGATTGTGCCAAATTTTGTCTGGTGAATGAAAATACATGCTGCATACTAGATATTTTCATTACAATTTCATTATGTATTCATATGTTTTATGTAATTATTATGTTGCTTATTGTTTGCGTTTTCGGTTGTGTTTTGGTTTTCTTTATTGTAATTGTTGTTCGGGCCTGGCCCCATGTAAGCCACTCCGAGTCCCCATTGGGGAGATGGTGGCGGGGTACAAATAAAGTTTATTATTATTATTATTATTATTATTATTATTATTATTATTATTAATTCATAACAGAAGCAAAATTACAGTTATGAATTAGCAACACAAATACTGTTATGTTTGGGGGTCACCACAACATAAGGAATTGTATTGCGGGGTCACGGCATTGGGAACATTGAGAACCACTGGTCTACATTTTGCCAAGAAAACAAGGCTTAGAAAAAAAAGGCCAAGATAAGATTGGATCACTAAAAATCCACGTGAAGATATAAACTAACTCAGAGCTTGGAAGATTTGTTTTTCTGGATTATGGGTGTTGGTATTTCACAGTGGAGTATTTCGGCATATGTATTTTGTTGTATGAGGTGATGGCAATCTTGCAAAAAAGTAGCCCACAAAACACACCGAGTCGTTCCAAGCCCTTCCCACTATGGAGCAGAGCAACACCTAGTAAACGGAGCCACCAAGGTACACACCCTGCGTATCACTATTGCACAGGCATGCCCAGGACAGTTATAGCTGCTTTTAACAACCAGCCAGGAGGATAACATTCTGGTTGGACCAGTACGCCTGCAGCCCAATGGGAGCTCCAGGCACCTGCTCAACCCAGAAAGGCTCCTCCTGCCTCCTCCTCCTCCTTATGCTGCAAGGGTGAAGTATGAGCATGTTTCCCTCACAAAAAAGATAGCCACATAAACACCAACAAGCAGGAAAGGCCATTTGAATTGCCACTCAATCCCTTATTTTCATCCTACCACAGTTCTAGCTCAATGCCTCAAGAATTCCCGGCAGAATTTGATCCGGACCCAAGTCCAATGTCTTTCATGGAAATTTCTCAGTTGAGAGAAGTAAACTATTCTCTGCCACAGTCAAAGGTAGAAGGTAAAAGTTCCACAGAGAAGTCAAATCTCCCAGACTTAACGATCATTTTAGTGTGGTGTGGGAGCCAAGGTTTAGCTCCTCGTTGAGCCATGAAACCCAGTGAAAGGGTTTGGCCGGTCATACCTTTGTTTTCCCTAGTCTTTCCCTACTCCACTGGACTCTTGTGATGAGAAAGTGCGTAGGAAGAGAGCCGCTTTACCTCCTCAGGATAGGTGGAGGAAGGGTAGAATATAAAGAGACCAATGAGGGCCTCCCAACAGACTCTTTATCTTTAGTCTTGTCTTGGCCTGCCCCAGAATGGCAGCTGACCTGGGCCTGAAGGAGCTTCCCACTTTTCTTTGGCTCCAGCCTCCTAAGAAAAGAAAACTGGAAGAGGCTGTTGGATTCAACCGCACGCTGCCCAAGTCTCTTCTCTCTGTTTCTGCACTCATTTCCATTGGTTGTTTAAAATGGGTACTTTTCTACTGCAAGCCTTTCTGAATCTGCCTTCTTACATGGAGAGTATGTGCTGTGTGCTTTGAGATCTCTCTCTGCTTGTGTGTGTCAGAGAGATGTAGTGCTTGATGATTTTTCGCTCTCTTGAAACCTTAGAAGAGATGGGAGTTAGAGTAGCCCAGACCCAGTTCTTGACTATTTAAAAATGCAGTTGTTTCTTATTACTGTAAATAAACTTTTGTGATTTTTTAAAAGATTGAACTCTGCAGCTTCGTCTCCAAAGCTCCAAGTTCTTTACAGCCACATCACATTGTAAAGAATGAGCTGATGCTCAACTTTCGTATCATGTTTGGTTTAGAGTACTTTTCTCTAATAGAGGCTACTTTGTGACCATATCTCCCTCCATGTACCATCTCGGGCCCTCCGATCTTCTGGGGAGAACCTTCTTTCTCCCCTGCCAGTCTCATGAGCTTGCCTTGTAAGCACAAGGGAGAGAGCTTTTTCCTCAGTGGCTCCCCGACTCTGGAATTCACTACCTAGAGAAATTAGGAAAGCCCCTACCCTAGAAACTTTTAAAAAGAATCTCAAAACCTGGCTCTTCCGTTGCGCCTTTGGTGAATAGGTATTCAATCCCACATTATCCCTCATGTGCAATGTTCTGTCACTGGAGTATACGTTTGCCCCCTCGTGGGAAAGCTTGATTCCCCAACTCCCACTATAATGAGCCCTCTTCCACAAATAATTTGTTTCTCTTTTATCTCACCCAAGTTTTTAACCAGTTTTAATTAGTTCTTCTTTTAACCATTACATGTAGCCCGCCCATTGTCACTGTGTTTGTGTTTACTGTAATTTTATATTGTTTTATATTCATATGTTTTATGTAATTATGATGCTGTTGTTTATTGTTTATTGTTTGTGTTTTCAGTTTGCGTTTGGTTGTTCTTTATTGTAATTGTTGTTTGGGCTTGGCCTCATGTAAGCTGCTCTGAGTCTCCATTAGGGAGATGGTGGCGGAGTACAAATAAAGTTTATTATTTATTTATTATTACTTTGCTGACTGAAAGAAATAACTTCTTAACCGTTGCTTGGCTGTGACCTGAACTTCCAGCTCTTGCTTCCTCTGCTTTGCTTTGCTCTGACCTAACTCTCCTCCAACTCATACCAATAGCACTTGGGATGCTGGTCCTTTTTACAGTCCTCATATCTTTATCAACTTTCCTGCCAAGCCAGACTATGGCAAAGTTAGGCTACCGCTCCTAGAATCCCGGTGCTAAAGTTAGGAGAGCTGAGAGCCTTCCAAACCTACCTACTATAGGTGGATATCTCACCAATTACAATCCTATAGCAAATGGTCTCCACTGCAACCGTTGTAGCATTGAAGGACCCCACAGCCGAGTGTCACTCAACACTGCTGCCCTATTTACCTACATGTCTGACATTAGCATGCTGTGTTTTCATCCCCAGGGCCGACCTGCAGGAACGGCTCTTAGCAACAGCTTAGCTGCACAAAAGGTAAACACTCCACGCGTTGCTGAAGGAAGCAACAGGAAGCTACCTGAGTGCATTAGTTGTTGATTTTCCTTGCACATCTTCATTTACGATTGCTTGGGTTTCGTGTCCCAAAGTGAAAGAGCAGAAGCATTGCAAGACAGACGACAGATGTGTGAGCACAGTCAGAGCCTTAAGGGCTAGAAACATAACCTTTATTTTAAACAGAAGGTGTCTGTTTCCGTCATTCTCAATGCTACACTCATGACTTCTTCCTGATGCCTTTAAATACATGACAGGCTCTTGTTGTCATGACTAGCATGCAGGTTCGCTCCCCCGGTTGGGAAAAAGACCACGGTCTGCTTACCGTTGTAGGGCACTGTTTTCCTGGGCACCAGGTTCCACCAACTGCTGATCGAGAAGGCGTCTACACTCAGAACGAACGAGGCCAGGAAACACATGGCGAAGGCTGGCCCCACGGCCATGCTGACCCAACTGCACAACTTCCACCGATGCAAGGAGGGGTCTGGAGGACGACTGGCCACTCGAAGAGGAAAGTCTTCCTGTGATCGCAGGATCTCTTTGCCTCTCTCTTCGGCCTTCAGGGTCCTGACAACAATGAGAGTAAAGCGGTTAGCTCAGCTAAAGTTACGGCAGCATCAATTATGAACGAAAAGAGTCCGCATGACGTGTGTCGGGGAAGGAAGCGGGGAGGGGGGGGGAAAGGCCCAAACTGGAACAAAAGGAGCATTGAGGGAATTTCCATTCAGGTATCAGGATGAGCTCTAGAAAGAAGCGTGTGGCCCAAGGGCACTAAGGGTGATTCAGTCAATGAGCAACACGGGTGGAAATCAGAGTCGTTCCCCCCTCCCACTTCCAATTCCCATTCACAATGGCCCAATTTTGAAATCCTACTTCCTGTATATCTATATCGAGAGGCAGATTTCTATCTCGAGTGAAGTTTCCTGGATATCATGGGACACTGGCCCGGAAAACAGAGTCACTTAAGTACCCTTGGCATATACACCTATTTAAAAGCAACATCTAATGAACTTCTGTTGATAACATTTTCCAGAAAGCAGTCACAGTGAGGTCGGACTTAACAACTCACTCCAGGGGAGGTTTCTAAAAAGGGTTCAGGTGCCACCTGTCAGGGATGCCTGAGCTCCGAGCTCCTGTACACACAGAAGGATGGACTACACGGCTGTGGGGATCTCTTCCACTTCTACGATTCCTCAACTTCCCGTCACCATGGAGAGCTGACAGTCATTTCATCATGCCATGTATTGTTGCTGGACACAGCCTGAAAAACTCAAAGCAACCCCACCATACCATGGATTGAGCTCAGAAGTGGACGGTCAGCTCCACTGGCTGCCGGTCCACTTCCGAGCTCAAGTCAAAGTGCTGATTTTGACCTGTAAAGCTCTATACAGTTCTGGCCCAGCTTACTTGTCCGAACGCATCTGCCTCTACGTTCCACCTTAAGATCATCTGGGGAGACCCTGCTCTCACTCCTACCAATATTGCAAACGCAGTGGGCAGGGACAAGAAACAGGGCCTTCTCGGTTGTAGCCCCCGCCTGTGGAACGCGCTTCCAAATGAAATACGATCGACCCCATCCCTCCTGGCAATCAGGAAGAAATTAAAATCTTGGTTTTGGGACCAGGCTTTTGGGCAATAAACATAAAGCAGCACTTTGACTGGAAATGGATTGGCAAGACGATATATGAGGATACGGTTTTATTGTTCTATCAATGGGTTGTTGACTGAGCGTTGTTTTAATGACTGTTATGATAATTGGTTATAATTAATTGCTATTGTTTTAACTCTATGTATTTATGGTTTTATACTGTGTTATTGATTTGTGGCATCAAATTGCTGCCTCTGTTAGCCGCCCTGAGTCCCCCCTCCGGGGGGTTGAGAAGGGCGGGGTAAAAATGCTATATTATTATTATTATTATTATTATTATTATTATTATTTTCATAACCATGTTGCAAATGGGCAAGCTTTATGGCTGCATGGCTCAAGTCAATCTTCAAAGAGATGGGAGAGATTTCACTACCCATAGACCATATTGGTCTAATTTGTTTAATTTGAGTTTAAACTAAAGTCCCATTTTTGTACGGAAGAAGGGGTGAAACAAAAGAGAAAGTTGCACGGTTACCGTTGCTTCATTTGGTTTTTCAGGCCATGTGGCTTTGCTCATGCAGCCTTCCGCATGCCTCAGAGGAAGTGGTGTTTGGGCTAATCAGACCCCAAGAAAACAGTGGCATCGCCAGGGTATATTTAGGGAGACCGCCCTGTACAGAGGCATGGTTTTATTTATATATTTATTCCGGGTTGTTGTAGGTTTTTTCGGGCTATATGGCCATGGTCTGATGTTTCACCTGCATCTATGGCAAGCATCCTCAGAGGTAGTGAGGTCTGTTGGAACTAGGAACTAGGGTTTATATATCTGTGGAATGACCAGGGTGAGACAAAGGACCCTTGTCTGCTGAAGTTAGGTGTGAATGTTTCAACTGACCACCTTGATTAGCATATAATGGCCTGACTGTGCCTGGGGCAAACCCCTGTTGAGAGGTAATTAGATGTCCCTGCCTGCTTCCTCTCTGCTGTTGTGCTGTTGCAATTTTGCTGCTAACTACAGCAGAGAAGTGTCCTTTGTCTCACCCTGGTCGTTCCACAGATATATAAACCCTTTTGCCTGGTTCCGGCAGACCTCGCTACCTCTGAGGATGCTTGCCATAGATGCAGGCGAGACGTCAGGATAGACTGCCTCTAGAAAGATGGCCATATAGCCCGAAAAAACCTACAATAACCCATTGATTCCGGCCATGAAAGCCTTCGACAATACATATATATTTATTCATTCACAGCATTTATATTCTGCCCTTCTCACCCTAAGGGGACTCAGGGTGCATCACAGAAGCTCCAGCTTCTCATGCGGGGATATGAAAGAAGCTATGATGGTAAAATGTCAGGGCAACATCTCCTGGGTAACGTCCTTGCAGACAGCCAATTCTCTCACACCAGAAGTGACTTGCAGTTCCTCAAGTCGCTCCTGACACACACAAAAAAGAACACATACACAGCAAACATTCAATGCCGTTAAACAGATAGGACAGACAACAGATAGAGGTATTATGTTGCCATTTTTTGAAAAACACTGCTCTGTGACAAAGAGCCTTGATTAAAGATGTCCTCCTTTCTTTGATTGCCGACACTTTTGTGTTATTTCTTATATGGTGCCATAAAATACCTCCCCATTGAAGTGGTGCCTAATTTCTCTTCTCACAGCTCACCGCTGTTTTTGAACTGCTTAGGTGAACATTTAAGCCAGCCCAGTTTGGAGTGGGTCTCCAAACAATTGTGTGTAGCCTGTTGTTGACCTTTGCAACCTGAAAGACAGTTGCATCTGTCAAGTAGGAAAATTAGGTACCACCTTAAAGTGTGGGGAGGCTAAATTAACTGATTTATGAGGCCATAAAGAATACTCCAGCAAAGCATTCCAGCGGGGAAGCATGCGGGGAATGCGGAAGTGCTTCATCAGCGTCGCAGATGGACGATGAAAGCGACAGCTCCCCTGGCGGCCAGAAAAAGTTAAATAGCCTCTGTGTATGTCTGTATATGTTTGTATGTCAAAATTGGCATTGAATGTTTGCCATATATGTGTACACTGTAATCCGCCCTGAGTCCCCTGTGGGGCGAGAAGGGCGGAATATAAAAGCTGTAAATAAATAAATAAATAAACATTGGGTTGGGCTGAAGGTCAGGGGCTCACCCTGACCCAGGCTTTGAACTGTCAACCTTTCAATTGGTAAGTTGCATTGCTGCTCGTGATTAACCAGCTGTGCTAAAGCCCGGCTCTGATTTATGCTCAGGTCTAACAGATTTTTGGAAACTGCTATACTGATCAGAGATAAATAAAGGTTAATATATACAAGCCATGTGCCTGTATTTAATCTCAGAGGGGAAAGCATCATCATCTGTATCCAAGACCTTCAGAGAAATAGCCAATTACTTCTGAATCCACAGGCACTATTCCTATGGATTGGGACACGGGGGAGATTGGGCAACACTGTTTTGCAGAGCAGATTGGTTGAAACTTTCTTTGTAATTGACACTTAAAAGTTTAAATACTTTTTCTGATATTGTCCAAGGTACCCAGTAACTCCTTGCGCAATGCCCCTCTCATGAGAGAAGCTGGCAAGCACCAGATATAGCTCTGCTCCCTTCTCCAATCCACGATGCTATCAATTTGATCAAAACCATGTTGGAAGAGTTCTGTTGTGCTCATTGCCTTCCTTCATGGACATCCAGTGCACCCGCTCCATCACCCTCTGATCCACCTGTTGCCTCCCTCATGGCCTTCCTGCATGACTACTCAAGTGGCACCTGATGCTTCACCAGCGTTAAATAGGATAACTGCTCCAACACAAAAACCTGACCTTCCTGGTCTCCAGGAAGAGCAACAAAAAGCCCCTTTGAGTAAAGAGTCTGGCAGGATTTCAGAAAAATCACTTGCCGCTCAATTTCCTCCCAAGGGAAGAGGGACGTATATTCCTTATGCAATTCTTCACTGAAACTCAAGTTCTAAAAGGAAATGAGGTGAACTGTGCTCTTGATAATAAAAACCAGTTTTCTACATAGCATTTTTGGATATTTTTCCCCCTGGTTTCTCATGTGGTTAGCAACAGAAGCAGAGAGAAGTTGAGAAGCCAAGAAGAAAAGATTAACATAGCAAATCAAGGCACACGCGCATACACACAAAGAGCAGAAACATCTCCAAAGCTTCGCCAATGTGGCCCAAAGGGAGCCTTATCAAGGACTGTTAGATGTTACACAAGCCATAATGAATCATTATTTCACGCTTTTGCAATGATACTTTAGTAATTTGTTGCTTCTAATTTACCAAAAGCATTCAACGAGGTGACTGAAGATGTTTTCTTTGGTTTAGTTTTGGAGGGTGTTATTTTACGTCAGCTCCACTGGCTGCCTATCCACTCCGAGCTCAATTCAAAGTGGTGGTTTTGACCTATAAAACTCTATACGGTTCTGGCCCGGCTTACTTGTCTGAACGCATCTGCCTCTACGTCCCACCTCGTAACCTAAGATCATCCTGGGAGACCTGTCTCAGGGAAGCGTGCTTGCTCCATCCATGTTCAACATCTACACAAATGACCAGCCACTGCCAGAAGGAACAGAGAGTTTCATCTATGCTGATGATCGTGCCATTACCACTCAAGCAGGGAGCTTTGAGACGGTTGAACAGAAGCTATCCGAAGCTCTAGGTGCTCTTACTGCCTAATACAGAAAAAACCAACTGATCCCTAATCCATCTAAAACACAGACATGTGCCTTTCACCTAACCAGACAAGCATCCCGAGCTCTGAGGATTACCTGGGAAGAATCCCACTGGAGCATTGCACCACCCAAATACCTGGGAGTCACTTTGGACCGTGCTCTGACCTACAAGAAGCACTGCCTGAACATCAAGCAAAAAGAGGGCGCTAGAAACAATATCATACGAAAGCTGACTGGCACAACCTGGGGATCACAACCAGACACAGTGAAGACATCTGCCCTTGCGCTATGCTACTCTGCTGCTGAGTACGCATGCCCAGTGTGGAACACATCTCACCACACTAAAACAGTGGATGTGGCTCTTAATGAGACATGCCGCATTATCACAGGGTGTCTGCGCCCTACACCACTGGAGAAATTACACTGTCTAGCCGGTATTGCACCACCTGACATCCGCGGGAAGTAGCAGCCAATAGTGAAAGGACCAAGGCAGTGACATCTCCAGCTCATCCCCTGTTTGGATACCAGCCAGCACGTCAATGACTTAAATCAAGAAATAGTTTTCTAAGATCTATAGAGACACTGGAACACCTCAGCAAGCGAGAGTCCAAAAGTGGCAGGCTCAAACCCAGAACCTCAATCATTGGCTGATACCAAATGAGAGACTCCCCCCTAGGCACACAGAAGACTGGGCGACTTGGAAGGCGCTGAACAGACTGCGCTCTGGCACCACGAGATGCAGAGGCAATCTTAAGAAATGGGGCTACAGGGTGGAATACACGGCATGCGAGTGCGGAGAAGAACAAACCACAGACCACCTGCTGCAATGCAACCTGAGCCCTGCTACATGCACAATGGTGGACCTTCTTGCGGCAACACCAGAGGCACTCCAAGTGGCCAGATACTGGTCAAAGGACATTTAACCAACTACCAAGTTTGCAAAATCTGTGTGTTTTTTTCTTTTTAATCTGTGTGTTTGTTTTGTTCTGTTAGAATTGTAATACAACGATATGGTTGCTGATGACACGATAAATAAATAAATCCTGGGAGACTCTACTCTCGCCTCCACCAACATCGCAAACGCAGCTAGTGGGGATGAGGAACAGGGCCTTCTCGGCAGTGGTTCCCCGCCTGTGGAACGCGCTTTCAAATGAGATACGATCGACCCCATCCCTCCTGGCTTTCAGGAAGAAAGTAAAATCATGGTTGTGGGACCAGACCTTTGGTCAGCAGACATAAGGCAGCACTTTGGTTGAAACAGACTGGAAAGATGATTTACACACAGCCCTCCAGTTGTTCTGGAACTGCTACTCTCAGCATTCCCCATCACTGTCTATGCTGGCCAGACCTCATGGGCACTGCAGTTCCATATCTGGTGGATCACACCATGGCCAATCCTGTGATAAAGGAAGTGCTCTGAGAATAGCGGAACTTTACTTGACAAGACGGTCAACCACTTCCTCTTCCAATCATTCAAATACTCAGTTCCAGGAAAATCCCTTTCTGACCGCAGAGCCAGCAACCAGACTTTGAGAAAAGCTCTTCCAAAAGCCACCCAAGGGTCCATTTAGCTGATGCAATACTATTAAAGAGAACAACCTGTCCTTCCAGCTATGCTAAAGGCAAAGGGAAATCCTTAAAATCTCCCCTGATCAATGTTCAGAGGTGACACCTGTCCAAAAGAGAATCTCTTCCACTCTTCAGACTCTCTTTTTGCAAAAACAAAAAAAATGCAGGACATGTTGGGAGAGTGGACTTATTAACAAAAGACCCTCTTCATAAATTGTCATATGTTCCATAGTTGGTGGTTGGTGATGGTAGACCTGGCAGTTGGTGATAGAAGGGTTAATGTAAGTCTTGGTTCTAAGGGGCTGATTAGTTTGTAAGTAACAGTTTACAGGTAAAAGCAATTAGGGGTGGAGGTGTGCAGGAGATGGGTTGCAGTTGGGTGTTACTGGATTTAACCTTGGGACTGATCTTTGGGAGAAAAGTATCTGTTGTATTTTGGTGGTGGGTGTTGCTGGTTTTTCCCCCAGGTCTGTTGGATTTTTCGGTATCCTGACCTGTCTCCTGTAATCTTGGAATCCTTGAACCTTTGGACTGGCATTTGACTACGGTATAGACTCTTGATCCCTGGACTTTGTTTATTGAACTCTTGGCATTTGACCATTGGACTGGACCCTTTTGACTACGGAGTTGTTTTTGCTATCATTTTATTTTGTGGTTGGGTGCTATCGTTATGTTTTGGTCTATTAAAACAGCCAGCAAGTAAGTACTGTTTTAATTAAACTGTTTGATAAAACTGGGAGTTTGGTTCATCTCTACCTAAATAGGGTAGAGCCCTGGCAACGTGACATAAATGCACAGCAGAGTAACTTATCAGCAGCAGCTTGACCCAGCATTAGTAGCCACAAGTGATAAAAGAAGAAACACACACAGAGCAATGTTATCTCTTCCTTAGGAGGTTTTTCTTTATAGCAAAATAATTTGGTTGCACTATTTAGAAGAAGAAGGTTTCCATAACACAAACAAACTTATTTACACTTCCTTCTTTGCTTCCATGCTGGGCTTATTTCTCATGCAAATAAACGGTTTCGCTCTGACAGAGCCTCTTTTCACTCCAAAGTTACACAGGAGCTTCACACTGTAGCTTTTAACACACAGCAGCCTTCACACTGGAGTTTTACACACAATGGCCTTCAACCTGGGGCTTCCTCTCAACAAAGCTTCTCACACCAGGCCTACTAACCTGCTGAGGCCTACTAACACAGCTGCTGAGGCCTACTAACACTGAGGGCCCTCTCAGATTGATGCCTCTCTCACACTGAGGCCCTTCTTTTTCCACAAAGACCTCTCACAGACTGAGGGCTACCTCAGACCGCGGCCTATCATACTGAGGCCTCTCTCAGATTGATGCCTCTCTCACACTGGGGCCCTTCTTTTTCCACAAAGACCTCTCACAGACTGAGGGCTACCTCAGACTGAGGCCTGTCATACTGAGGCCTCTCTCACTGAGGTCTGCTAACACTGAGGGCTCCCTCAGACTGAGGACTGCTAAGCTACAGGCACACCTACTGCAGCTTTAGCTAAGTCATTGTATCCATTTAACTCTTTCAGTGCTTGACTCACATTTTTTGTAATTAAAAATACCTAGTTATTTTTAATATTTCTGACACAACCTACTCACAACACTGATTGAGAAAAATTTGTATGTATGTATGTATGTATGCGGAGGGCGGAAGTGTATGTGGCAGCTTTCTGATTGGCTCTCACTTTCACAGGCCACAGAGACTTGCACAAGTGACAGACCTGGACCAAACTTGGCACACATAACCCCCATGATGCATTTAAGGTCCTGGTGTGGTTTGGGAGTTGACAGACAACGGATGATGGGATTTGTAGTACTTTCAAACCCTTCAGTTCCCACAGACCACTGTGGTCCCCAACAAAGACCGATAAAGACCAAACTTGGCACATAGAGCCCCCATCTGGACCAAACTTGGCACACAGACCCAACATGACAAACTGTAAATACTGGCAAGGTTTGGGGGTGACTGCCCTTGGCATATGGGAGTTGTAGTTCTCCCTTATCCAGAGAGGATACTCCCAAACATCCCAAAACAAACAACAACAACAATCTATATAAATAAAAATGTAATGTTCGTTTGTGGGATTAACAGAACTCAAAAACTACTGGGCGAATTGACACCAAATTTGGACACAAGACCCCTAACAACCCAATGTATGTCCTTCACTCAAAAAAACTGATTTTGTCATTTTGGAGTTGTAGTTGCTGGGATTTATAGTTCATCTACAATCAAAGAGCATTCTGAACTCCACCAATGATGGAATTGAACCAAACTTGGCACACAGTTCTCCCATGAACAACAGAAAATACTGGAAGGATTTGGTGGGCAGTGTCCCTACATCCAGAGAGCACTGTGGACTCATGCAATGGTGGATCTGGACCAAACTTGGCACAAATACTCAATATGCCCAAATTTGAACACTGGTGGAGTATGGGGAAAATAGATCTTGACATTTGGGAGTTGTAGTTGCTGGGATTTATAGTTCATTACAATCAAAGAACATTCTGAACTCCACCAATAGAATTTGGGCCAAACCTCCCACACAGATCCCCCATGTCCGCCAGAGTGGGCCATAGCAACGCGTGGCAGGGGACGGCTAGCAATAATAATAATGTAAAAAAACTTTGTTTGTACCCCTCCACCATCTCCCCAAGGCGGGAGCCCCCGGTGGCTCAGTGGGTTAAACCCCTGTGCCAGTAGGACTGAAGACCAACAGGTTGCAGGTTCGAATCCGGGAGAGGTGGATGAGCGCCCTCTGTCAGCTCCAGCTCCCCAAGCGGGGACATGAGAGAAGCCTCCCACAAGGATGATAGAAACCTCAAATCATCTGGGCGTCCCCTTGGCAACGTCCTTGCAGACGGCCAATTCTCTCACACCAGAAGCGACTTGAAGTTTCTCAAGTCGCTCCTGACATGAAAAAAAAATCTCCCCAAGCCCAACAACACATCAAAAACAACAAGCAATAATAAACAACCAGCAATAAACAAAATAAACAATACAATTAGTATAACTCACAGATAGACAATAACAACAGAAATTTAGAAACCTATGTCTGTGCCAGATGTAATAGTTAAAACTTTAAAAATAAATGCTGGACATGAACAAAGGATGTATCTAGAAGGAGGGTTTTAAACCAAAAGTTTAATGCCTTTTTCAAATATCCCGGGCAACACTGGGTACCCAAACTAGTTCTTAATATTTCTGACCAGCTGCTCCTGATATATTGCCTGCAATATGGAGATTCAATGTCCTTGGCATAAAAGACCAATCCACCAGCAGCGTCCTATGTGCCAGATTTAATCTGGTTCAGCTTTCTAGGTATCTGGAAATACAAGATGTGTAACCTCACAGAAAATCCCTTTTGGAGAATTATGTTTCCCAAGCTGTCACTATCCTGATAGCCTGAAATGGTTGCACGCACAGCCCTTAGGCCCATCCACATCCACATCTAGAAAACACTGCACAAGAAGAGTGAGGCTCTTTTTCTTCCTCTGCTTCTGCTATTACGAAGAGACGCTAACGTTTCTGATCGAAAAAGGAATTGAGAAACTTGGCTGTGAATCAGCAAGACAGGTAACACGGCGCTATTTCATTCCGGGACTTTATAAATCCAGGAAGATTGCCTCGGTCAAGACAACTAATTTCTGTTCTCCGCAGGACAATCCCAGGCTGAGATTTCACCATCTTCTGAGAAAACAGGTTTCATTTCCCCTGCCAATGACAAGAGCGGCACTTCATTTCAAATGGGAAAAGGATTCGGGAACAAGTCTTGCCGGCAGGGCTTACAGTGTCAAATGCCAAGGCTCCAATTCAATGGCACAAACACAGCGAGGAAGTCGCACAGCCTCAATGACCCAAAGGATAAACGGAGAACCGGTTCTGGGATGTATTAAATCCCGGCTGCATCAGAAAAGCCACATAAAGGAACGCCAGAGAGATCTTTAGAGTAGCATCAAAGTTGTCTAACTGGAAGAAAGCAAGGAACTTAAGCCTATCTCATTCCTTCCACATTTCTGTAGATCAGTGTTTCTCAGCCTGGGGATTGGGACCCGGGGGGGTGGGGTGTCGTGGGGGGTTTCAGAGGGATCGCCAAAGACCATCAGAAAACATATATTTCTGATGGTCTCATGAACCCTTTTGGAATCACAGAATCAAAGTGTTGGAAGAGACCTCATGGGCCATCCAGTCCAACCCCATTCTGCCAAGAAGCAGGAATATTGCATTCAAATCACCCCCGACAGATGGCCATCCAGCCTCTGTTTAAAAGCTTCCAAAGAAGGAGCCTCCACCACACTCCGGGGCAGAGAGTTCCACTGCTGAACAGCTCTCACAGTCAGGAAGTTCTTCCTCATGTTCAGATGGAATCTCCTTTCTTGTAGTTTGAAGCCACTGTTCCGCGTCCTAGTCTCCAGGAAGCAGAAAACAAGCTTGCTCCCTCCTCCCTGTGGCTTCCTCTCACATATTTATACATGGCTATCATATCTCCTCTCAGCCTTCTCTTCTTCAGGCTAAACATGCCCAGCTCCTTAAGCCGCTCCTCATAGGGCTTGTTCTCCAGACCCTTGATCATTTTCGTCGCCCTCCTCTGGACACATTCCAGCTTGTCAATATCTCTCTTCAATTGTGGTGCCCAGAATTGGACACAATATTCCAGGTGTGGTCTAACCAAAGCAGAATAGAGGGGAGCATGACTTCCCTAGATCTAGACACTATGCTCCTATTGATGCAGGCCAAAATCCCATTGGCTTTTTTTGCCTCCACATCACATTGTTGGCTCATGTTTAACTTGCTGTCCACGAGGACTCCAACATCTTTTTCACATGTCCTGCTCTCGAGCCAGGCATTGTCCCCCATTCTGTATCTTTGCCTTCAAGAAGGCTGAAGATCTTTCCGTCTGTCCTTCTTTTCCTTTTTGGAAACAGAGGGCGAATCCTCCCACCAAAAACCCTCCTCTGCCATGATTGGCTGGCCTTTCAGCCAAGGGGAAGGCTGTTTCGGAAGTGGGGAAGGGTAAGCAACATGGCAGTGTGGTGTGCATGTGCAGGTGAGGGAGAGTGTGTGAGGCTGGAGGGAGGTTCACACCAACAAGTCCCTTCAAGGCATGGGGGTTCTGTGTGAGAAGTTTGGCCCATTTCTATCGTTGGTGGCATTCAGAATGCTCTTTAATTGAAGTGAACTATAAATCCCAGCAACTATAATTCCCAAGTGTGTCTACAAGCCACTCTAAACATCTTTGTAGAAGCATACGAGAAACCTGCAACGAATAGAGCAAGATTCAGGATTGGATTAACACAACAGATATGTTATAGAACTTCAGTATGCTGATGATAACGTAGTCTGTGTGCATTCAGAAGAAGACTTACAAGCCACTCTAAACACCTTTACAGAAGCGTACGAGAAGCTCGGCCTCTCATTGAACATTGAGAAAACCAAAGTGCTCTTCCAGCATGCATCAGCCAATTCTTCTGCAATGCTAGAAATACTGCTCAATGGTGTAACATTAGAAAATGTTGACCATTTCCGCTAGCTTGGCAGCCACCTCTCTGCAAAAGTCAACACTGACACTGAAATGCAACTGAAATACAAGACTTTCTGAGCTCTGCAAGTACTGTCTGAAATACAAGACTGTTTGACCTCTGTCTGAGCTCCTCATTTTTCCAAATGAAGCAGAGAGTGTTTGAAGATTGGGGCATCCTTAGGGAGACGAAGGTGCTTGTTTATAAAGCTATTGTCCTCCCAACCCTCCTATGCACCTGCGAAACGTGAACTGTCTACAGACATTACACTCAACTCCTGGAATGATTCCATCAGCATTGCCTCCGAAAAATCCTGCAAATCTCTTAGGAAGACAGGCAGACAAATGTCAGCATACTGGAAGAAGCAAAGACCACTAGCATTGAAGGGATGCTCCTACACCATCAACTCTACTGGAGTGGCCATGTTGTCCAGATTCCTGACCACTGTTTCCCAAAGCAGTTACTATACTCTCAACTCAAAAAATGGAAAACAGAATGTTGGTGGATGGGAAAAGAGATTGAAAGATGGGCTTGAGGCTAATATTTAAAATTGTGGCAGAGACACTGAAAGAAAACTGGGAAGCCCAGACCCTGAGTGCTCTAACTGGAGGCCAGCTGTGACCAGCAGTGCTATGGAATTCGAAGAATGGAGGGTGAAAGGGAGAAATGTACCAACTGGAAGGTGCATCAAGCCAACCCTGACTGGGACTGCCTTCCACCTGGAAACTGATGTCCTCACTGTGGATGAACATATGGGTCAAAGCTAGGGCTCCACAGTTACCTACGTACCCACTGCCAAGACACTACACTTGGAAGGCCATCATACTCAGACAACGACTACTGCAACGCTCTCTACGTGGGATTGCCTCTGAAGACTGCCCGGAAGCTACAACTAGTACAACGAGCGGCAGCCAGATTACTAACGGGAGCGGGATACAGGGAGGATACTACTCCTCTGTTGCGCCAGCTCCACTGGCTGCCAATCAGCTTCCGAGCACAATTCAAAGTGCTGGTGTTGACCTATAAATCCCTAAACGGCTCTGGCCCTATTTACCTGTCCGAACGGATTCTCCCCTATGAACCATCAAGGTTGTTAAGATCTTCTGGAGGGGCCCTGCTCTCGGTCCCACCGCCTTCGCAATCGCGTTTGGTGGGGACGAGGGACAGGGCCTTTTCGGTGGTGGCCCCTCGGCTTTGGAACTCCCTCCCGATGGAGATTAGATCTGCCTCTTCCCTCCTGACGTTTAGAAAGCAGGTAAAAACATGGCTTTGAGATACTGCATTGCAGAATGGTGACTGAGTCAATAACTGCTGACCTTTCTGGCGGATGGCAATGAATTTGTGATTCTTTTGGACGAACCGATTTTTGCTGTAATTTGTATGAATTGTATGAAGTGTATTTTATATTGATGACCTATAATGTTTTTCTTATTGTATTGAATTTTATGTTGTTAGCCGGCCTGAGTCCCTCCCCGGAGATGAGAAGACCGAGATATAAAAACTCTAAATAAATAAATAAATAAATAAATAACGAGTGATCACCTAAATAAGTAAAGTAAATATCCCTGAAGACTAGCTAAATACTCTGAGAAGGGGAACAAGCAACTTCTGCAAAATCAGACGTCGAAGTGCAGAAATCTTCGGATTCAACTGCTTTCTTAACTTTCGCTCTGGTTGATCTTCCTCCTTCCAAGAAGTCAGAAGTCACTTGGCTACTAGCCCAACCGTGCTCAAACCAGTTTGTCTTCTCTCAAAAAGCAGATTGCAGGCAAGGAAGCCACAAAACCGCCTCGCCATCTCCTCGGGGCCGGTGGCATTCAAGGCAATGCTCTGCCAAAGCGCATGGCTCCTAAACCACGCCGGAGAGCGTGCCCCGCCAGCCGCACCCTTTGGAAGAGAAAGCCAATTACCTGGCCACACTTTTTAATATCGTTGCCTCTTAATCTGCGCCGATCAAAGGCGCCCTGCCTTCTCTGTCTCCTTGTCACGCCTCCCAGCATCCCCAGCAGCCGGGCCTGTACTATCAGACCCATTTTACAGCTGAGGAGTCACGGCTAATTGCAGCTTGCCTTTGGGGACAACCGTCTCCAAACAAGCACGGCGCACTGCGTCCGAGGGCTGGCTTCTAATTAAAATTAAGGGCATTTACATACAAAGCGAGCAAAGATACAAGGCCCAGCTCCATTCATCATTTGTGCAGCAGTCACCCTGCATCCTGTGTAATTTGGGGATAAGAGCGGCTCACCTTGCAGGGCTGTTGTTGTGCAGATAAAGAGGTGAATGGATGGGAAGTTATTTCCCGGATGGGTTTTGACAACGTCACTTGCACACCTGTTACTATTCAAATTCACCATTTATATAATGACAAGTTTACAATAGCTTCTTCAAATCTGAGACACTACTGACTAGTTTTGTTGCTACTTCATAACTGTAATTTTGCTACTGTTACAAATCATAATGTAAATATCTGATATGCAGGATGTATTTTCATTCACTGGACCAAATTTGGCACAAATACCTCGTAAGGACAAGTTTGAATACTGGTGGGGTTGGGAAAGAGATAGATTTCGTCATTTGGGAGTTGCAGGGGAAAACTGCATACCAATACACACACATATACAATATAGAAAGAAATCTGAATTATATACATCACAAATAACTAGTATAGGAGGCTTGTAGAAGGTTGCTGTTTCTCACATGGAATCGAAGAAATATATGTTACTAGCTGTACCCACCACGCGTTGCTGTGGCCAACCTTCTCTTCCTCTTTCTCTCCTTCTTTCTTTCTTTCCTTCCCTCCCACTTTCCTGTCTTCCCTCTTTTTCTTTCTCTTCTTTTTTCTTCCTTTTCTACCTGCTTCTTTTCTCGCTTCCCTTGCTCTTTGGTTCCATCCTTCCTTGTCTCTTCCTTCCCTCTTTCACTTTTTTATTTCCTTCTCTTCTTCTTTCCCTCTTTCTCTCCCTCCTCTCTCTCCCTCCTTCTCTACCCTTCTTTCTTTCCTTCTTTCTCTCCCTCCTTCTCCACCCTTCCTTCTTTCCTTCTTTCCTTTCTTCTTTTCCTCTTTCTCTCCCTCCTTCTCTACCCTTCTTTCTTTCCTTCTTTCTCTCCTTGCCTTCTTTCCCTTCTTCTTTCCCTCTTTCTCTCCCACCTCTCCTTTTCTACCCTTCTTTCTCTTCTTCCCTTCTTTCCCTTCTTCTTTCCCTCTCTCTCCCTCCTTCTCTCCTTCCTTCTCTACCCTTTCTTTCCATCCTTCTTTCCGTCCATCCTTCTTTCCGTCCTTCTCGCCTTCCTTCCCCTTTCCGTATATGTGTTTTGTGTGTGTATATGCATATATGTGTGTGTATATATGTGGTTTTGCACATACGTGGTAATGTATTGGGGGGGTTGGCTTTTAAGTCCCTTCTGCTGTGTTTTTCAGTGTTTTTATGAGTGATGGTCACTTGTTGGCCTGAGAGGTGTCTTGTGTCCAAATTTGGTGTCAATTCGCCCAGTGGTTTTTGAGTTATGTTAATCCCACAATTGAACATGACATTTTTATTTATATAGATTACTGAGCTCAAACAACTGTCACACATTGCATCAGTCGTCTTCACAACAACCCTGTAAAGGAGGCCAATGTTACCCTCACATAGATGAGATTCTGTGATTTGGGAGTCACTTTATTAAGGCCACTGAACACATTCTTTGTCAACTTCCTGGTCCATAGCTCCATCTTTTTGTCATGATGCTTCATTTCCTGGATATGCGGTCCACCATTAACAGCATATTTTCTATTCTTTGTTGTAGTGAGTAACATACAACAGCCAAGTAATTTAGGCTATAAGGCAGGCATGGGCAAACTTGAACCCTCCAGGTGTTTTGGACTTCAGCTCCCACAATTCCTAACAGCTGATCAGCTGTTAGGAATTGTGGGAGTTGAAGTCCAAAACACCTGGAGGGCCCAAGTTTACCCATGCCTGCTATAGGGCCTCAATCCTCTTGCTAGACCTGCCTGGAGGAAACCATGGGGTTTCCCACATGCTGCCTCACCATTCAATGACAACCAGTTGTGCATTTACACCACTTTGACTGCCTTGGCTCAATGTGATGGAGTCCTGAGATTTATAATTCCAGGATTCCACAGCATTGAGCCATTGCAATTAAAGTGGGGTCAAGCCACATTAATTCTACAGTGTAGATGCACCCTAGGGCCTACTCCAGGATGCCAGTTTGGGATTGTCACCATAACATTGTCGACAAGCTAGCCGGAAAAAGGCAAATATACAGTCCAGCTCACACACTCAGGTGAGCACCCCTTACATGAAATTCCAAAATACTCCAGAAATGCTTCCACCCCTTAACACAGTTCCTCATGTTGTGGTGGCTACCAATGATACTTATTTTCGTTGCTTCTTCACAACTGTATTTTTGCTACTGATAGGCAGGATGTATTTTCATTCACTGGACCAGATTTGGCATAAGTTCCTGATACGCCCAAACCTGAATACTGGTGGGGTTGGGAGGGAATTGATTTTGTCATTTAGGAATTGCAGTTTCTGGGATTCATACAATCAAAGAGCATTCTGAACTCCACCAACGATGGAATGGAAGTATTCTTGGCACACTGAACTCCCATGACCAACAGAAAATACTGGAAGGGTTTGGTGGGCATTGACTTGGGTTTTGGAGTTGTAGTTCACCTACATCCAGAGAGCACTGTGGACTCAAACAATGATCTGGACCAAACTTGGCATGAATACTCAATATTCCCAAATGTGAACATTGGTGGAGTTTGGAGGAAATAGGCCTTGACATTTGGGAGTTGTAGTTGCTGGTATTTATGGTTCACCTACAATCAAAGCGCATTCTGAACCCCACCAATGATGGAATTCAACCAAACCCCCATGACCAACGGTAAATACTGTGTTTTCCGATGGTCTTTGACGACCCCTCTGACACCCCCCTCGCGACCCCCACAGTGGGTCCCCCCCCGTTGAGAAAAAGACTGCATTGACTATCTCCTAGCCCCTGGTGGCACAGGTTAAACCACTGAGCTGCTGAACTTGCTGATCGAAAGGTCGCAGGTTCAAATCTGCGGAGTGGTGTGAGCTCCTGCTGTTAGCCTCAGCTTCTGCCAACTTAGCAGTTCGAAAACATGCAAATGTGATTAGATCAATAGCTATTGCTTCTGCAGGAAGGTAACGGTGCTCCATGCACATGACCTACAGACAATGCTGGCTCTTCGGCTTGGAGCCCCCGGTGGCGTAGTGGGTTAAACCCCTGTGCCGGCAGGACTGAAGACCGACAGGTCACAGGTTCAAATCCGGGGAGAGGCGGATGAGCTCCCTCTATCAGCTCCAGCTCCTCATGCGGGGACATGAGAGAAGCCTCCCACAAGGATGACAAAACATCAAATCATCCGGGCGTCCCCTGGGCAACGTCCTTGCAGACGGCCAATTCTCTCACACCAGAAGCGACTTGCAGTTTCTCAAGTCGCTCCTGACATGACAAAAGAAAGGCTTGGAAATGGAGATGAGCACCAACCCCCAGAGTCGGACATAACTGGACTTAATGTCAGGGGGAAACCTTAACTTTTTTATCAGAGGCAAATATCTCACTCTGCCTAATGGCAGGGCCAGGTGTGCTCCTCCCACTCTTTTCTATACTTGGCTCTGTTTTTGCAACCATCTAAACTACAATAACGGCCTTTGCAGCACTTTGTGTTGCCAACAAAACTGCAAATGGGACTGACAGTGGGCCAGCAAAACAAGACTCGAGGTGAAGGCAGGCAGCACACTGCACGGGCCAAGGCAAGCATGAAATACTATTAATACAAGGTGTGCATACAATAAACAAAGCAGAAGGAGGAGAACTTGTCCTTTATTAGTTTGGCAACTGGTCCAAAAGTAAAAAAAGAGACAGGTTGGGCCCTTTCTCGCTTCATTGAATGACAACCCTAAGCATTTTGCAGAGTAATCAAAACAAGGAAAAGTCCCCCGTTCCAAAGAGCACCCAAATGAAAACCAGGTTTCCACCCAGTTTTGCTACTCAGCTCCTTCTGTGTGCAGTGAGAAGAAAGGGCGAAAGAATAAATGTAAACATCCTGCATGGATTGCTATAATCTTTGCTTTAAAAACCTGTGCACGCTCTTAGATCCAGGCAGAGAGCCACAGCTGTCCGCACTAGAGTCCTCTGGCCAGAAGTGAAAGGGATCTATCCTTTCATCCAAGGATCCCTGCCAGACTCCAAAAGCAACCCCCCAAATGCACCAACTCCCTTTTCCTTGTGGTTTTCCTGTGCTTTAACCACTTCCTGCCTCCCGAATGAGTAGCATTGAGTCAGATTCAAAAGGAACCGGACAGAGAGAGGGAGGGGAGGGGTGTGTGTGTGTCCTAAATACAATCATATTTCCTCCCCGGCCTTTTCCTTTTCCAGCTGAGTTGGAAGCACAGCCACACCTTTCTTGACCCCAAACATCAATAGGAGGATTTGGTATTTGGCCCTTGGCTCCAGTTGTTTCCATACAAACATCCTAAAAGGAGTTGAGGAGCAGTGAAAAAAAAAAGGGGGGGAGCGAAAGGAAGGAAGGGAGAAGGGAGAGAGTGGGAGAGAATGAGCAAGCAAAAGAAGAAGAAAAGGAAAGAAGAAATAAAAGGGGAGGGAAGGAAGGAAGAATGAGCAAGCAACAAAGGAAGAAAAGGAAAGGAAAGGAAAGAAGGAATAAAAGAGGGAGGGAAAGAGGGAGGGAGGAAAGAAAAAGGAGGGAGGGAGAATGAGCAAGCAACTAAGGATGAAAGGCAAAGGAAAGAAGGAATGAAAGAAGAAGGAAGGAAGGAAGGAAGGAAGGAAGGAAGGAAGGAAGAGAGAATGAGCAAGCAACAAAGGAAGAAAAAGAAAGGAAAGAAGGAATAAAAGAGGGAGGGAGGGAGAAAGGAAGGAAAAAGGAGGGAGGGAGAATGAGCAAGCAACAAAGGATGAAAGGCAAAGAAAAGAAGGAATAAAAGAGAAAGGAAGGAAGGAAAGAAGGAAGGAAGGAAGGAGAATGGAGGGAGGGGTAATGATCAAGAAAAGGAAAGAAGGAATAAAAGAAGGAGGAAGGGAGGGAGGAAGAAGGAAAAAAGAAAGGAGGAGGAGAAAGGAGAGAGAGCAAATGAGCAAGCAACAAAAAAAGGAAAGGAAAAAAGAAAGGCTAAAAGAAGAAAGGAAGGAAGGAAGGAAAGAGGGAGAGAGAATGAGCAAGCAACAAAGGAAAAGGAAAGGAAAGAAGAAAAAAGAGGAAGGAGGAGGAAAGAAAAGGAGGGTGGGAGAATGAGCAAGCAACAAAGAAGAAAGGAAGGAAAGAAAAAGAGAAGGAGGAAGGAAGGAAGGAAGGAAGGAAGGAAGGAAGGAAGGAAGGAAGGAAGGAAGGAAGGAGAAAGGAGGGAGAAGGAATGAGCAAGCAACAAAGGAAGGAAAAGAAAGAAGGAATAAAAGAGGAAGGAAAAAAGGAGGAAAGAAGAAAGGAGGAAGGGGAGACAGAATGAGCAAGCAACATAGGAAGAAAAGGAAAAAGAAAAAGAAAAGAAAAGAAGGAGCAAAAGAGGAAGGGAGGGAGGGAGGATGCAACCCCTTTTTGAGAGTACCCAAAGGACAGCCCTCCAAATAAAGGTTGACTACAACTTCCATCAGCTTTAAGAAATGGCACAGAATGATGGGAACTGCCATCCAACAGCATTTGGAAGCTTGGGTAAATTGCCATAGGCTGCATAAAGCTCTGAAACCCCATATTTAGGGCTCCTAAAACCTTGTAGTAGTAAGGCAGAAACCACTTGAAAGTTGGGGGATTCCTGGAATAGCTGTCTAAAAGACTGGATTTTCCCAAGTGCAGGAGGCATGCCAAGAAATCCCAGGTGTGGTAAACATTATTCCAGGGGAGGAAACAGGCAAAGGCTCCTCTGAGGAGTTCTGGCCAAATAAAGCCCTCTGAACTCCACGGGGTCACCAGGAGTCAAGAGGTGATGTGGATAAATGGCAATCCCAGGTGGAAGCTCCCTCCGTCCAGCTCAAAGGCAGCTAAAACAACAACCCTGGCGCCAAATTCTGCCACAGGCCATTATCACAACATTTCCAACTTCTATTTCCAAAGGTTTCAGAAAAAGCAAGGCAGTGAGTGGGTCAGGGAGCACCACACCCCTCTGGCGTCACTGTCTCCAAATAGGATGCGCAACCGGACTTTTTTAAACTCCAAGAAAGGACATTATCCCACTCCAGTTGGAGAAAACCATGGAAAATGACACACCGCATCCAAAAATAACAACGACGACAAAGTCGTACAGAGTCTAGTCACAATGTTGCTTTTACTATACGAAGAACTATAGAAAAAGGGAACTCAGTGGGAATGGAAAGTTATTTTTCATGGACAATCAATGAAATCCACATTTTGATGCGCACAATTTTTGATTTTTGCACATGTAATTGTTTGAGGATTTGATTAAAAATATTCACCCTAGAAATCTCAAATTTGCAACATTTTGCTGTTTTCTATAAGGAACCCCATTGTCCTATGCTATTGTGTATGATGGGACTTGCTCACCCACAGGTTTTGGTATCTTGAGGCCCCTCTGTACACAAACTACACAAAAGTACCAGCATACAAGAGGAACAACATAGGGAGGAAAAGACAAACGACTTCCAACTTCCCTGTGAATGGTTATAAATTATCCAATTGTTCCTCTAAATATAAATGAACTTCTCCCTATTTACTGAGTCCTACTATTCTTCAAACCTTAATGCTGATAATGAAAAGGGCCATCATCATCTGTTACTCCTAGGAACTAATATAACAGCAATTCTTCCTCTAATATTTGGAGTAATGCAGAACTATCAACATTACTCCACACATCAAGGAGCCCTCGGTGGTGCAGGGAGTTAAACCGCTGAGCTGCTGAACCTGCTGACCGAAAGGTTAGCGGTTCGAATCCAGGGAGCAGGGTGAGCTCCACAACGATGGAACTGAACCATGCTTGGCACACAGAACAGAACAGAAAATACTGGAAGGGTTTGGTGGGCATTAACCTTGAGTTTTGGAGTTGTAGTTCACCAACATCCAGAGAGCACTGTGGGCTCAAACAGTGATGGATCTGGACTGAACTTGGCACGAATATTCAATGTGCCCCAATGGGAACACTGGTGGATTTTGAGGAAAATAGACCTTGACATTTGGGAGTTGTAGTTGCTGGGATTTATAGTTCATCTACAATCAAAGAGCATTCTGAACCCCACCAATGATAGGATTGGGCCAAACTTCCCACGCAGAACCCACATGCCTTGAAGGGACTTGCTGGCATGAGCCTCCCTCCTGCCTCGCACACTTTCCCTTGCACTGCCATGCATTGCCCACGCTTGCTCTCCCCACCCCACTTATTTATTTATTATTTTATTTATTTAGAACTTTTATATACCGGTCTTCTCACCTCTAGAGAGGGACTCAGGCCGGTTTACAACATGATTCAAAACAGTAGTTTAAAACATCACACCGTAAAACACATTAATACATAAAATACATTCAAAACAATCATATAATTACATAAAGCCAAGTAGTCCAAAGGATATCACAATTCATTACCATCCATCCATGTGGCCAGAAGTTCTTGACTCACTCATCAAATGCCAAATTCCAGAGCCAAGTTTTCACCAATTTTCTAAAAGTCAGGAGGGAAGGGGCAGTTCTAATCTCCAGTGGGAGAGAGTCCCAGAGCCGAGTGGCCACCACCGAGAGGGCCCTGTCCCTCATCCCCACCAGGCGCACCTGCGAGGATGGTGGGACCAAGAGCAGGGCCCCTCTGGAAGATCTTAACAACCTTGATGGTTCATAGGGGAGAATCCGTAAATAGGTAAATAGGGCCGGAGTCGTTTAGGGATTTATAGGTCAACACCAGCACTTTGAATTGTGCTCGGAAGCTAATTGGCAGCCAGTGGAGCTGGCACAACAGAGGAGTAGTATGTTAGTAATCTGGCTGCCGCTCGTTGGACTAATTGAATCTTCCGGGCAGTCTTCAGAGGCAACCCCACGTAGAGAGCTTTGCAGTAGTCTATATGGGAGAGGAAGGAAGGACAGGTGAAAGGGATGGAAGTGTAGAAGGACAGGAAGGAAGGAAGGAGAAAAAGGGAGGGAGGTGAGAAAGGGAGGGAGGGAAGGAAGGAGGCAGGAAAGAGAGAAGGAAGGATAGGATGGTGAAAGAGAGGAGGGCCTGAGGAAAGAGCCCATGGGGCTGCATCCAGCCCCCAAGCCTGGGTTTGCCCATTCCTGCACTAGATGCTCACCTCACTCATCTCTTGAACAAACAGCATTTTCAAATTCATTTCAACATGACATGGCACTGAAATGTAGCATATCTACAAGAAACCCACACTCCTTTTCCCCATTGCACTCCTCTCCATCTATTGTACGAAAGTGGACGATTTTGAGGTATTTTGGATTTCAGAATTCCAGATCAGGGAATGCCCAATGTATCCAACTCTCTATTCTGCCTCTTCCTCTTGCTTTCATTTTCTAAGTCATAAATATTGGAATCTCTTCTCATAACTGAGTTATTCCAGTCCGCTGGTTCTAAATGCACATTTACCAATAAATTTATACCCAGGCATTACACTCCTAGCAGCTTTATTTCTGATTTCCCTCTGTTTGAGGAAGGCTCTGGCTGGGAGATGTTACTCAATTTTCAGGCAGTTTGACACAAGAGCGGGTTTTCCACCATTTTCTCAGAAGATGGGTCGGTCCTCAGGGCCCACTTCCGACCCATAATTCAAGGCACCACTCCGGGAGGTGCATCTTTCACCGTTGCGGAGCCGGAGCAATGGGTTTGTGTGCAAAGGCCTCCCAGACTGAAGGCACCACAAGATCCCCAGCTGCCAGTCGGGCGCAATCAACTGGAGCGCAAACAATGTGCAAACCGTCGACGGAACACCCCATCAGCATTCACGGGAGCACGTCTCGGAGACGGGAGATGCGCGTGCAAACGGCACGGAGGGGGAAGAGCGTTTTTTAGACCCTGGCAAATGCAAGGCTGGTGGGAAGAGCAGCTGCAATTGTTTTCCATTAAGGGAAACAGGAAGCGCACTCCTCTCCCAAGGTCCCCGGAGGAGGAGGCTGAGTTCATGGCAAAACGATGAATATAAATGGATTTCCGGAACGAGGAGAAGAGGCCAGGACAGAGGAAACCGCAGGGCCGTTCCCCAGGAAGCCCACCCGGCCAAGCTTCTGCGAGGTTGCCCAAAAGGAGAGGCCAGGCCTTCCCATCTTCCTTTTCCCCATCAAAGGAAAAGCACTTAAGGGAAGCGGGATGTTACAACCCAACACAGGGGTGATCAACTAGTCAGGATGCAGAAAGAACAAAAGGAATTCCAGCAAGCAGAAATAGACTCATAGGAGGAAGAAGTGAAACACAGAGATACAGGATGGGTGACACCTGGCTTCAAAACATGTCAAAGGGAGATAGGAGTCTTAGTGGGCCACCAGTTGAACGTGAATCAATAGTGTACAGCAGCAGCTAAAACGTTGGGGCCGCAGTGGCACAATGCTGCTGAACTGCTGACCTGAAGGTTGCCACTTTGAATCCGTGGGATGAGGTGAGCTCCCACTGTTAGCCTAGCTCATGCCAACCTAGCAGTTCAAAAGCATGCAAATCTAAGTAGATCAATAGGTACTATATTTATGACCCCTTTCCTTTACGAGTTTCTCCCCCACAAATAATCTGCTCCATCCCTATCTCATCTTGATTTTAGTATTTTTAGTATCTTAGTTTTTATCTTGCACATGCGGCCCGCTCATTGTTATGTTATGTTACTATGTAATTTTACCGGACCCAATTCAAGGTGCAGGTTCTTACCTACAAAGCCCTGAACGGTTTGGGACCTGCCTACCTGCGTGACCGCATCTTTGTATACGAACCCACACGATCCCTTCGATCATCCGGAGAGGCCCTGCTCTCGATCCCACCAGCATCGCAGGCACAGTTGGTGGGGACGAGAGAGAGGGCCTTTTCGGTGGTGGCCCCTCGACTCTGGAACTCACTCCCTAAAGACATCAGACAGGCCCCAACCTTGGCAGTCTTTAGGAGGAGCTTGAAGACGTGGTTGTTCCAGTGTGCCTTCCCGGAATAATGATCCCATAGCACTTTACACTTTTTAGATCTGCTCGTATGCCCTTCCACAAATGCCACTATCACCTTTCGTCCATGTCCCAGCATTATTTCCATTTTAACTTTACATTTGGCCTTCCCACTGTTTTTAATTGTGTGTTGTCTTATTGATAATGTTGCATATTTTATTGTCTATGTTTTATTTTAATTGCTTGTACTGTTGTTATTATTGCTTGTATTGTTGTGTTTTGGGCTCGGCCTCATGTAAGCCGCACCGAGTCCCTTGGGAGATGGTAGCGGGGTACAAATAAAGTGTTATTATTATTATTTATTTATTGTCTTTGTACTCATATGTTGCATGTATTTTACTGTGTTGTTATTGTGTTTTGGTTTTACCTTATTGTAATATGCTGTTGGGTTTGGTCTCATGTAAGCCGCCCCGAGTCCCCATTGGGGAGATGGTGGCAGGGTATTAAATAAAGATTATTATTATTATTATTATTATTATTATTATTATTATTATTATTATTATTGCTTTGGCGGGAAAGCCATAAGACGCTCCATGCAGTCATGACCCTACATGACCAGGATGTGTCTATGTACAACACTTGGAAATAGAGATGAGCACTACTCAAGAGTCAGAGTTGAGCACTGGGTTTGAAGAAGTGAAGATTGACAGTGAGCATGATGGCCATGTTTACATATCTGAAAGGGTGTCTCATTGAGGATGAAGGAGCCAGCTTGTTTTCTGCTGCTCTGGAGAAGGGAACCCAACAAAGCCATGGATTCAAAATGCAGGAAAAGAGATTCCACCAAAATTAGAGCAAACTCCCTTATGCTAAGAGTTACATGACTATAACATCTACTGCCTGGGAGTTCAATGGAGTCTCCTTCTCTAAAATGTTTCTTGAACAGAAGCAGGATGACTATCTGTTGAGAGTGCCTTGGTGGTGTGTTCCCACAAGACAAAAGGGATATGGATGGTTCTTGTGGTCTCTTCCAATTCTATGCTTCGATATTATGAACCCCTTGGAAGAATCAGAAACCAGTACTGGCCAAGGTGAAGAATGAAGCAATGCAATCAGTACCCTGAGCATGTGAAGATTGTCCTTCCACCAACCTGGGGCAAAACAGGAACGCATCCAGGTCCGAACAAGTTGTCTTTCGTAGATGAAGGCCTCTGCCTTCGCTTGATATGTTTTCCAGAGACCTCCCTCTCAACACTCCAGGATATGGATAGCTTTGGAAACCTTATGTTGCTGCTAATTTATGCAAACTTATAAATAGCTCATTCCCTAGTATTCACAGCTGTCTGAAAACGAGGCTTTGGTTGTAAAAAAAAAACCCAAGCAAACAAACACGAGAACTGAAATAAAAAAGCAGAATTTAGGACAAAGACGTGGTACGCAGTGGGGCCATAATAGCACAGTGGGTTAAACTGCTAGCTGCAGAAAATCTTGCCAATCGGAAAGTTGGCGGTTCAAAGCTGTGGGTTGGGGTAAACTCCCGCCGTCAGCCCTAGCTTCTGCCTATCTAGCAGTTCAAAAACAGTAATATTAGGTAAAAGACAACCATGAAGACATGGCCGCAATTTGATCAGGATGTTATCCACAGACAACAGGCTCCTCGGCATGGAAAATGAAACAAGAGCACCTCCCCTTGGCTGGAGTTAAGCACAGTGTCCAGATGCCAGAAATGGAAAAAGGTGGAAGCCTTTGCCTTTGTATTGCCTGTCCTTGTTATTTGTATAACGGCACTGAATATTTGCCATATGTGTATTCTGTAATCCGCTCTGGGTCGCCTCAGGGAGATAGAGATAGATCACAAAAACAGAAGAACAGC
This sequence comes from Anolis sagrei ordinatus, assembly GCF_025583915.1. Classification (NCBI taxonomy): domain Eukaryota; kingdom Metazoa; phylum Chordata; class Lepidosauria; order Squamata; family Anolidae; genus Anolis; species Anolis sagrei. The sequence goes on from NW_026847882.1 coordinate 24,483,788, forward strand.
CTGCCTCAGGGGAGCATGCTTGCTCCATCAATGTTTAACATTTACACAAAGGATCAGCCACTGCCAGAAGGAACCGAGAGTTTCATCTATGCTGATGATTGTGTCATCACTGCCCAAGCAGGGAGATTTGAAATGGTTAAACAGAACCTCTCCAAAGCTTTAGGTGCTCTTACTTCTGATTTCTAATCCATCTAAAATGCAGACGTGTGCTTTTTATCTTAAGAACAGACAAGCATCTCGAACTCTGAGGATTACCTGGGAAAGAATCCCACTGGAGCATTGCAGCACAATCAAATACTTGGGAGTTACCCTGGATTGTGCTCTGACTTACAAGAAGCACTGCCTGAATATCAAGCAAAAAGTGGGTGCTAGAAACAATATCACACGAAAGCTGACTGGCACAACCTGGGCATCACAACCAGACACAGTGCAGACATCTGCCCTTGCGCTTTGTTACTCTGCTGCTGAGTATGCATGCCCAGTGAGGAACACACCTCAGCACGTTAAAACAGTGGATGTGGCTCTTAAAGAGATGTGCCACATTATCACAAGATGTCTACACCCTACACCACTCGAGAAATTATACTGTCTAGCTGGTATTGCACCATCTGACATCTGCTGGGAAGTAGCAGCAAATAATGAAAGGACCAAGGCAGTGACATCTCCGACCCACCCCCTGTTCGGATATCAGCCAGCACGCCAGCGCCTTAAATCAAGAAATGGCTTTCTAAGATCTACAGAGATACTCGCAGGAACTCCTCAGCAAGCAAGAGTCCAAAAGTGGCAGGCTAAAACCCGGAACCTCCATCAATGACTGATACCAAATGAGAGACTCCCTCCTGGGCACACAGAAAACTGGGTAACTTGGAAAGTACTGAACAGACATGCAATCTGGCAACACGAGATGAAGAGCCAACCTTAAGAAATGGAGTCCACAACATGTGAGTGTGGAGAAGGGCAAACCACAGACTAGCTACTACAATGCAGTCTGAGCCTTGTCACATGCACAATGTAGGACCTTCTTAGAGCAACACCAAAGGCACTCCAAGTGGCCAGCTTCTGGTCAAAGGACATTTAGCATAAAGCCAAGTTTTAGTAAACACTGTGCTTTTTAAATACGTTACAACTGTACTCTTGATTCACTTCTGATTGGATGAGTAATGGCGGAACAATGGCTTCAAACTACAAGAGAGGAGATTCCATCTGAACATGAGGAAGAACTTCCTGACTGTGAGAGCCGTTCAGCAGTGGAACTCTCTGCCCCGGAGTGTGGTGGAAGCTCCTTCTTTGGAAGCTTTTAAACAGAGTCTGGATGGCCATCTGTCAGGGGTGATTTGAATGCAATATTCCTCTTCCAACTCTTTGATTCTATGATTCTATGAAATCAGCTCTGAGTCCTCTCGGGGAAATAGAGTGGAATATAAATAAACATATTATTGTCACTATTATTATTCAATGACTTATCTTTCAGATCAGCCCCACTTGAATCCACAACCAAAATCCGACACCAAGAAAACTTCATCTCTATCTGTCTCCAGTGGAAAAATGTTGAACAGATCAACAGGTTTCAAGCAATACATTTGGAAATAAAATAAGATGGTGTTTTCCTGTCCCACGATAGTTCTTCTTTAAGACAGCAAATTACTGCGGTTGTGAATGATCGCTCGTGCTCATTTTGCACACATTTATGCTTCACCTACATTGCCACAAATTATTATTGTTGGCACTTTACGCAATGACATTTCCTGTGTAGACAGGGGCATCTACACAAAAATTAACTACATATGCCAACAAAGGATAACATTTCCTGCAAAGAGTCGCTTAATTTGTGGAAGCATAGACTGAAAAACAGTCGCTAATAAGGTTGCCAAGACGAGACGATCCCAGGACTGGTGATATAATAATGGCAGTGTTATTAAATAGGGGGCCTTAAGCTTCAGAGTTGCACAGAGTGTGCCATTCAAATAAAAACCAAGACTAACCAATAGGGAACACATACACAGCTGTAGACATTTGTGGCTTCGACTTTTGCTGATCTGATTCAAAATATTCTCTCTAGGAACCTTGGGTCAGTGTTTCTCAACCTTCCCAATGCCATGACCCCTTAATACAGTTCTTCATGTTGTGGTGACCCCCAACTATAACATTATTTTCGTTGCTACTTCATAACTGTGATGTTGCTACTGTTATGAATCGTAATGTAAATATCTGACATGCAGGGTGTATTTTCATTCACTGGACCCAATTTGGTGCAAATACCTGATAAACTACTGCAAGTCTCGTCATCCATGGTCCATCCTCGCTCAAACTGCACCAGAATGTAGAGTGGGTTTTGGGGGGAAGGGGGCCTGTGTGCCAGGTTTGGTCATGTTCTGTCATTGTTGGGGGCCACAAGGTATTTTGGACTTCAACTTCAACCATTCCTGACAGCTTCAGGCCCCTTTCCTATTCCCTCTGCTACCTCGGAATGTTGAGGCTGCCCAATCAGAGACCATATGCAAATTGTACCACAATGGCAGCCAATCAGAAAGCTGACACAAACACCTACGTCCTCCACATACAAACATTCTCTTTTATTATATAGATAGATTTGGAGTTAAACACAGAGCTAACATGGAAATAATCAACTGCTACTGTATGTGTGGCTATGCGCCTGTTTGTGTATTTGGTCGTATTAATATTAATATTATTGAATGCTGGTGGGATGGATTTTGTTATTTGGGAGTTGTAGTTGCTGGGATTTACAGTTAACCTACAATCACAGAGCATTCTGAACTCCACCAAAGACGGAATTGAACCAAACATGGCACACAGAACTCTCATGGCCAACAGAAAATACGAAGGGTGTGGTGGGAATTGACCTTGAGTTTTGGAGTTGTAGTTCACCTCCATCCAGAGAGCACTGTGGACTCAAACAATGATGGATCTGGACCAAACTTGGCCTGAATCCTCAATATGCCCAAATACTGCTGGAGTTTGGGGAAAATAGACTTTGACATTTGGGAGTTGTGGTTACTGGGATTTATAGTTCACCTACAATCAAAAAGCATTCTGAACCCCACCAACAAAGGAATTGGACCAACATTCCCACATAGAACCCCCATGACCAACAGAAAGTACTGTGTTTTCTGATGGTCTTTGGTATTCATTTCTATCCCACCTTTCTCTCCTCAAATAGGACTTAAGGCAAGTAACAACAAAGTTCAAATACAATACAGATTTAAGCACTATACAAAGGTATAAACAGTATGGGAGATGTTTTATAAATGGAAGGCATTAAACATTTAAAACATAAAGACTACATACAGCGCTGTATGGTATTAAGAGCCCACCTCAATCACTTGCTCCCTAGTTTGGGTGGTAAGGGGCATCTGCAATAAATAACAACATGTCTTCTAAAGCTCAGACAGGATATGGCGCCTTCTGGGCATTTAGGCCTGAGAAGACGTGACTCACTCTAACAGACCATTATACCCAGTGAAGTGGAAGACCACATTACAACTGGAGTGACTCACTTAAAGGAGGGCGGGCTGCTTTGAGTTTGCAAAGCCCGAACCTGGCTGCTAATAATAATAGGGTTTGTTGGAGGCTTCTCGTTTACAAGTTCACCTCAAGTTGGAGCTAACTTGATGGTGCATGACAACAATTATGTTATGGCTTCTGCCACAAGACCGGGACTGAGCACAGCCTCCAAGATGCCGAAGAAGAGAAAGCCTATATATACATCTCTATCTATGTTGAGTTCGGGGGCCAGGCCTACAAGAAGCACTGCCTGAATATCAAGCAAAAAGTGGGTGCTAGAAACAATATCATACTAAAGCTGACTGGCAAAACCTGGGGATCACAACCAGACACAGTGAAGACATCTGCCCTTGCACTATGCTACTCTGCTGCTGTTCACCTACAATCAGAGAGCATTCTGAACTTCACCAACAATGGAATTGAACCAAACTTAGCACACAAAACTCCCACGTCTAACAAAAAATATTGGATGGGTTTGGTGGGCATTGACCTTGAGTTTTGGAGTTGTAGTTCACCTACATCCAGAGAGCACTGTAGACTCAAACAATAATGGATCTGGACTAAACTTGGCATGAATACTCAATATGCTGAAATGTGAACAACTGGTAGAGTTTGGTGAAAATAGACCTTGACATTTGGGAGTTGTAGTTGCTGGGGTTTATAGTTCACCTACAATCAAAGAGCATTCTGAACTCCACCAGTGATGGAACTGAACCAAACTTGGCACACAGAACTTTAAAGAGCTACAGAAAATACTGGTTTGGTTTGATGAGAATTGACCTTGAGTTTTGGAGTTGTAGTTCACCTACATCCAGAGAGACTCAAACAATAATGGATCTGGACCAAACTTGGCCTGAATACTCAATATGCACAAATGTGAACACTGGTGGAGTTTGGGGGAAATAGGCCTTGACATGTGGGAGTTGAAGTTGCTGCGATTTATAGTTCATTAACAATCAAAGAGCACTCTGAACTCCACCAACGATAGAATTGGGCCAAACTTCCCATACAGAATCCCCATGATGAATAGAAAATACTGTGCTTTCTGGTGATCTCTGGTGACCCCTTTGACACCCTCTCGCGATCCCTCCAGGGGTCCCGACCCCCAGGTTGAGAAACACTGATATAGATAGAGAGATAGAGATAGATAGATAGAAAGATAGGAATCAATAGATAGATATAGATATAGATTTTAATCCTGTTGTACCTCACCTCAAGCTGCAAGGAGAGGATGGTAATAATAATAATCATCATCAACAATATCATCATCATCCATGGAGCATATCAAAATCTGTAATTTAGGCCTCTAAACCTCCCTGTGATTTACATACGAATTTGATTTATACACGAGCGTATATGGCATGTATATTTGGACCACCAAGATGAGCCAATAGAGATCTGCATAAATAGTTTTGGTCCCCTATCTCCCACCATCCCTTCCCCTTGGGCCTGATGGACTGCAATCCAAAATAACTACCGGATATTGGGTTTTGGAAAACGCCGTCCAAACAACGCGGCAGGCAACACTTTTGTCAAGCTGTCAGGAACCCCCTAGTAACGCGACTATCCATCCGCCTGCGATACACCAAGGACCACTTTGCACCATCGCCAGCGGCACCTTGCGCGTGCGAATGAAGGCGCCATCGCAAGTCAAACGGCGCAGACAGACAGAGCTTCCTCACCTCTCTGGCAAGGGAGTCTGTTCCTCCATCTGTTGCCTAGCGTGGGATTACCAAGCGGCGAGAAAGCGAGGCTTGCATGTGCGAAGAAGAAGAAGAAGCGGCAGCATCAAAGATATCAGGCGATCCCTTCTTCTAGCAAGCAAAAGGTTGTACAAGCACTCAAATTAATGCCGACCTCCCTCCACCAGGTCCGGAGGAGGGAGCTCATTCCTTGCTGGAGCCTCTTACTAATGCAAATACATTTAGGTACGTCTCAATTACACACTAACCCATCCTGCTTTCGCATGCAAATATATTCAGCTGCTACAGTTAGATAGCACCTTACATCTGCAAACACTTAGTGAAGTTGCCACAGAACGAACAAGATGGACTGGCATCCGCACTCTCTGCTCAGCTTCTATCCTCTCCGCCTGACAAAGGAAGGCTTCAAAAGCAAGGAAAATGCTCATCTTGCTCTGTCTCCAAAACTCCAAATTTCAGTGGACCCAAACGACAATGTCCATCTTTTACCACAAAAACCTTGTGCTAAAATAAATCCGTTTAAGACTCGAAGATATCACAAGATTCAGATAATCTTGGAGCAGAAAGGGAGGGATCAGTCTAGCCCAGGCATGGGCAAACTCTGTTGGAAACTAGGCATATGAGGTTGACATATCTGTGGAATGATGTCCCAGATGAGAGAAAGAACTCTTATCAGTTTGAGGCAAGTGTGAATGTTGCAATTGGCCACCTTGATTAGAACTGAATGACCTTGCGGCTTCAAAGCCTGGATGCTTCCTGCTTGGGGGAATCCTTTGTTGGGAGGTGTTAGCTGGTCCTGATTGTTTCCTTCTGGAATTACCCTTTTTTTAGTGTTGCACTTTTCCCCCCAGGCAGGAAGCAGCCAGGCTTTGAAGATGCAAGTCCATTCAATGCTAACCAAGGTGGCCAATTGCAATATCTGTTGGAGCATGTAAAAAATCAGTTAGTGTGTGTGAGTGCGTGTGCCAATTGTAAAATAAGATGCATAAAGCTGATTGGTCAGGCTATGCCTGGGGAGTTGGCTGAACCTGGGACTTTTGGTTACAGTTACATTTTTCAGGTTTGCGCTATGCAAGTGCTTGCAGAGAGGCAAAAGAGGGATAGTTTGGAGTGTGCTCTTCATGAGTTGGTGATGGAAGATTTTCCACATGGACAGTGCATCAGGAAACACATTCTGTCAGCATTGTCCCATTCAATTAAATACAGCACTAATAAAATCTGAAGCAGGATCATTAAATCAATAAAAATACAGAACAGTATTAAACCCAAGTGGACACAGACCAATGCAGCAAAGCACACAACACACAACAAACCATACCAGAGGGACTTCAATGATAGACCCCAAGTACCGAAACACCACACAGAATAGAAGAAGCTTAGGCTGATTCCAAAGAAGTGACACGCTTTTAAGGGAAAACATTCCAGAATAATGGAGCCACCGTTGTATGTCAGCCTGTTCAGCCTGTGATTGTGTCTGGTGTTCATGATGGGAATGGGGATGATGTTCCTGATGACGGGCTTGGATCTGTTGGCAATGGGGATGAGGGTTTGCCTGAGCCTGTGTTAAACTTAGATGAGAGGCCCAAGCTGTTTCTGGAAGATTCACAAGGTCACATTCCTGGGAGAGGCCCTTCACGGTCTTTCTCAGAGCAACTGTATGATGAATTGTCAGGTGCAGAAGCTAATGAGAGTGTAGACAGAAAGCAAGGCTTTCATAAACAGAGACAGAGTGCTCAGGGGTGCACAGATCAGTTTGTTTACAGGAAAAGAGAGATAAGAAACCTTTATCTGGTGGTAAGATCAACAAGAGAAATTGAAATCCACAAGCATGTGGACAATTTCAACAGAAAAGGAAGAAACCATGAAAATGAACAAAATCTGGCTACCAGTATTAAAACTCAAAAATTACAACAGCAAAACAACAGAGAGTAAACAATCAGGGACCTCAAATCACCTCTCAAAGAAAGATTCCCCCAGGCACTTCCAAGCCATTAAATGCTAATCAAGGTGGTCAGTTGAAACATTCACACCTAGCTCCAGCAGACAAAAGTCCTTTGTCCCACCCTGGTCTTTCCACAGATATATAAACCCATTTTCCTACTTCCAACAGACCTCACTACCTCTGAGGATGCTTGCCATAGATGCAGGCGAAACGTCAGGAGAAAATGCCTCTAGAACATGGCCATATAGCCCGGAAAACCTACAACAACCCAGTGATTCCAGCCATGAAAGCCTTCGACAATACATTGAACAAGAGAAATGCTTTCATTCGGATTTGGGATCTGGAAAACTTTTATATTGATTCATGGCAAAGAGTTGCCTCAGTTGGGTCAACGTTGGAATTTCATTACCGTCTTGCTTTCAAGTGTTCTTAGTTTCATGTATCAAGTTTTGCCAAGGTCCTGATTTGTGTATTGGATTTTCATGCTGCCCTATTTCATGGATTCGCGTGCCTGTTTCATGGATTTTTATACCTATGGATCTTGCTTTGCCTTGAAACTAATGGATTAACCTTTGTTTTGGAATTTTACTGTTTTTGCTAATTTTACTCTTTTCCCTATTTATATTATTCAATAAACTGCTTGCTGATTTTACCAAGTTGGTGTGGTGTTTGAGGTCAGAGGGGTTCCTGCTCTGGAGTATGACAGCCACCACCAAGAATGCATTGTTTCCCATCACCGTTCATTCCCTAACTTGATTAAGGGCAGAAATAAAAAACCTGGAATTTGATTCTAATCTTAATTCTTCCATTCAGTAGGAATTGGCTTTTTTCTCATCGTCCGCCTTCTGCCTGCAAAATGGTACTAACCTAGACAACTTTGCAAAGGGGTCATAAACTTTATTGAAGGAGTATGCACAAAGTACTTTGGGTGGCAGAAGTCATTCTGATCCTTAACATCTGGCTCCCTGCTTGGTGCCAAATCCACCTTGGGCAGCCTTTGTCCTTCCAGATGTTCGGGATGTCAACCTGCATCCGGCAGAGCCAATGCCCATGAACAATGGAAGCTGTTCTCCAAAACAAATGGAAGGTCAAAGGTTCCTCTGCCATATGGTCAAGGATCATGTGGAGAGAGCCCACTCACTGGGCAAGTCAGGGAGGAAGACTCCACGCAGAGGGCTTTCATTAACACACAATTGAAAAAAATACTGTTCATAGTCCCAGAAAACTGCCAACAAAATGGCTACCTGCCTTAGCTGTAGATTCCTCCACCTCTAAAATATTGCAGTGAGTCTCAAAACATCCCGCCAGACAACAGATTCTTAAACTGAGAAAGTTCTAGAGCAACGGTTCTCAACCTGTGGGTCCCCAGGTGTTTTGGCCTACAACTCCCAGAAATCCCAGCCAGTTTACCAGCTGTTAGGATTTCTGGGAGTTGGAGGCCAAAACATCTGGGGACCCACAGGTTGAGAACCACTGTTCCAGAGGGTTTGGTAATCTGTAAGTGGGAGTTCATGGGTGAAAGCAATTAGGGGTGGAGGTGTGCAGGAGATGGGTTGCAGCTGGGTATTACTGGATTTAAGGAGCTAACAAAGCTTGCAAACTTTGTATTTTGTCTGTTTGTTTGCTTGTTAAAAAATACAACGCAACTGTTCGGTCTGCTCCTGACACGATAAATAAAACAAACTGGAGAGACTCCTCCTGGATACACAGAAGACTGGGTGACTTGGAAGGCGCTCAACAGGCTGCACTCTGGCACCACGAGATGCAGAGCCAACCTTAAGAAATGGGGCCATAAAGTGAAGTCCACAACATGCAAGTGCAGAGAAGAGCAAACCACAGACCACCTGCTACAATGCAGCCTGAGTCCTGCCAAATGCACAATTGAGGACCTTCTTACAGCAACACCAGAGGCACCCCAAGTGGCCAGCTAGTGGTCAAAGGACATTGAGGATAATGCCAAATTTTAAAACTTAAATACATTACAACGGTACCCTCGGTTCGCTTCTGATATGATAAATAAACAACCTGACATAACTCTGCAATGCAAATGTGCCCTGACTCAACGTTGCATCACAGACCAAAGAGCAATTACCACCCTTCTCCCAGCTGCTCCATTACAGCTTGACTCACTTGCTTTAAGCCACCCGGGAGCGCTTTGCTCCGCCGCTGCCCTTCCTGTCACGCATCCCCTTCTCCTTGCTGCTGGAGGCAGATCTGTCATCTGGAGATGCACAGATTCCATCCGGAGTGGGCTGCTGGCTCCGGTCTGCGAACCAGGGCTCCAAGCTCTCCAAACTTGCACTCCCCAGCAAATCCCCCCCCCCCAAAAAAAAACCATTGGCCACCAGCTTCAAAGCCTTTGAAAGCAGAGAGAAAACCACTCACACACAGATGTCATGCTGAGTTGGCTGCAGAACGGAGGATTCAAGACACAGTGATGGTGAGGTTGATATGCCTCCTCCTCTTTGCCCGAGACGGTACTTGGCATGCGACCCTTTGTGTGTTTAAATTAGAGCCCTTCTGGAAGCCACTTCTAGAGGCCACGTGGCCACTCCACCCCCAAAGACCCAAGCAAGATGAAAGGGCTCTCTGGAGATCAAGAGGGGGGGAAAAGCAGGGCTGCGGCGGCTCCTCCTCCCCAACCCGCATCCGACTCCGCTTCTCAGATCCTGGCTCCAAAAGGGAAATTTGAACGAAAACAACAGGGAAAGAGGGAACAAAATAGTGGAAGGGTGGGTGCCCCCTGGCGACGAGGAATATACTGCTGTTTCCCAAAATCGGCTGCAATTGAACACTAGTGATGGGTCACAAACTGGAGCACAAGATCCACCAAATACAAGTACGCTCGATGCAGCCTTTCCCTTGGCATCCGCTTTGCTTTTGTTGGCAGGAGGTAATCGTCTCCGTCAAAAGTCATCCTGAGCCGGACAGGCTTTGCGAAGCGTCCTGTGGATTCAGGGCAAGCCTCAAAAGGGAATGCAATTAAAAAAAAAACATAGAAGAGAAGCTGTGATGAGTTTTGTCTGCTCCTTTCTTCGTGTGTAGGCTTTGAGGATAAACCAAAAGTAGCCTTCCGCAAGCAGATTCCCTTCCGCATAGGTGGGACTTTGGCTTCTGAGATAGTGACAGTTGTAGTCCAACACACGTGGCAGGCATTACACAGAAACTAGTGGAAATGTCATGTGATGCTTGTGCAAGGCACAGTCCTTGGTTGACAGGTTGAGAATTGAACTATGACTCTATTTATTATTTCTCGCATTTCTATCCCGTCCTTCTCAACCCCCGAAGGGGAACTCAGGACGGCTTCTAAACCCCACCAATGCATTCCATTCCAAAGCACAAAGAGGCGTTAAGACTCCAACAGCAGGCCTGAGACCACTCTGGCTAGCTCAGGTAGGGAGACTGTAGTGCAGCGGGGTGATCGGAACACTAGAGCAGGCATGGGCAGCCCTCCCTACAGTTGTTTTGGGTTCCAACTCCCACCATTCCTAACAGCCTCAGGTCTGCAGGCTTAAGCATCTGAGGAGGAAAAGGAAGGGCCTGAGGCTGTTAGGAATGGTGGGAGTTGGAACCCAAAACACCTGTAGGGAGGACTGAAGTTTGCCCATGCCTGGTCTAGAGAATAGGATTCAAACTCCATGATAGGTTCCCCTTAAGATTACCATAAGTCAGAAGAAATAGCTAGAACAGTGGTCCTCAACCACGGGGTCAGGATACCGGGGGGGGGGGGGGGGGGGGGGGGCTCAAGAGGAGGTGTCCAATGGGTTGCCAAGAGCAGGAAGGAAAAACATAGGAGAGGAGAAATAGGGAGCTGTTGGGCATGGGGGTTCTGTGTGGGAAGTCTGGTCCAATTCTATCATTGGTGGGGTTTAGAATGCTCTTTGAGTGTAGGTGAACTATAAATCCCAGCAACTACAACTCCCAAATGTCAAGGTCTATTTCCCCCAAACTCCACCAGTGTTCGCATTTGGGCATTTTGAGTATTCGTGCCAAATTTGGTCCAGATCCATCATGGTTTGAGTCCATAGTGCTCTCTGGATGTAGGTGAACTACAACTCCAAAATTCAAGGTCAATGCCCACCAAACCCTTCGTGTTTTCTGTTGGTCGTGGGAGTTCTGTGTGCCAAGTTTGGTTTCATTCCATCGTCGGTGGAGTTCAGAATGCTCTTTGATTGTAGGTGAAGTATAAATCCCAGCAACTACAACTTCCAAATGACAAAATGAATCCCCCGGTGGCGCAGTGGGTTAAACCCCTGTGCCGACAGGACTGAAGACCGACAGGCCACAGGTTTGAATCCGGGGAGAGGTGGATGAGCTCCCTCTATCAGCTCCAGCTCCTCATCCTTTCTTCCTTGCTCAGCCAGCAAACACAGACCATCAATCCTGATGATGACCCAACCAACTTGTACTCGTCCAACAATGATTCTCCAAAGAACAACCAAGAAACAGCAAGGGGCTGGAAACGGAGGCTCCCAAAATCGCCAAGAGAGCAATCAGAAATCTGTCTGATCCTGACATATTTATGTCACAGCTTGTGGCAGTGAGTCCCACAATCAACTTGTGGATTAGGGGACAAAGAGCGCACCTACACTTCAGAAATAATGCAGTTTCACTTTAGCAGCCAAGGCTCAATGCTACAAAAACCCAGGAGTTTGGTGAGGCTCCAGAACTCTTTGGCAGACAAGATCTTGCGAAACTACAACTCCCCTGATTCTATCGCACTGAGTTTCGAGCCAGTTCAAGGAGCATCAAAACTGCATTCATTCCATAGTCTAGATGCATTTCTCAGGTTTGTGTACTATCACTGTGCTTTCTGGTTTAATGAATGTGAGAGAGAGATAGGAAGGAAAGAAACTTTGCCATCCGCACTGCTACTCAAAACACTTTTCTGAGACAAGCAGTCCACAGCATTAAATCCACAAACAATTCACATCATCGTATTGTCGAAGGCTTTCATGGCTGGAATCACTGAGTTGTTGTAGGTTTTTTTGAGCTATATGGCCATGTTCTAGAGGCATTCTCTCCTGACGTTTCGCCTGTATCTGGCTACCAGTATTAAAAAAACTCTAAAATTACAACAGCAAAACAACAGAGAGGAAACAATCTGGGACATCTAATCACCTCTCAACAAAAGATTGTCCCAGGCACTGCCAGGCCATCAAGTGCTAATCAAGTTGGTCAGTTGAAACTTTCACACCTAGCTCCAAAAGACAAGAGTTGTCAAAGGCTTTTATGGCCAGAATCACTGGGTTGTTGTAGGTTTTTTCAGACTATATGGCCCTGTTGTAGCGGCACTCTCTCCGGACGTTTCGTCTGCATCTGGCTACCAGTATTAAAAAGCTCTAAAATTACAACAGCAAAACAACAGAGAGGAAACAATCAAGAACATCTAATCACATCTCAACAAAAGATTGCCCCAGGCACTACCAGGCCATCAAATGCTAATCAAGGTGGTCAGTTGAAACATTCACACCCAGCTCCAGCAGACAAGAGTTCTTTGTCCCACCCTGGTCATTCCACAGATATATAAACCCATTTTCCTAGTTCCAACAGACCTCACTACCTCTGAGGATGCTTGCCATAGAAGCAGGCGAAACGTCAGGAGAGAATGCCTGAAAAAACCTACAACAACCCAATTCACATCATCAACAAAGAGTTAAGTCGAACGGTACATGACAAAGACATACCCGCAGCTTCCCACTGGGTTGTTCTGTACAGAGTTGCCAACTTCCCAACGCCCCACTGCTCCTCTGCCTCAGCGAAGAAGATGCAAATCAGCTTTGGTGGTGTTTCCGGAAGCCCTGAAGCTCCTTCTGTTTTCCAGAGGGCATTCCAGTGTTATTAAAAAGGCGCAGGAGCAAACTGGGGCTGGGGTCAGTTGGCAACCTTGGTAATAAGCGATGCCACTTGTGTGATCAGATGCCAGGACAGAGACACAATCTCCTCCCTTTGTAGAGACTCATAATAAAGAGCTCCATGGCTTCGCTGCCTTTCTTTGTCGGATGTAAACAAGCCCTGGGGATCTGTTTGCAGTTCTAGAATTACTTAAGAGCAGGAAGAAAAAGAAGGGGGGAAAACATCGGAGGGAGGAGAAAGAATAGAAAGAACAGGGCGGGGGAAGAGAATAAAAGGATCCCAGATGGTCATGTGTGTACAAGACTCTCCTTTTCTCCACGGTCCTGTTTGCAAACTGGGAAGTTCCTCGGACCTTTCCTTTGCTGCAACTCCCCAAATCCCCCCAAATCCTTAAGAGCAAGCCTCCTAATCTGATGTCCTATTGCCCCAGCGTTGAGGAATAGTGAGAAAAAGCTGGATATGCATATTGATATAGATATGGATACCACTGATCTCTTGCTTTGTGTCTCAGTCAAGAGATAAAACTGGGATATACCGTATATACTCGAATATAAGCCGACCCGGATATAAACCGAGGCACCTAATTATACTACCAAAAAATGGGAAAACTTATTGACTCGAATATAAGTAGAGGGTGGGAAATGCAGCAGCTACTGGTAATGCAAAATAAATATAGATACATTACTTGAGGAAATAGTAGATTAAATGTTTTTCAATGTTTACATAAAAGTGTAATTTAAAATAAGACTGACCAACTTTGATTAAACCATCATTCTAACTTTTTACAGTGTCAATGCGCTTACGTATCCTTCCAATAATAATAAAGTAAAATAATAAATGTATTACTAATAATAATAATAATAATAATAATAATAATAATGATAAATAGAGTTGATGTTTTTTGTCATGTCAGGATCGACTTGGGAAACTGCAAGTCGCTTCTGGAATAATAATAGAGTAAAATAATGCAAATGTAATAATGCCAATGATAGAGTAAAATACTAAATGTAATAACAATAATACTACAGTAAAATAATAAATGTAATAATAACAATAATAAATAGAGTAAAATAAATGTAATAAAATAATAATAGAGTAAGATAATGCAAATGTACTAATGCCAATAATAGAGTAAAATAATAAATGTAATATTAATACTACAGTAAAATAATAAATGTAATAATAATAATAATAATAATAAATATAGTAAAATAAATGTAATAGAATAATAATAGAGTAAAATAATGCAAATATAGTAATATGAATAATAGAGGAAAATAATAAATGTAATAACAATAATACTACAGTAAAAAATAAATGTAATAATAATAATAATAATAAATAGAGTAAAATAAATGTAATAGAATAATAATAGAGTAAAATAATGCAAATGTAGTAATACCAATAAAAGAGGAAAATAATAAATGTAATAAAAATAATAGTAATAACAGAGTAAAATAATAAATAACTTTTGACTCGAGTATAAGCCGAGGGCAGTTTTTTCAGCAGTGTTTCCATGCTTTACATTGTCCATTGTATTGACTATCACAACCGCTTTGGGTCTCTTATATTATTATATTATAATAATATATTATTATTATATATTATATGAATTATTATTATATTATAATAACATTAATTATTATAATAATATAATATAATTATATTATAATATAATATTATTTTATTACATATTATAATATAATTATAATATAATTATAAGGGGAAAGCAGCATATACCATCAATATAATAACAATATATTTATCAGATCTCCTTTGTCGGGAGGTGATAGCTGGCCCTGGTTGTTTCCTGTCAGGAATTCCTCTGTTTTCTGAGTGTTGCACTTTATTTATTGTCCTGATTTTAGAGTTTCCCCTCCTAACCAATGATTATCCCAGGCAAGAAACAGCCAGGCTTTGCAGCTACAAGGCTATTCAATGCTAATCAAGGTGGCCAATGGCAACATTCACACTTACCTCAAACAGACAAGAGTTCTTTCTCCCACCTTGAACATCATTCTATAGATATATATACAGTCCATTTGCCTCATGCAGATACCCTCACTGATTGACTTTGCAGCTGCAAGGCTATTCAATTCTAATCAAGCTGGCCAATGGCAACAATCACACTTGCCTTCAACAGACAAGAATTATTTCTCCCACCCTGAACATCATTCTATAGATATATATATACAGTCCATTTGCCTCATGCAGATACCCTCACTGATTGACTTTGCAGCTGCAAGGCTATTCAATGCTAATCAAGCTGGCCCATGGCAACAATCACACRTGCCTCAAACAGACATGAGTTGCCTCAAACTGACAAGAGTCTTGCCATAGATGCAGGCYAAACGTCAGGAGAAAATGCCTCTAGAACATGGCCATATAGCCCGGAAAAACCTACAACAACCCAATTATTATTATTATTATTAGAAATTAAATGGGATTCCTCTGCAACAACAGCAACAACAACACAATGACCTCACAACCTCTGGGGATGCCTGCCATGGATGCAGGCGAAATGTCAGGAGAGAATGCTTCTGGAACATGAAGAATGGGCTCCTTTGGAGGAGGCTTAGGAAGCCAGAAGAGAAACTTGAGCCTGATCAAAACACATCCCCCCCCCCCCAAAAAAAAGGAGGAGGAGGGTGTGTGGACTTTCTTTGCTCAGCTGCAAAGGAATAAAAACATAACAAGAGAGGACAAACCTGTTTGGAGGAGGAGGAGGAGGAGGACAACAAACTTAGGTGCCAAGCTGCAAAAACAAACCCAAAGGGAGGAAACAAGGAAGAGGGTTTGGACTTTGGCAAAGCTAGCTTTTCCTTTGCAAAAAGGGCATTGGAACCAAAACGCAGGGAAGGGGGGGGGGTCACCTTTGGGGGGGGATAAATACACGTTGCAATACCAACACAGATGCACACAAATGAGAGAGGTCCTGACCCCAGGCAACCCCATCAAAGCCCCCAAAAGAAAGGGGGAAACAAGGCAAAAACCATGCAAATATCCTTTTTRGCATTTGGGGCGGAAAGGAAGGTCTCTCAAGGGGTTCAAAAGCCTGCTGGGGGAGGCTTGTTTACAAGGGAGGCCCCCTCCTCATTGCAAAACAATGGAATGGAGGGGAGGTTGCTCCTTCCTTCCTTCCTTCCCTTCTTTCTCTTTGCAACGAGGGGTCTTTTTCTTTCCTCTTTCTTTCTTCCCCTTTGCAATGAGGGAGAGGGTAGCTCTTTTCTTCCTTTCTTTCCCTTCCCTCCCCTCTTTGCCTTCCCTTCTTTCTCCTTTGCCTTCCCTCTTCTTTCCTTTCCTTTCTTTTTTCTTTCCCTTCCCTCCCTTTTTTCATTCCTTCCCTTTTGTCTTCCCTCCCTTCTTCTCTTCCTTTCTTCCCTTTCCTCTCTTCCTTCTCTTCTTCCTTTCTTTGCCTCTCAACCCCTCTTCCCTTCTTTTTTCCCTTCCTTCCCTTCTTTCTCTTTGCCTTCGTCCTCTTCTTTCCTTCTTTCTCTTCCCCTTCTTCCTTTCCTTCCTTTTTTCTTTCCCTTCCCTCCCTTCTTTGCATTTTTCCCTTTTCTTTCCCTCCCCTCCCTTGTTTCTCGTTGCCTTCCCTCCCTTCTTCCCTTTCTTCCTTCTCTTCTTCCTTTCTTTGCCTCCCAACCCCTCTTCCCTTCTTTTCCCCCTTCTTTCTCTTTGCCTTCGCTCTCTTCTTTCCCTTCCCCTTCTTCCTTTCCTTCCTTTTTTCTTTCCCTTCCCTCCCTTCTTTCTTTCTTCCTTCCCTTTGTCTCTCCCCTTCTTCTCTCCTTTCCCTTCTTTCTCTTTCCTTCCTCCTTCTTCCCTTCCCTCTTTCTTTCTTCTTTCCTTTCTTTGCCTCCCCCCCTCTTCATTTTTTCCTTCTTCCCTTCTTTCCATCCCTTCTTTCCTTCCCTTCTTTCTTTCCTTCCTCCTTCTCTCTTTCCTTCTCTCCTTCTTCTTTCTCTTTCCTTCCTTCCCTCTTTCTCTTCCTTCCCTCTCCCTTTTTCCCTTTCCTCTCTTCCTTCTCTTCTTTCTCCCTTTACCTCCCCACCCCTCCTCCCTTCTTTCTTTGCTTTCCTTCTTCTTCCCTTCTTCCCTTCTTTCTTCGCCTTGCCTCCCTTCTCTTTCTTTCTTTGCCTTCCTTCCTTTCCTTCCTTTCTCTCCCCCAACCCAAAGCAACAATCCCTCCTTTCCCCCAAACCTCCCCCCCCCCACAACAAAAATTCCAAGACAAGCCTGAGTCCAGGGAGAGAAAACAATAGATCCGGATCATCCATAGATCCCCATCTCAACAATAACACACACAGGATCCCCCCACCCCTTCCTTCCCTCCTTCCCAGGCTTCTTACCTCTTCCAGATTCCTTTCTTTCTTTCTTTCTTCCTCTTCTCCCAATTGATGTGGGGGGGAGGGATAAAAACAAGACCCAAACCGGATTAAGATCCCAAGAAACGAGGCGAAGATCCCAGGGAGAAGGAGGAGTGTGCCAGGAGGAGCTTTTCCTCCCTTCCAAAACAAGAGGGAGAAACTTGGGAGCCAAAGAGCAGGCGCTGCCTCCCTTTCTCCCTTTCTCTCCTCCCTCCTCCGCCTCTGCCGCGCTCCCTCTTTCTTTTCTTCCTCCTCCTCCCTTGACGTCAGAGGGGGCGGGGAAAGAGAGAGCGGGGGGGGGCTTCAAGGAAGGAGGAAGACCCCCTTCTCTGCCCCCTAGGATCAGACAAAAGGAGACCCCCCCCCCCCTCTTCTGCTCCTTATTAGGACGCATTGGGGCGCGCGGGAGCAACGTCGCCCTCTACCGGACAGAGAGGGAACTGCAGGAAGGTTTTTGTTTATTATTTACTAGCCTGGGTTATTAGAGAAAGTGGGTAATGGCTGTTCTGTATGCCAAGTTTGGTCATTATTGGTCATTGGATGACGGTCGCATTGTTTTCAGGAAGTGAGTGAAGGGACTTGAAGTCCCATCATCCATGGTCCAACCTCCTCCAAACTGCAGCAGGGTCATGGGGGCTCTGTGTGCCAAGTTTGGTCTTGATCAGTCATTGGATGAGGGTCGCAGTGGTTTCAGTAAGTGAGTAAAGGTGCAAGTCCCATCATCCATGGTCCACCCTCCTCCAATCTGCAGTAGGATATAGAGTGGGTCATGAGGACTGTGTGTGCCAAGTTTGGTCTTGATCAGTCATTGGATCAGGGTCGCAGTGGTTTCAGTAAGTGAGTAAAGGTACTGCAAGTCCCATCATCCATGGTCCAACTTCCTCCAAACTGCAGCATGGTCATGGGGGCTCTGTGTGCCAAGTTTGGTCTTGATCAGTCATTGGATCAGGGTCYCAGTGGTTTCAGTAAGTGAGTGGAGGTACTGCAAGTCCCATCATRCATGGTCCAKCCTCCTCCAAACWGCAGCAGGATATAGAGTGGGTCATGGGGGCTCRGTGTYCCAAGTTTGGTCTTGATCAGTCATTGGATSAGGGTCYCAGTGGTTTCAGTAAGTGAGTGAAGGTACTGCAAGTCCCATCATTCATGGTCCACCCTCCTCCAAACAGCAGCAGGATATAGAGTGGGTCATGGGGGCTCTGTGTTCCAAGTTTGGTCTCTATTGGTCATTGGATGACGGTTACATGGTTTTCAG
Source organism: Anolis sagrei ordinatus (assembly GCF_025583915.1). NCBI lineage: Eukaryota > Metazoa > Chordata > Lepidosauria > Squamata > Anolidae > Anolis > Anolis sagrei. Next base: position 24,502,430 of record NW_026847882.1, read on the forward strand.
GGAGTGAAGGTACTTGAAGTCCCATCATCCATGGTCCACCCTCCTCCAAACTGCAGCAGGATACAGAGTGGGTCATGGGAGCTCTGTGTGACAAGTTTGGTCTTGATCAGTCATTGGAACAGGGTCGCAGTGGTTTCAGTAAGTGAGTAAAGGTACTGCAAATCCCATCATCCATGGTCCATCCTCCTTAGAACTGCATCATATGTTATTATTATTATTACTGAAAAGCAGATAAGAAATAAAATTATTATTATTATTATTTAATATCTCATCTCCCCTTTCTCCTGGCACAGAACCCAAAATACTTTATAGAGGTAGAGTATCTCTTATCTCTAAATACTGTAAAGACCAAAAATATTTTGGATTTCTGATTTGATTTGATTTTTTTTTTTTTGCAGTTTGGAATACATACATCATGCTATATAGTGGAGACAGCACTCAAGTCAAAACATGACATGCAATGATGTTTCACAGCCACTTTCTAGACATCGCCCGAAGGTAATTTTTAAAGCATTATTTTAAATAATTTTGCACATTGAATAGTTTGAACCGTTGGAAATCAAAGGGATCGCTATCTCAGCCACCCAGGTGAACAATTCTGGACTACTTTGAATGCCGGATTAGGGATGCGCAACCTGTAATTTGTTACTGACCACAGCCAGTTTTACGAAATTCCCCTTGGTCTTTTCCATTGGGGAGGTGGTGTAAGACAGGGGCCTTGTCCCATTTGCAGCAGGATTGCCTTTGGATTTTCCACCCTGAATAAACGTCTGCGATTCTGAAATGGGGCCGTTGACTAAGCAATGCCTTCACCCTAGGATAAGGCGGCCACATACAGCCAGAGCCCAGTCTCCTTATCTCTGTCTGATGGGAGTTCAAAGTTCTGTCGGGGGGAAAAACAAAAAACACGGTGACCTATGGTTTGAGTTTGGAAAGAGACAGGCGACCCAGACAGACTTTGTGTCTCAGGGGAACAACCTTAGGTTTAAGATGCTAAGAATCCAGATTACAGACACAAAACCCCAATCCTATGGATCCTTAATGGCCAACAAAGGTCCTGTAAGGTCAGCTTTTGCAGCCTATTCATCAGATGCACAGAATGTTATCCAAAATTTGGATATATGAGCAGTATGTTGTACCTGGAGATGGGACTGGAAACAGTTGAGGGACAGAGGGGAGGGAAAAAGGCAACAGCTGGAGAAGTGGGGCATTCCTCCCGAGCAGGCATGGATAAACTTCAGCCCTCCAAATTTGGTGTCAATTCGTTCAGTGGTTTTTGAGTTGGGTTGTTGTAGGTTTTTTTGGGCTATGTGGCTATGTTCTAGAGGCATTCTCTCCTGATGTTTCGCCTGCATCTATGGCAAGCATCCTCAGAGGTAGTGAGGTCTGTTGGAACTAGGAAAAAGGGTTTATATATCTGTGGAATGACCAGGGTGAGACAAAGGACTCTTGTCTGCTGGAGCTAGGTGTGAATGTTTCATCTGATCATCTTGATTAGCATTTGCTGTGTTTTCCAATGTTTTTATGAGTGATGAACACTTGTTGACCTGAGAGGTGTCTTGTGACCAAATTTGGTGTCAATTCGTTCAGTGGTTTTTGAGTTGGGTTGTTGTAGGGCAGTGATTCTCAACCTGTGGGTCCCCAGGTGTTTTGGCCTACAACTCTCAGAAATCCCAGACAGTTTACCAGCTGTTAGGATTTCTGGGAGTTGAAAGCTAAAACATCTGGGGACCCACAGGTTGAGACTGTTGTAGGTTTTTTCGGGCTATATGGCCATGGTCTAGAGGCATTCTCTCCTGACGTTTCGCCTGCATCTATGGCAAGCATCCTCAGAGGTAGTGAGGTCTGTTGGAACTAGGAAAGGGGTTTATATATCTGTGGAATGACCAGGGTGGGACAAAGGACTCTTGTCTGCTGGAGCTAGGTGTGAATGTTTCAACTGATCACCTTGATTAGCATTTGATTGATTTTTGAGTTACGTTAATCCCACAAACGAACACTACATTTTTATTTATATAGATTTACATCATGCTTCATAACAGTAGCAAAATGACAGTTATGAAGTAACAACCAAAATAATGTTATGGTTGGGGAGTCGCCACAACAGGAGGAACTGTATTCAGGGGTTGCGGCATTAGGAAGGTTGAGAAACACTGCTCTAAGGCTGACCCTTTCTTTCAGTCGCAATGGGCCTGTGCCTGTGAGATGAGCTGACATTGCAGCCTTTCTCCCTGTCCCTGATTTGTTGTGACAAAGATGTAGTCGCCCTTGCCCAAATTTCTCTGATGTGAGGCACTGGGCAACATAAATGGACGAACCCAGAGGGTGATTCTCCCCAAGGCTTCCTCTTCATCCTGGAAAGAAGTGACAAGTGGAGTGCCAGAAGCAGGGTTCCGTCCTGGGCCCGGTTCTGTTCAGGATCTTTATTAATGAAGAATTAGAAGGCATGATCATCAAGTTTGCAGACGACACCAAATTGGGAGGGAGAGTCAATACTCCAGAGAACAGGAGCAGAATTCAAAATGGTCTTGACAGATGATAGAGAGATGATGGGCCAAAACTAACAAAATGAAGTTCAACAGGTGACAAATGCAAGATACTCCACTTTGGCAGAAAAAACGAAATGCAAAGATACAGAATGGGGGAGGCCTGGCTCGAGAGCAGTACGTGTGAAAAAGATCTTGGAGTGCTCGTGGACAACAAGTTAAACATGAGCCAACAATGTGATGTGGCGGCAAAAAAAGCCAATGGGATTTTGGCCTGCATCAATAGGAGTATAGATCCAAGGAAATCATGCTACCTCTCTATTCTACCTTGGTTAGACCACACCTGGAATATTGTGTCCATTCTGGGCACCACAATTCAAGAGAGATATTGACAAGCTGGAATGTGTCCAGAGGAGGGGGACTAAAATGATCAAGGGTCTGGAGAACAAGCCCTATGAGGAGCGGCTTAAGGAGCTGGGCATGTTTAGCCTGAAGAAGAGAAGGCTGAGAGGAGATATGATAGCCATGTATAAATATGTGAGAGGAAGCCACAGGGAGGAGGGAGCAAGCTTGTTTTCTGCTTCCCTGGAGACTAGGACACAAAACAATGGCTTCAAACTGCAAGAAAGGAGATTGCATCTGAACATGAGGAAGAGACTTCCTGACTGTGAGAGCCGTTCAGCAGTGGAACTCTCTGCCCCAGAGTGTGGTGGAGGCTCCTTCTTTGGAAGCTTTTAAACAGAGGCTGGATGGCCATCTGTCAGGGGTGATTTGAATGCAATATTCCTGCTTCTTGGCAGGGGGTTGGACTGGATGGCCCATGAGGTCTCTTCCAACTCTTTGATTCTCTGATTCTATGATTCTATAAAGCCCTGCCATCCTTTTAACAGGGAAGCCTGAGTCTGAAGCCAGGCAATGCCTTTGGTGACTCTTTCTTCCCACCAGCCGTTGCCATCTTTGCTCTTTATCGTCCTGTGATGGGTTGCCCCCCAAACCACTGCCACAAACACAGCCATGTGTGATTGTGTGTCTTTTGCTAATAGGCAAAAGAGCTACTTACTCACTGTTTCTATCTTTCTTTTTCTCTCTCTTGTCTGATGCAGGAAAAAGGGCCCCTTAAGAAAGAGCTGCCAGCAGGGTCTTTGGATGATGAAGAAGAAAAGCCAGCTTTGACAAAGGGAAGCAGGAGTGCCTTCGGGGCTCTCTCTGTTGCCCCAGGGCTTGCCCTGTGCTGACTGCCGACTCCTTTGCCATGCAGCAGTCCGAGGAATCAAGGCAGCCAGAAGGAGAACAAGGGTGGATTAAGGTCGGCATCATTTCCCCCTCTTTTCTCTCCCTCCGGCAGAGTTTCTGTGCCTTTAGCAGAGTGTTTCTCAACCTTCCTAATACAGTTCCTCATGTTGTGGTGACCCCGAACCACGGTCCATAGACCCATTAGTAAAACCAACACTCATTATAAATTCTCCCATGTCAGGAGAAGTCCATTGTGCAAGGGACATCTACATGGTTTCAAGTTATACTCCTATTGGAGGTTAGTTGCTTTCTTAGACTTGTTGTCACTGCAAGGGATTTTGCCACTATTTATTTGTCGTGTCAGGGCAACCAGTCAATTGTATTACATTTCTAACAGAACAAAACAAACAAACAGACAAAACACAAAATTTGCAAGCTTGGTAGTTGATTAAATGTCCTTTGACCAGTATCTGGCCACTTGGAGTGCTTCTGGTGTTGCTGCAAGAAGGTCCTCCATTGTGCATGTGGCAGGGCTCAGGTTGCATTGCAGCAGGTGGTCAGTGGTTTGCTCTTCTCCACACTCGCATGTCGTGGATTCCACTTTGTGGCCCCATTTCTGAAGGTTGGCTCTGCATCTCGTGGTTCCAGAGTGCAGTCTGTTCAGCGCCTTCCAAGTCGCCCAGTCTTCTGTGTGCCCAGAGGGGAGTCTCTCATTTGGTATCAGCCATTGGTTGAAGTTCTGGGTTTGAGCCTGCCACTTTTGGATTCTCGCTTGCTGAGGTGTTCCAGCGAGTGTCTCTGTAGATCTTAGAAAACTATTTCTAGATTTAAGTCATTGACGTGCTGGCTGATAACAGGGGATGGCTGGAGATGTCTCTGCCTTGGTCCTTTCACTATTGGCTGCTACTCCTCCCGGCGGATGTCAGGTGGCGCAATACGGCTAAGCAGTGTAATTTCTCCAGTGGTGTAGGGCGCAGCACACCCGTGATAATGCGGCATGTCTCATTAAGAGCCACATCCACTTTTAGTGGTGAGATGTGTTCCACACTGGGCATGCATACTCAGCAGCAGAGTAGCATAGCGCAAGGGCAGATGTCTTCACTGTGTCTGGTTGTGATCCCCAGGTTGTGCCAGTCAGCTTTCGTATGATATTGTTTCTAGCACTCACGTTTTGCTTGATGTTCAGGCAGTGCTTCTTGTAGGTCAGAGCACGGTCCAGAGTGACTCCCAGGTATTTGAGAGCGCTGCAATGCTCCAGTGAGATTCCTTCCCAGGTAATAATTCTCAGAGCTCAGGATGCTTGTCTGTTCTTGAGATGAGAAACTGCAAGTCGCTTCTGGTGTGAGAGAATTGGCCATCTGCAAGGACGCTGCCCAGGGGATGCCCGGATGTTTTGATGTTTTACATCCTTGTGGGAGGCTTCTCTCATGTCCCTGCATGGGGAGCTGGAGCTGACAGAAGGAGCTCATCCGCGCTCTCCTCGGATTCGAACCTGCAACCTGTCAGTCTTCAGTCCTGCCGGCACAAGGGTTTAACCCACTGCGCCACATAATGGGATTGAATGCGCAATTCTGCTTCTGCAACTTTCAACTGAACCCAGATGTTCTGCAAGCGAAGAAAGATATGCAACCGCGTCTCACATATGTGAAACACACCAACTGACTCATGGCCACAGAAATGAATCTGCAAGGCTGCTAGCTGGGAGGGAAGTCATCAGTATGGGGAATCCATCGCACCGCTGCTTCCTCCTCCTCGACTTGCACCTTCCCTCCTTCTTTTTTCCGGAAGGGGAACGGATCCATCATCAGGCCTGCATCTGTTCAACGCCTCCCCTCCCCAGTGATGAGCCAAGCAGGCGCTGAGTTCTCCTGGGCCCCCCACCCACTTGCCACAAGGGCCCATGGCCTCCCCCAAAGATCACAAAACAGGAACCCATCCATCACAGGCTGTGAGAATTTCGAGGCTTGTACTCCCACCATCATTCGCAGCTTATCGGCCTCCATCTGGCGAGATCTCTAAACCGTCTCTCATCAGCAACCCACGTTGCGGAGTTGCCAGCTTCTCAAATGAGGTCTGCTCCGGTGCCTTTTAAGTGCCACTTTTGGCTTCCTCGCATGAGGCGTTTCCCGCCCCATTGTTTCCCACCACGGTAGGGAAATATTTGTATTATCACACCGGCAATAAAGTGTTGGAACACTGGGGAGCTTCTGTTTAGTTTTCCAATCATCCATGTGTCTTTTTTGCCTTTCGTCATTTTTCCAGCGTGCATTCAATGCTTGGGCCTCCTTATGAGGTCGAACATAAAAGATAGTAACTTATAGTAACTTATAGTTTTGCTAAGGACAAGGACATCAGACTGGATAATAAGGGTTAAGCCTTGGTCAATTTGCCAAGACACTAACAACAACAACAAGGACTCTTCCTATGTTAGATAGTGTGTATCATTTAATCAAGGCTTTATGACCTATTTTCATATATTTATAGCAGAAGGAAGAGGGGCTGACCAAGGGCAAGATGGATGGATGGCATCCTTGAAGTGACTGGACTGACCTTGAAGGAGCTGGGGGTGGTGACAGCCGGCAGGGAGCTCTGGCGTGAGCTGGTCCATGAGGTCACGAAGAGTCGGAGACGACTGAACGAATGAACAACAACATAGCAGAAGGTAACAAATTTATTACTGAAAACCATGTCACAAACGTATTTGACTTTTTCCATCTGAGACCAGGGGTGGCTCAACCCATTACGCAAAGTAAGCATTTGCAGTATAGCTGATTTTTCCCAGGGGCGCTCTTGAGGCGCTCTTGGGGGAAAATAGACCTTGACATATGCGAGTTGTAGTTACTGGGATGTATAGTTCACCTACAATCAAAGAGCATTCTGAACTCCACCAATGATGGAATTGAACCAAATATGGCACACAGAACTCCCATGACGAACAGAAAATATATATCAATGATTGGTTGGGGGGGGGCAAAATATTGTTTGCTTACCGTTGAAAATTACCTAGGCTTGGTAGGCTTGGTGGGCATTGACCTTGAGTTTTGGAGTTGTAGTTCACCTACATCCAGAGAGCACTGTTGACTCAAACAATGATGGATCTGGACCAAACTTGGCACAAATATTCAGTATGCCCAAATTTGATTATTGGTGGAGTTTGGGGGAAATAACCTTGACATTTGGGAGTTGTAGTTGCTGGGATTTATAGTTCACCTACAAATGATAGAAATGGGCCAAGCTTTCAACACAGTACCCTCATGACCAACAGAAAATATTGTTTTCTGATGCTCTTTGGTGACCCCTTTGAAGTCCCCCTCGCAACTCCTCCTCCCAGCCTCCTGATTCCCATGTTGAGAAATGCTGGATTATACCTTTCATCTTATATAGCGTGCCCTCCAACATTTCAGATGGAAACTGCTCTGTGTGGGGCTGCATAAAATCAGATTGGGGGCCAAGGTGGCAAATGTCAGAGATATTGCCATATTATTCTAGAATATCAACACACAAAAGGATCTTGTAGCACCTCTGGCTCCGAGAGAATGACATTGGAAGTTTCAGCTCTCGTTGACTAAGGGGACGCCCACACTGTAGAATTAATGCAATTTGAACCTACTTAATTGCAATGACTCAATGCTACGGATACAGAGAAGTCGCAGTTTTAAAATGCCTTTCGCTTTCTCTGCCAAAAAGGGCTGTTAGCCTCGCGAAACTACAATTCCCATGAATCCAAAGCATGGAGCAACTGGCATTAAAGTGGTGTCAAACTGAATTAATTCCTCAGTGTAGACACACCCCGGTGGAGCCCCCAGTGCCCTCACTGGTGCCTGTGGTGGTGCGGTGGTGCAGTGGGTTAAACTGCTGAGCTCGCTGACCAAAAGGTCAGCTGTTTGAATCCAGGGAGTGGTGTGAGCTCCTGCTGTTAGCCCCATCTTTGACCAACCAAGCAATTCAAAGACATGCAAATATGAGTACATCAATAGGTAGATAATGGTACTCCATGCAGTCATGCCAGCCATATGACCTTGGAGGTGTCTATGGACAACGCCGGCTCTTCAGCTTAGAAATGGAGATGAGCACCAACCCCCAAAGTCAGACACAAGATACACCTCAGTCTACTTTCTCAGGTACCTGCAAACAGATCTTTATAAGCAGACTCTCTGTGTGTGAACAGGCACTGAAATGCAAAACTTCTAAGTTTAACGGTGGACTGACAAATCCAGCTTTAACAATGACCATTGCTGGACTGAGACAGGAGGGAAGATGTTGCCTAAAGGCAAGATGAATAGATAACCCTACAAATGCTCTAATGTATTATTGGGATGTAGCGTGATGCGGGCTGGGAGCCAGAATGAAGACGTGGCAAACTGGCCAAGGTTGCCATTCACATGGGCAAAGGTTTCCATCATGAGGAGAGGGTGTTAATGGGTGTTACGATATTATACTGTGCCATGAAACCATTGGGTTTGTTAAATCTGCTGCAGATGGACTGGGGTTTCTGGATATAGTCCAATTGTGCTGTTTTGCTTTCCGATTTTCCTCTAGATTTGCTCAAGGACAGCTGTTCTATAGTCCGAGATGGAATGACCAGGAAGATTACAGTCTTCTGCAATTGGATTTTGTGAATTCCCATTCCTAGTGCCCGTTTGATGCCCACTTACCTTCTGGCACAAAGACTGGAGGATTTCCCTAGGAAGAGGACTGGAGGATATTGTTGACAGAGGATGGCAAATATTACATTAAAGGATAAGCAAGTGGAAGTTGCTGGGAGCATGTAAGGAATCAGTGAATTGTGTTAGATGGGGTTATACTCCCCCTGAAGACGTAGGTTCGCAGCTAGGGAGTGATCCTGGACTCATCGCTGAGCCTGGAACCCCAGGTCTCAGTGGTGGCCGGGAGAGCTTTTGCACAATTAAAACTTGTGCGCCAGTTGCGCCCGTACCTTGGGAAGTCGGATCTGGCCACAGTGGTCCACGCTCTTGTTACATCCCGAATAGATACTGCAACGCACTCTACGTGGGGTTGCCTTTGAAGACTGTTCGGAAACTTCAATTAGTCCAACGGGCGGCAGCCAGATTACTCACCGGAGCGTCATACAGGGAACATACCACCCCTCTGCTATGTCAGCTCCACTGGCTGCCGATCCAATTCCGAGCACAATTCAAAGTGCTTTGCCCTCCACCTCCGTGGGCCCAGGCTCTCCTGCCTTCGGGATGCTGGTGTATAACAGGGTTGGGAGGACAATAGCTTTACAAACAAGCCCCTTTGTCTCCCTACGGATGTCCCGATCCTCAAACACTCTCTGCTTCATTTGGAAAAATGCTGCACCCGCAGAGCTCTGGTAGTGTTGTATTTCCGCGTCAATGTTGACTTTTACGGAGAGGTGGCTGCCAAGATAGCGGAAATAGTCAACTTTTTCTTTAAAAGTTCTTTAAACTCGATTTCTGGCATTGCAGAAGGATGGGCTGGTGACTGCTGGAAGAGCATTTTGGTTTTCTTGATGTTCAATGAGAGACCAAGCTTCTTGTATGCTTCTGCAAAGGTGTTTAGAGTGCATTGTAGGGCTTATTCTGCTTCATTTGGAAAATGCTGCACTTGCTGAGCTCAGGTGGTGTTGTATTTCAGTGTCAGTGTTTACTTTTATGGAGAGGTACTTCCTTTGACTAGACCAGACACTATACTACTGAGGCAATCTGGAACTTCATTGGCCTTTTCAACTTCTGCATTTTCTGTTGTCTGTTCTGTGATAGTCTTGGGTACAACTCTTGATTCCTGGTTTGGGTATTTTTCACTTTCCATGATGAGTCCTGCAGCTTGAGGAATGCTTGAAGTAATTCCATCCACAAGCTTCCAGGGAACACCATCTTAGCTGCTATCAATATAGAATCATCACCATCAAAGACCTGCAGACCAAGCTGTTTGTCAAAGACCCAGGATGGGGTAAGAAACTGGCAATCCCACCTGGTGATGAAATGCGATGTCCACCATKATAATAGTAATAATAATAATAATAATAATAATKATKATKATKATCATCATCATCTTTATTTGTACCCTGTTGCCTTCTCCCCAAGCCCACAATACATCAATAAACAAAAATCAAATAAAACAATCAATACAATACAATTCATATAAATCACATAAACAAAAATAAGCAATAAACAATCAACAGTGGCATACAAGCATTTAAAAACCAATGGRCGCGCCAAATGTAATAGATTAAAATCAAAATAATGCTGATGTGACGTAAACATTTTCAGAGAGAAGTGAGGGAACACAGTCGGTCCTAACTCAATGGTAAAGTGTATTTTGAGGGCATATTGCTGAGAGTTTTCCTTATTCTGGGAAGGCACACTGGAACAACCATGTTTTCAGGCTCCTCCTAAAGACTGCCAGAGTTGAGGCATGGGAAGTGAGTTCCAGAGTCGGGGGGCCACCACCGAGAAGTCCCTCTCCCTCGTCCCCACCAATCGCGCCTGCGAAGGAGGTGGGAGCACGACCAGGGCCTCTTCAGATGATCGACGAGATCGTGTGGGTTCGAACACTCCTGTTTCCAAGTTATTTGGAAGGCTTGGTATGATTTATGTCTTCTGCGGAAAGCACAAGAACAAAGAGAAACTAATAATCCCAAAGGTGGAGAAATAGTAACCTTTCTTCTTGGAGAAGGAGGAAAAAAACTGCAGCTGATCTAAATCAGAAATCCTGGCTCGCCTTTGTTCACCTCCTAGTATGTGATGGGCACCGTAAAAAGGAGAGGCAGTTCTGGTATAAATACCAAAATATACTTCCGCGCAATACTCGCTAGGCACCTGGGATTGCTCTGGTTAGTCGCCACTCTCGGCCTCTTTTCTCAAAAGTAATTTGCAGCCCCATCTGGAGCCCCGTGGGCCATCTCAGCAGCTGACCTTTGCTTGGCAAGGCCTATAATTGACTGAGCCCAGGAGCAGCAGCAAACCTGCAATCGGAGGAAGCCTTTAGGCAGGCTCACACCTGAGCCAGAGCAAGGGCAAAGGAGGCGCCTGGCAAGCACATTCCTTACCAGCTGGTTTGCTTCTGTGGATGAGGAGTAAGAAGGAGCTCCAGCAATGGGCAAAATGAAATGGGTGCCTTGGGTGGCAGGTGGGTAGAAGGAGCAAGAGCTAGGAAGACTCACAGACTACTCCACAACCTCTACACGAGAGGAGAGAAGTGTGCAGCTTTCTAAATAAGTTTGGACTACACTTCCCAGCAGAGTCAATGCCAAAGCCTCTCCAGTTGTATGCCATAGGAAGCATAGTTGCACCATCAACATTGAAACAGGATTTACCTTGCACTCCATTTCTTTCCCATGTCTTGAATAGTCAAAGATAGGTGACGTCACAACCTCTGAGGATGCCTGCCATAGATGCAGGTGAAACGTCTGGAGAGAATGCTTCTGGAACATGGCCATACTGCCTGGAAAACTCAAAACAACCCAGTGATTCCGGCCATGAAAGCCTTCAACTATCTAAAGAATGAATGCAGTTTGATGCTGCTTTAACTGCCACAGCTCGATGCTATGGAATGCGAGGAGCTGTAGTCTGATGAAGAGTCAACCCTCTTTTGAAGAGAATGCTAAAGACGTTGTAAAACCACAACCCTGCGATTCATAGAATCATAGAATCCTAGAGTTAGAAGAAACCTTGTGGGCCATCCAGTCCAACCCAATTCTGCAAAGCAGGAAAATCACATTCAAAGCAACCCCGACAGATGGCCTCTAATTAAAAGCCTCCAAGGAAGGCGCCTTCACCACACTCCAGGGTAGAGAGCTCCACTGCTGAACTGCTCCCTCTTACAGTCAGGAAGTTCTTCCTCATGTTCAGGTGGAATTGTTGTGACTCAGCTTGACTCTGAGTCTGAAGTTGAGCTGTTTGTGCCTTCTGGGCCTGACTTTGGGCCTTTTGAGCCTGACTTCCTGCAGGATGATGAGGAGACTGATGGTTTACAGATTCCTGTACATGTTTCAGACGGGGCTGATAGTGTGGCTGCTGAAGGAGAAACACCAAGTCAGTCCCCAGGGAAAGGAATGTTCCTTTAGTTAGACTGATAGCAAGAACGAAATCCCACACAGCCAGGTGGAGGATCTGTCCCAGCTGGACCCAGATAAGAGGTTGCATAGCCTTGAAGATAATGAATTGATGAGCAGACAAGATCATTTGCAATTAAGGCTTCGGAGAAGCACTCGCTTGGCCAGCAAGCGAGAAGCCAATGGTGCCAAAGGTCAACGCAATGCTTTCATGTTCGCAAAGGGTATTTAGTCTTGTAGCTGACAGGCAGTTTTTGTCAGTCCAACATTGCTCTTCCCGTGTTAACTTCTGGAGATTTCCTAGGCTTTTAGCAGCAAGCTTCTGGCTTCCTGAATCTGGGATTTGGGTCTTGTTTTCAACTGATTACCATGGACGTTTGTTTGACCATTGCTAAAGGATTATGCTTCATGTTTTTGCCTTTGGATCTTGGGAACTTTGCCTTTACATTTAAGTCTCTGTTTTGCTTATGGAACTATTGCATTTCTATTTCCTTGTTTTGATTTTGCTTTCTCAATAAACTACAAAAGCCTACAGCCTTGGTGTGGTGGTGTCTGGAGCAAGGTGAAAACTACTCTGAGTTACAATAGGAACCTCCTTCCTTTCCTGTAGTTTGAAGCCATCGTGTTGCATCCTAGTCTCCAGGGCAGCAGAAAACAAGCCTGCTCCCTTCTCTCTATGACTTCCCCTCACATCTTGATCCATGGCCTTTATCATGTCTCCTCTCAGCCTTCTCTTCTGCAGGTAAACATGCCCAGCTCTTTTAGCCACTCCTCATAGGGCTTGTTCTTTAGACCCTTGATCCTTTGAGTCGTCCTCCTCTGGACACTTTCCAGCTTAAAGTCTCCTTTCAAATTGCTTTGCCCAGAATTGGACACAGTGTGATTCCAGGTGTGGTCTGACCAGGGCAGAATACAGGGTTAACATGACTTCCCTGGAGCTAGGCACTAGATTGATGCAGGTCAAAATCCCATTGGCTTTTTTTTTTTTTTTTTTTTTTGCCATTGCATGACATTGTTGGCTCATATTCCCCTTCTTCCCCACAAGGACTCCACAGTCTTTTCCGCCTGTCCTGCTGTCGAGCCAGGCATCATCCCCCATTCTGTCTCTTTGCATTTCCTTTTTTCTTCCTAAATGGAATATCTTGCATTTGTCCCTTCATTATGTTAGTTTTGGCCCATCATCTCTCCAATCTGTGAAGATAGTTTTGATTTCTGCTCCTGTCTTCTGGAGTACTGACTCTACCTCCTAATTTGGTTCTGTCTGCAAACTTGATGATCCTGCCTTCTCGCCCTTCATCTACATCATTAATAAAGATGCTGAACAGGACCAGGGCCAGGACGGACCCAGCTTATGGCACTCCACTTGTCACTTCTTTCCAGGGTAAAGTGGAAGCATTGGGGAGAACCACCCTCTGGTTTTGTTCACTTAACCAATTCCAGATCCACCTAAGCGCAGTTTTGCCTAGCTCACATTGGACTAGTTTCCTTGCCAGCAGGTCATGGGGGACTTTGTTGAAGGAAGACCTTCCTGAAATCCAGATATGCTCCATCCACGGCATTCCCTACATCTACCCAGTTTGTAACTCTATCGAAAAAAGAGATCAGATGAGTCTGGCATGACTTGTTTTTGATTAATCCATGTTGACTATGAGTGATGACTGCATTCGTTTCTAAGTGTTTGCAGACCACTTCCTTAATGATCTTTTCCAGAATTTTGGCTGGTATTGATGTGAGGCTGACCGGACATTGGTCATTGTTTGGGTCATCCTTTTATCCTGTCTTGAAGATAGATAGGGGTCACATTTGCCCTTCTCCAATCTGCTGGGACTTCTCCCATTCTCCAAGAACCCTCAAAGATGATTGCCTAAATGGCTTCCTTCCACTAGTTCCTTCAATACCCTTCAATGTAGTTGATTCCACAGCATTGTCATTAAAGTGGTGTCAAACTGCATCAATTCTTCAGTGTAGCTGCACCCGATGATGCTGAAGCTTATTGAGAGAATTCAGTAACCTTGGATATGTCCTTTGAAATCTGGATCGGATTCAAAGGCCCACCACCATGGTAGCCCCCAACTTCCCCTGCAGCAGAAATATCTGAGTCGAGAATGAAATTGTATCTTCAATTAAAAGTCCAAATTCTTTACACATTGGAAACTTGTGTCCACATTGTGTCCACATTTGGACAGATTTAAGAACCCTGGTTGCACTAGTTCAGCTTCATCCTATTTTAACTACTTCYGTTTTATGTAGTGTAAATATAATTTAGCTTTCTACCAGAGTAACTTTCATGGCATCCCCCCCCCCCCCCGAAACCTGGAGGTTATAGTTTTGCCGGAGGTTGTGTCAACTGGAAAATCCTGAGTATTTTTTTCTGCAAAGAGACAGTCGACTGGTTCCTGAGGCTTGGGAGTTAGCTGTTGTTGAACCAGTTTCAGTCTCTAGTATAGATACGAGGGGCACTCATTAAAGATTTCCCCTGACCCACTTCTATTTATCACAGGATGCTGAAACTGCACATGTGCAATGATATAAGTCTCTATAGGTTATGTGCCAATTGACAACTCAGAACTGAGAACGGTCTCGATTTAACAGGTGCTGAAGTGGTGTTAAGTTTGTGAATGGACCCAGCAGAATACAGAGCAGTCCTCAAGTTCCTTTACTTGGAAGGCCGCACACCAAAGGAGGTGCTTGATGAGATGAAATAGGCTTCTGGTGAGGATTCCTCATCAGATGATGGAGTCCACAACTGGCATTGTCAATTCCAATGTGATGGGACTTGGAGCAAACAGCTCCAATTCCAAGGCAATTCCACTCTACATCCAGCAAGGGGAAGTCACCATTTTGGATAATTGCCACATAACCCTTTGCCCCCTAGCCCAAAATGTCAAGATGAGTGTGGGGTCCATGGGGAAAAAAAATCACCCAAGGCCATCTTCACATGCATAAGGAATCCGCTCTCTGGGTCCCCAGCTGCTCACACCTTTCCAGAAGCAGGAACGAGCTGAATGCTCTCAGGCTCTCTTGACAACGATGTGCCATGGAAACCAGGAGGACTTTTTCAACAGACTGATCACATAGGGTGAATGCTGGGTCCATCACTCTGATCCTGAGACTCAAGTCCTGTCGATGCAATATAAGCTTCCTGACTCATCACCTCTAAAGAAGGCATGTGCCCAATTCTCAGCAGGTAAGATCATGCTCGCAGTATTTTGGGACCAGCAAGGAGTAGTACTGATGGATTTCCTAGCAAAGAGGACCATGATCCCTGGGGCATACTAAGCTTCACTGCTGCAGAAATTGCAGGAGGCCATCAAAACCAAGAGACAATGTGGCATGCTCCCTAATGCAATGCATCAGTTCACAACTCACCTGTTGCCCACATGGAAGAAGCATGCTCCTGTGGCTTTGTGTCACGTTGCCAGGGCTCTGCCTTATTTTGGTAGAGATTAATCAAACTCCCAGTTTTATCAAACAGTTTAATTAAAACAGCACTTACTTGCTGGCTGTTTTAATTCACCAAAATATAAAACACAAAGATAGCACTCAGCTACAGAATAAACAAAAACTGATAGCAAAAATAACTTCATAGTCAAAAGGGTCCAGTCCAATGGTCAAACACAGAGAGTTCAATAACACAGAGTCCGGGGATCAAGAGTCAATACCATAGTCAAAAGCCAGTCCAATGGTTCAAGGTTCCAGGGTTCCAAGATTACAGGAGACAGGTCAGGTCCAGGGGGAAAAACCAGCAGCATCCACCACCAAAATGCAACAGATACTTTTCTCCCAAAGATCAGTCTCAAGGTTAAATCCAGTAATACCCAGCTGCAACCCATTTCCTGCACACCTCCACCCCTAATTGCTTTCACCCATGAACTCCCACTTACAGATTACCAAACCCTCTAGAACTAATACATTAACCCTTCCATCACAAACCACCATCAACTGCAGAACATATGACACTTTGAGATTCAACCTCATCCCCCTTGTTCACCCAACCTCACACTATTGGACTTCCACCTCTTTGCAACCATGAAGTTATTTGTGAAAGGCAAGCATTTCTTAGATGACAAGACTCTGATTTCCGGAGTCACAACATAGCTTTTGGAGCAACTTGTCGACTTCTACAAGCAAGTTGTTTCAAGTTGCTTAAAAAGATGGGAGAAGTGTGTGTCCCTAGATGGTGGCACCAATGGAGAGAAGGACCAATAACTGGGCCAAGTTTCATTGCTCTCAGTCCACAGGAAGGGGTTCAGGGGAAATCTTTAATGAACACCACTCGTATGTCTATTTTCTGAAGAAAAGGGAGGAGGAGAGAAAGAACAATTCAGCATTGTTGGAGTTGGACTTCTTTTTTCCCCTTCTTTCTTTCCTTCCATCCTTCTTATAATCATTTTGGACTCAATTGCCCTTGTGGTCATTTCCAACTCCATGATTCTAATTCTGCAAATCAATGCCAGGGTTGAGTCATTTCATTTGCTTCCCATTGCACATGCAAAAGCCCAATGAGCCGCCTGTTGTTTTTAAAAGAGGCTAGGGCAGGGGAATGAATCATACATTGGCTTTTCAGACTCCAAGAGGGAAATATCATATATATTCATACATACATACATCTGTATAATATTTCATGGCACACAAGCTGGGACAGTTAGTATAAAATGACAGCCCTATGTAATTAAGAGGAAATGTTATTTCACCTCTGAAAGGTGCTGCAAAGCTTTGTTTCTAAAGCAGCGTTTCTCAATCTTCCTGGTGCCACAACCCCTTGATACAGTTCCTCATGTTGTGGTGACCCCCAACCATAAAATTATTTTTGTAGCTACTTCATAACTGTAATTGTGCTACTGTTATGAATTGTAATGGAAATATCTGATTTTCATTCACTGGACCAAATTTGGCACAAATACCCAATTGATTTTGCCATTTGGGAGTGGTAGTTGCTGGGATTTATAGTTCACCTACAATCAAAGCGCATTCTGAACTCCACAAACAATGAAATGGAACCAAACAATGGAATGGGACCACACAGAATTCCCATGACAAACAGAAAATACTGGAAGGGTTTGATGGACATTGACCTTGAGTTTTGGAGTTGTAGTTCACCTACATCCAGAGAGTACTGGGGACTCAAACAATGATGGATCTGGACCAAACTTGGCACAAATACTCAATATGTCCAAGTGTGAACACTAGTGGAGTTTGGGGAAAATAGACCTCGACATTTGAGAGTTGCGGCTGCTGGGATTTATAGTTCACCTACAATCAGAGCATTCTGAACCCCACCAACGATAGAATTGGGCCAAACTTCCCACACAGAAGCCCCATGACCAACAGAAAATACTGTCTTTGGTGACCCCTATGACACTCCAGTGCAACCCTCCCAGGGGTCCCAACCCCAGGTTGAGAAACACTGTATTAGGAGGAAATGTTATTTCAGCTCTGCTTCTGTGTTTGAAATGTTTGAAATGTTATTTCAGTTGTGTTTCTAAAGGATGTTGGGAATGGGATTATTGTTTTTCCTCCATGAAGACTATCTTTATGGCCCTAAAAACACAGAGTTTGCAGCTGCCCATGAAGAAAGCCAGGAGCCACACCCAGCTGGAGCAACAGATGGACCCCAACCATTATTCGGTGGCAAGGGGCGAAAGGGAGTGTTGTTTGCACAGAAGAGAGAGCCAAGTTGGAGCAAGCTGGCTTTGGACGTTTATTTGCAGGCAGGAATATTTTGAAAAAGGGCCTGCGTCAACATATGGCCGAAGCACCACGGATCCTCGCTCTGAGTCGTAGAATCCCACCGAGAAAGAAGAACCGGCCCACTCTCCATCTGTATCTTCCCTTGCTCTGCACAGTGTCTCAAGTTAGCCTCCAGCCAGGAGCTGTGTTAATGGACTTTTGCAGGGAAATTGTCATTCAGGAAGGAAGGGTTTTGAATTCCGCTTCAGCCTCAAAACAGAGTGAGATGTGTTGCTGTGAGTTTTCTGGACTGTCTGGTCATGTTCTAGAAGCATTCTCTCCTGACGTTTTGCCCACATCTATGGCAGGCATCCTCAGAGGTTGAGAGGTCTATTGGAAACTAGACAAGTGGAATAATGTCCAGGGTGGGAGAAAGAACTCTTGTTTGTTGGAGGTAAGTGTGAATGTTGCCATTGGTCACCTTGATTAGTGTCATATGTTCTGCAG
The DNA here is from genome assembly GCF_025583915.1 of Anolis sagrei ordinatus. Classification (NCBI taxonomy): domain Eukaryota; kingdom Metazoa; phylum Chordata; class Lepidosauria; order Squamata; family Anolidae; genus Anolis; species Anolis sagrei. Next base: position 24,520,364 of record NW_026847882.1, read on the forward strand.
TTGATGGTTGGTGATGGAAGGGTTAATGTATTAGTTCTAGAGGGCTTGGTAATCTGGAAGTGGGAGTTCATGGGTGAAAGCAATTAGGGGTGGAGGTATGCAGGAGATGGGTTGTGGCTGGGTGTTACTGGATTTGAGGAGCTAACCTTGAGACCGATCTTTGGGAGAAAAGTATCTGTTGTATTTTGGTGGTGGATGCTGCTGGTTTTCCCCCAGGTCTGTTAGATTTTTCGGTATCTTGACCTGTCTCCTGTAAACTTGGAATCCTAGAACCTTTGGACTGGCTTTTGACTATGATATCGACTCTTGGTCCCTGGACTCTGTTTTTGAACTCTCAGCGTTTGACCACTGGACTGGACCCTTTTGACTATGAAGTTATTTTTGCTATCAGTTTTTGTTTATTCTGTAGCTGAGTGCTATTTTTGTGTTTTATATTTTTGTCTATTGAAACAGCCAGCAAGTAAGTGCTGTTATAATTAAATTTTTGATATAACTGGGAGTTTGATTCATCTCTACTTAAATAAGGCAGAGCCCTGGCAATGTGACAATTAGCACTGAATAACCTTGCAACTTTAAAGCCTGGCTATTTTCTTCAGTTTGAAACTGCATTTAAAGGGTCAGTGAAGATAGCCATTACAATGACCACTTAATTTTTTGTGAGCCCTTTTTGGTCTTCAAAGGGCTTCACATCCTTCAAGGTAAGCCAGTTTTCTCCCAATTCCTAAATCCCAAATTGCAGGAACAAACTTGGAACAGTGGCTGCCATCAAGGAAAGACTGGGTAGAAAGAATCCAAGACCTCATTTTCAGGAAAGCATCCCGTCCCATCCATTGCATTTTGGAGCAGCACTGAATAGCCATGATATAATATAAACCTCTACCTGTTGAGTGAGGCATCAGTTGTGTTATACAAACCTACTATAATCCAACATCTCACATGTGGAAATACACTATGCCAATGTACAGTTCAGGAATGACTACGTTCTGCAACTGAATCAAGACACTACAGCTGCAATTCAATGCCCAATCCAGTGCACATCTGCAGCTCTGCATAACATACATTAATCTGGAACAGTGGTTCCCAGCCTGTGGTCTGTGGAGCACCAGTGGTCCCCAAGAACTAAAATATGGTCCAGGGCCTCGTTGCAATTAGAGCAACTAGTCTCGCGAAACCCTCTTATAGCGCTGAGACAACGGGGATGTCAGGAGGGGAGAGGCTGACTACCCATAAAAGGCACGACGACAAGTCTCTTGAGTGTTGCTTCTCCTCCTCCTCCCTCCCCTGAGTGGAGTCGTTCCGTGTGGAACCTGGAAATGGGGGCACTTTGGTGTCTTCGTTTTCAAGCCTGTTCTTGGGATTATTTGGGATGCTGATTCAGAAAACTGCATTGAATAGACCACATCAGCTCTGGGTTAAACTCTTGTGCTGGCTGGACTGCTGACCTGAGGTTAGGTTGCTGAACTGAAGGTTGCCGGTTTGAATCCGCGAGACCGGGTGAGCTCCTGTCTGTCAACTCTAGCATGCAGGGCCATAAGAGAAGCCTCCCAGCAGGATGGTTGGTAATACATTTGGGCATCATCTCTGTAGATAGCAAATTTTCTCACACCAGAAGCGATTTGCAGTATGTTCTCAAGCTGCTTCTGACATGATGATAAAAATCTAGAACATGTATCTATATATAGTGCATACCCATGCACAACAATGCCACAAACACAACATTTCACTTTGAAACTAATTTTGAAATGCAGACAAAAATGCCCAACTGTGTCCAAAGGTGGATTTTTTGCTTAAATGAGACACCAACTAAACTATGACCATTACCTCCTAAAAGTGTGGACAACCATAAAGATTAAGTCCGAAGTATACATTACATCAACATGCAACTGGGTGAGGAGTGGAGAACAGTTCTTCATCTGAGGACATGCTCCTAACCGACCCTTACCTTCTGCCACCTTCGGCAGAGAGGAGGGTTTCCCCACATGCCCTTGTTTCACCCATTGATATGTGGGCACCTGGAAAGCCCCAGCCCTGCATCGGAGGATGCACAATATCTGGTTGTACATGTTTGTAAACAGGAATTTCAGGTGCTTTCCCAAGTGGAAAAAGTGCCATTATTTCTTGCTGAAATGCCCTTTGGTCACAAACTGTATGTGCCTCTTTGTTGCTATTGTTAAAAATCCACTCTTGGCAAAGGCAAAGCAGCCTTTTGTACTAAAATAGCAGTATTTTCAAATGTATTTTTTGCAGCAATATGTATTTCAATTGACGTACATACACATGAGTGTGCCTCTTGTTCATACTTGTGTGACAATTAAACCCCACTCTGGGTTTTTCCAGGGCGATTGAAAATGGGCCCCTGGCTCACCTGCCAGCTATTGCTTCTCCTCCGTGGTGCCAATCTACGCCTAATTGTCAGAGGGTTAAACAGGGGAAATGGGGCTTTGGTCCCCAGGATCAGCCTCCTGAAGCAGGATGGATCCAAAGAAGACAGCAGCTTCAGTAAGGACAGTTCAGACTGCAGAGCTGTGCTAAGGTTTCATATAATTAATGTTAACAGAGTAAGGAGTTGTTGTAGGTTTTTTCGGGCTATATGGCCATGTTCTAGAGGCATTCTCTCCTGACGTTTCGCCTGCATCTATGGCAAGCATCCTCAGAGGTAGTGAGGTCTGTTGGAACTAGAAAAATGGGTTTATATATCTGTGGAATGACCAGGGTGGGAGAAAGAACTCTTGTCCGCTGATGGCCTGGCAGTGCCTGGGGCAATCTTTTGTTGAGAGGTGATTCGATGTCCCAGATTGTTTCCTCTCTGTTGTTTTGCTGTTGTAATTTTAGAGTTTTTGTTAATACTGGTAGCCAGATTTTGTTCATTTTCATTGTTTCCTCCTTTCTGTTGAAATTGTCCACATGCAGGAGTCTTCTGCAGGAGACTACCGTATACCATGCAGCTGTGGACAAGTCTACATAGGGACCACCCAACGCAGCAGCATTGCCCAAACACGAATCAAGGAACATGAAAGGCAAGGCAGACTACTTCAACCAGAGAAGTCAGCCATAGCAGAGCACCTGATGAACCAACCTGGACACAGCATTTTATTTGAGAACACAGAAATGCTGGACCACTCTCACAATCACCAGGTCAGACTACACAGAGAAGCCACTGAAATCCACAAGAAGAATGCTCTTTGATGGTAGGTGAACCATCTCAGCAACTACAACTCCCAAATGACAAAACCAATCCTGCTCACATCCCACCAGTATTCATATTTGGGCGTATTGGGTATTTGTGCCCAATTTGTCCAGTGAATGAAAATACACCCTGCATATCAGATATTTACATGACGATTTGTAAGAGTAGCAAAATGACAGTTCTGAAGTAGCAATGAAAATAATGTTATGGCTGGGGGTCACCACAATATGAGGAATTGTATTAAGGGGTTGTGTCATTAGGAAGGTTGAGAAACAATGGGCTAGATGGCCTCTAGAATCCCTCCCACTTCTATGATTTCAGGAGCTTTGGCTGACAGCTAGTGGCCACGATGAAGTCCCAAAAAAGTGATATTCCAATGTCCTCTTTCATTGGTTATCTGAAGCTGGTTCAGGGTTGGCCCTATATAGCCTAAAGGCAGTGAATCCTATATGATCTAAGCAAGGTCAGCCCTGGTGATAATAATAATAAAATAATAATAATAAAACTTTATTTATACCCCGCTAACATCTCCCAAGGGACTCGGTGCGGCTTACATGAGGCCGAGCCCGCAATACATCAGTAATAAAAACAGTAACAACAGTAATACAGAACAATAAAATAAAACCCATAACAGAAAATAAGCAATAAACATTGCAGCAACAACATTTAAAAAAAACAAAAAACCTATGGCTGGGCCAAATGTAATAATTAAAATTTTAAAAATAATGCTGAGCATGAACAGGTGAAATATGACTAGGATAGAGTTTTTGGAGAGGGATAGGGCGTGCAGTGAGTACTTGGATCGGGGATCACAAACAAATAGAATCATAGAATCACAGAACTATAGAGTTGGAAGAGACCTCATGGGCCATCCAATCCAACCCCCTGCCAAGAAGCAGGAATATTGCATTCAAATCACCCCTGACAGATGGCCATCCAGCATCTGTTTAAGAGCTTCCAAAGAAGGAGCCTCCACCACACTCCGGGGCAGAGAGTTCCACTGCTGAATGGCTCTCACAGTCAGGAAGTTCTTCCTCATGTTCAGATGGAATTTCTTTTCTTGTAGTTTGAAGCCATTGTTTCGTGTCTTAGTCTCCAGGGAAGCAGAAAACAAGCTTGCTCCCTCCTCCGTGTGACTTCTCACATATTTATACATGGCTATCATATCTCCTCTCAGCTTTCTCTTCTTCAGGCTAAACATGCCCAGCTCTTTAAGCCGCTCCTCATAGGGCTTGTTCTCCAGACCCTTGATCATTTTAGTCGCCCTCCTCTGGACACATTCCAGCTTGTCAACATCTCTCTTCAAATGTGGAGCCCAGAATTGGACACAAATATTGGATGTTGTAGGGCTCTATTTCAGAGGACGGGGCTGGCAAAGTCACCTCTGAGTATCCCTTGCTTCAGAGAACCCTATTAAATACGTGGGGTTGCTATAAGTCAACAGAGGAATTGAAGAAACACATACGTAAACATTGAAGCTGGAAAATCCTAACACCTCCCCTCTCCGGGCCCCTCTTTGCTTTTTTCTACAGCAATGAAATAATGAAATTCTCAGCCCGAGGCATCCATCCGCAGCACGATAGAGCAATCCCTCATGATCTTGGTGGGTGGCTTATTGGAAGATGTGACACGAGAGATAGCTCAGGCTCCATCTCTCTCATCCTGCTGCCTTTCAAGAGCTGGAAATAGTTAGTTTGGGAATCATAACTCCTACAAAAAACCCCAGGAGGGATTCTGGAAGTTTTAGTCCAGGATCGTCCTTTCCCAAAACCCTTGAGCCTCTCCAAATATTTGATCAGAGCTCAGGAGAGGGTTTCCCAATTTCCCGATACTCCCGTTAGTCTTTGAAAAGGAATTTGTCGTTACAATGTTGGAAAAGGATATCATTGGTGCTTCTCCCATGATATTTGCCTTAAACTCCCAAATTTTGAACTTTAAAATGTTCACAATGATTTTAAAATACAGTTGAGGCATCCAAAGAAAAGGAATGGCAAAGGGATGCAAATGAAGGAAAATAAAAGAATTCAAGATATACATAATCTTCAGTATTTGACACTCTGCAATGCTAGACAATGGGGGACCAAAGGAAAATTCTATTTGGGGGTAAATAGCCTAATTTCTCTCAGCCCCATAGATTATGGGTAGTATGTAAAGTCCAAGAAGTTAAAGATAAGAGTTACTTAGAGGCTAATCCCAACAGCTGCCCCAAGAGATTCGTCACTGAATCCCAGAAATGTTGCCTCACGCCAGCATGGATTTCACTGGGAAAAGGCTGCTTTCTCGAGTAAAAGGAAATGCTTCCATTGCATTCCCAGCACTGGCTAAACAATTAATTAGAAACATGACTAATAAAGGCCACATAAACTGTGCAACGTCTCCATCACAAATCCTTGAAGAAACTTTACTCCTCACATTGGCCTAACTTATCCTCATGGATGAAATAATACAGAATATCTGTATTTTCAGGCAGCTTAGCAAATCAATCAAAAGATAACAATGTGGTATAGTTTCATCTGTGCTGACGATCATGTCATCACTGCTCAAGCAGGGAGCTTTGAAATGGTTGATGAGAAGCTCTCCGAAGTTCTAGTCAGTGGTTGTCAACCTTTGGGTCTCCAGATGTTTTGGTCTTCAACTCCCAGAAATCCTAACAGCTGGGACCCACAGGTTGGGAACCACTGACCTACAACTTCAGAGAGCCACTGTTCTAGGTGCTCTTACTGCTTATTACATGGATAACCAGCTGATTCCTAATTCATCTAAAATCCTTTTCACCTTTAGAACAGACAAGCATCTTGAGCTCTGAAGATTACCGGGGAAGGAATCCCACTGGTGCATTGCAGCACACCCAAATATCTGGGAGTCACTCTGGACCGTGCCCTGACCTACAAGAAGCACTGCCTGAATATCAAGCAAAAAGTGGGCGCTAGAAACAATATCACATGAAAGCTGACTGGCACAACCTGGGGATCACAACCAGAAACAGTGAAGACACCTGCCCTTGCACTTGGCTATTCTGCTGCTGAGTATGCATGCCCAGTGTGGAATACATTTTAACACATTAAAACAGTGGATGTGGCTCTTAATGAGACATGCCGCATTATCACAGAACATCTACGCAGAGCATCTCTGGAGAAATTATACTGTTTAGCCGGTATTGTACCATCTGACATCTGCTGGGACATCTCTGGCTCACCCCCTTTTTGGGTATCAGCCAGCATGCCAATGTCTTAAATCAAGAAATAGGTTTCTAAGCTCTACAGAGATACTTGCAGGAACACCTCAGTAAGTGAGAGTCTAAAAGTGGCAGGCTAAAACCGGGAACCTCGATCAGTGGCTGAGACTGGATGAGAAACCCTGCTGGACACACAGAAGACAGGGCAATTTGGAAGGCACTGAACAGGCTGCGCTCTGGCGCCATGAGATGCAGAGCCACCCTTAAGTAAAGAGGCTGTAAAGTTGAGTCCATGAGTATTGAGAACAAACCACAGACCAGCTACTACAATGCAACCTGAGCTCTGCCACATGGACACTCAAAGTGGCCAGCTTCTGGTCAAAGGACATTTAGAACCATGCCAAGTTTTTAACTTTGTTTGTGGAATAAACACACACACACACATTATAACTGTATTCTCAATTCACTTCTGACACAATAAATAAATAATGTGATATAAATAAATATAAAAACAACAATATAGGCAATTTTGCATTACTTCCAAGCCAGTTGAACAGCTGTAAAGAAAGGTTGCTTACTCGCTGCTGAAGTCCTCCAATCTCTCCATTGGAATAGTATGGATGCTTGCATGTTGTAGTTGCTCTCACTCCACACTCTATAGACATAAACCTATCCTCCAATGGTCCCAATTTGGCAAGGAAAGACCCAACTCATCCCACTTAGTCCTTTTCCCCCAAACACTTTCAACAGATCCCACTTTCCTTCTCCCTTTGGAGTTGGAAGGACAAAAGTAATTTATACCCAATTTATTCATCCGCGCTCTGAAGAGAAGCTTTCCATTCTCGGTCGGTGCAGGCAAAAGTTAACTGCTGCAATCTGTCTTAGCTTGTCTCCCAGTTCTTATTAATGACATGTACTACTTTGACCACAGTCTGGTATTGCTTGGCCATATTTGTCTACTTTGATCTGGGAAATGATGGAGAGCATGGGATAGAGTTGGATAGGGTCAACCTAATTATATACGTTCATAGCGCAGTGTTTCTCCGCCTTCCTAATGCCGCGATTCCTTAATGCAGTTCCTCATGTTGTGCTGACCCCCAACCATAACATTATTTTCTACTTCATAACTGTAATTTTGCTACTGTTATGAATCGTCATGTAAATATCTGATATGTAGGATGTATTTTCAGTCACTGGACCACATTTGGCACAAATACCCGATACACCAAATTTGAATACTGGTGGGGTTGGGGGGATTGATTTTGTCCTTTGGGAGTTGTAGTTGCTGGGATTTATAGTTCACCTACAATTAAAGAGCATTTTGAACTCCACCAATGATGGAATTGAACCAGGACTCCCATGACTAACAGAAAATACTGGAAGACCTTGAGTTTTGGAGTTATAGTTCACCTACATCCAGAGAGCACTGTCGACTCAAACAATGATGGATCTGGACCACACTCGGTACGGATACTCAATATACCCACATGTGAACACTGGTGGAGTTTGGGGAAATAGATCTTGACATTTGGGAGTTGTAGTTGCTGGAATTTAGAGTTCATCTACAATCAAAGAGCACTCCGAACCTCACCTATGATAGCACTGGGCCAAACTTCCCACACAGAACCCCCATGACCAACAGAAAATACTGCATTTTTGATGATCTTTGGTGACTCTTCTGACACCCCCTCGTGACCCACCCAGGGTCCAGACCCCCATGTTGAGAAACGCTGGACTATAGCTTTCTCTGCCAAAGGCAGCTGGTGCCTCACCAAACTGCAATTGTGATGAGCTCTGATGCCAAACTGCTTTCATGACACAGTGCAAATGCATCAAGTATATGATCTAGGTAGGATCTTGTCCCTTATACCCACAACAAAAGGTGGTGATGTTAACACTGCCAGGAGGGAAGCACCAATTCCCACGCAAAACAATGCAGCCAAGAGGACAAAGCAAATGGAAGTGTTTCCCTAATCCCGGCAAGAAAGTCCAGGCTGCCTCATTTCCTAATATGAAGAAAAACCACAATGCTGTTGTTGCTGCAGGAAGAGTATGGCCCACCTACTGCATTGTGGCTTTCTGCAATGTGACAAAGGAATAAGGAAATCATTTGTCACCTAAGACGGAGGTTCGGCTGAACCTTCCTGCAGCTGCCCTCAAGTCCTGGTGAAAACTGCCTCTGGCCAGAACTGGCCCTGTCCACATTTTTCTTCTCCTTGTGGGTGAAATGGATTTATTGCTCATTAAATCCAATGGCTGCTACAAGCGGTGAGCTGCGCGTGACTATGTGGGGCTGCAAAGTGAGAATTTGAGGGAGCAGCTAGAGAAGAGGAGCACAAGAGTCTATATTTCTGTTTGGAGACCTTCCAGGGCAGCTTGTGAGGGCAGTGAGAACATGAAAGCCCTGGAAGGTGTCCATTGCAGGGTTGCGGGGAGAGGGGTTTGAAGATTGGACTGAAAATGGGTGAAAGAATCCAGGAAGCTGCTAGTGAGGCTGATTTGCTGTCATTCACCAGCTGTCCTTCTGCCTGATCTGATGTTCTGCCACACAAGAAACCATGCCAGGACATGTGAGGACTGCCAACTTTGCTTGCCGGGCAATGCCTTCCTGACAGCAAAGTGACAGCAGAAAATAAGCCAACAAGAGGTCTATGCCACCTCTCCTGCCAGGAGATGGTCCATCTCGGAGTTCTGTTGGCCTTCCAGACGCCTCTCTTATAAACAGGTTAATCCTTTGGGCTAAGGAAGATGTTGCTTCCATCCCTAGAATGTGATGGAACTACAACTCCTAGCATCCTCAGCCAGTCAGCATGATTTCCTCCAAAACCTGCTCAACAACTTGTTTAGCTCCTTCAAATATATGAGTAAAATTCAAAGGTTAACTATACTAATAATATTATTGTGCTATCCTAATAATATTACACACACACATACACAATATTGATAATATGAGGGGTGTCTGTTAAAGATTTCCCCTGACCCCCTTCTTGTGGACAGAGAACAATGAAACTTGGCCCAGTTCTGAGTCCTTCTATACACTGGTGCCACCTCGGGACACACACTTCTCCCATCTTTTTCTGCAACTGTAAACATCTCAGTTGTATAAGTTGACAGGTTGCTCCAAAAGCCACATTGTGACTTCAGAAATCAGAGTCTCATAACCTGAGAAATGCTTGCCCTTCAAAAATAACTTCATTGTTGGAAAGAGATGGAAGCCGGATGGTGTGAGGTTGGGTAAATAAGTGGGATGAAGGAGAATGTCAAAGTCACTGGAGCATGCTTCTTCCATTTGGGCAACAAGTGAGTTGTGAACTGGTGCATTGCCTTGCAGAAGGCGGACATCTTTGGTGAGCATGCCACATTGTCTCTTGGTTTTGATGGACTCCCACAGTTTCTGCAGCAGTGAAGCCTACTCTGCCCCAGTGATCATGGTCCCCTTTACTAGGAAATCCATCACTACTACTCCATGCTGGTCCCAAAATACTGTGAGCATGACCTTGCCTACTGAGAGTTGGGCACGTGCCTTCTTTGGAGGTGGTGAGTCAGGATGCTTCCATTGCATTGACAGGACTTTAGTCTCAGGATCAGAATGATGGACCCAGCTTTTACCCTGTGTGATCAGTTTGTTGAAAAAGTCCTCCTGGTTTCCATGGCACGTCACCAATAGAGCCTGAGAGCATTCAACTCGTTCCTGCTTCTGGAAAGGTGTGAGCAGCCAGGGGACCCAGCAAGCAGATACTTTATGCAGGTGAAGATGGCCTTGGGTGATTTTTTCCATGGACCCCACACTCATCTTGATATTTTGGGCTAGGTGGCAAATGGGTATGTGGTGATTTTCCAAAATGGCCATCTCCCCTTGCTGGATGGTATGTTCCTTAATAGCAGGTTGGGGTCACCCTGGAATTGGAGCTGTTTGCACCAAAGTCCAACCACATTGGAATTGACGATGCCAGTTCTTGACTCCATCATCTGATGGGGAATCCTTACCGGAAACCTCTTTCATCTCATCAAATGTCTCCTTTGGTGTGCAGTTTTCCAAGTAAAGGAACTTGAGGACTGCTCTGTATTCCGCTCGGTCCATTCTCAAACCTCATACCACTTCAGCACCTGTAAAATCAAGACCATTATCAGTCCTGAATTGTCCATTGGCACGTAACCTATAGAGGCTGATATCATTACACATGTCCAGTTTAAGTGTCCTATGATAAATAGAAGTGGGTCAGGAGAAATCTTGAATGAATGCCCCTCATAATATTATAATGTAATACAATATAATTCTAATAATACAATATAATAATTGCATATTATATATTATATGTAATATTACTAATAATATTACAAAATAATGGTATAGTACAGTATAGTAATATATAATACTGATATTGTGCTACACTAATAATATTCTGTATGTACACATAACTTGTAAGCTGCTCTGAGCCCCCTTCGGAATGAGTAGGGTGGGATATAAATGCCGTAAATAAATAAATAAATAAATAAATAAATAAATAAATTGCTTATGCAGAAGCCAACCAGACTTCCTCTTAGTTGATCTTGAGGAGGGGAAAAACCTTGTCCTCTTTTAATAGAGTTGAGTCTTTCGTTAGGTTTGGTTGTCCCACTTTGTTGGCGTCGCAGATTCTTTCTTTGTAAAATATTTATTGGCTAGCTCAGGAATCCCTGCAGCAAAAGGGCAGATTGTAAATGTTTTAGGTTGCGGTGGAAATCACGGAGTCATCCTAAGGCCATTCAGCTACAATTCCCTGCAGCCTTAGAAAGGAAAGATAATGGTGAGGATACCGGGAGCTACAGGCCAACATTTGGAGTTCCACGTGAGCCCCACGTTTTCAATGAATAAAACAGGAGATTTTCTTGCAAGGTGAGCAACCCACCATACTTACACTGCATACTTACAGTAGTATGATTTCATTTAGGCCGCCACTGCAACGTTCTATGGAATCCTGGGATTCACAGAGATACATCCTATGAAATGCATAGGGGCCATTCTCAGTCACATAGCTCTAGTGCCTTACTGGACTATAAATCCCAATATTTTGTAGGAAGCAGCTGTGCCAGTAGAAAGAGGGAGCAAAGCACTGTAATGGTACTGGAAAGGACAATGAATATTGGTAAGTTTCCTCTTGGCCTGCACCACGCAATGTCCAGCAAACAAAGAGCCTTACATGATACCAGTCAGCGAGTGCTGAAAAGCAGGAGATTCGAATGGCCCCAATCCCCTTGCAAAACCCCATAGAGTTGGAAGGGGTCCCAAATAAGGCCATCCAGTCCAACCCCTTTCTGCCATAATAGAAAGATAGAATGCTAGAGATGGAAGGGGCCCCAAAGAAGGTCATCCAGTCCAAGCCCCTTCTGCCATAATAGATAGAATGCTAGATGGAAGGGGCCCCAAAGAAGGCCATCCAGTCCAAGCCCTTTCTGCCATAATAGATAGATAGATAGATAGATAGATAGACACAGAGAAAGAGAGAGATTCATAGATAGACACACACACACACACACACACACACATATATATATTGATGCATAAATAGACACATAGATATATTGATGCATAGATAGACACATAGATATATTGATGCATAGATAGATAGATAGATAGATAGATAGATAGATAGATAGATAGGACAGAGAAAGAGAGAGAGAGATTCATAGATAGATAGATAGATAGATAGATAGATAGATAGATAGATAGATAGATAGAGATAGATAGATAGATAGATATAGATAGATAGATAGATAGATAGATAGATAGATAGATAGATAGATAGATAGATGATAGAGATAGGACCCCAAAGGCCATTCAGTCCACGCCCCTTCTACCATAATAGATAGACAGATAGGTAGGTAGGTAGGTAGGTAGGTAGGTAGGCAGGCAGATAGATTCATAGAGATAGAAATATAGATATATTGATGCATAGATAGATAGATAGATAGATAGATAGATAGATAGATAGAATACTAGAGATGTAAGGGGCCTCAAAGAAAACCATCTAGTCCAAGCCCCTTCTGCCATAATAGACAGACAGACAGACAGACAGATAGATTCATAGATAGATAGACACATAAATATTTTGATGCATAGATAGATAGATAGAGATTCAAAGATAGATAGACACACACACACACATATATATTGATGCATAGATAGACACATAGATATGCATAGATGCATAGATAGACACATAGATATATTGCTGCATAGATAGATAGATAGATAGATAGATAGATAGATAGATAGATAGATAGACAGGACACAGAGAAAGAGAGAGAGAGATTCATAGATAGACACATAGATAGATAGATAGATAGATAGATAGATAGAAAGACACAGAGAAAGAGAGAGAGAGATTCATAGATAGATAGACACATAGATGATAGATAGATAGATAGATAGATAGATAGATAGATAGATAGATAGATAGATAGATAGAGATAGATAGGGCCCCAAAGGCCATTCAGTCCATGCCCCTTCTACCATAATATAGACAGATAGATAGGTAGGCAGGTAGGTAGGCAGATAGATTCATAGAGATAGAAATATAGATATATTGATGCATAGATAGATAGATAGATAGATAGATAGATAGATAGATAGAATACTAGAGATGTAAGGGGCCTCAAAGAAAACCATCTAGTCCAAGCCCCTTCTGCCATAATAGACAGACAGACAGACAGACAGATAGATAGATTCATAGATAGATAGACACATAAATATTTTGATGCATAGATAGATAGATAGAGATGGAAGGGGCCCCAAAGAAGGTCATCTTGTCCAAACCCCTTCTGCTATAATAGATAGATAGATAGATAGATAGATAGATAGATAGATAGATAGATAGATAGATAGATAGATGCATAGATAGATGCATAGATAGATGCATAGATAGATGCATAGATAGATGCATAGATAGATGCATAGATAGAATCCTAGAGTTGGAAGGGGCCACAAAGAAGGCCATCCAGTCTAAGCCCTTTCTATCATAATAGATAAATAGATGCATAGCTGGAAAAATGGATGGATGGATGGGATAGATAGAAAGATAGACAGATAGGTCAAACATTATTTTCATTTTATTCTAGGATAGAGGCATCTTTTTTTTCCCCCAACAAAGGAATAGGGGATGAAGGAAGGAGCTGGGAACCATAGCTGAAGTCCATCCAAGCTGTACTTTATATTTTGTAATCTCTCCACAGAGAAGGCTGGGGGAATTCTGGGTATTGTAATAAAAAATCCAGCTGAAAGACAGGTCTTCTTTGCAAGTCACTTTTCCAACAGCAACCCGCTGGAATATTTGAAAACCTGACAGTGGAGATCCCAGCCCAATTGCAGGCTGGATCCCTATCTCCCAGCCCTGGGGGCCTCTCTGTCAGCCTGGCGCCTGAGCATGCTATGCCTTCTGCAGGATCCAACTCTGGCAGTCAAGTTGGAAAAACAAGAGAACAACAAAAGCATCAGCCCAAACACAGCACGTTCTTAGCGATCCTGCAGCGTCCAAAACAAAAGGCAGGGATCAGGAGGAGAGGCATCTCATTCCCTAACTGAATCACCCGGGTGGCTGCAGTAGTTCCAGTGGAGGCCAAGATGGCTCAGACATCAACATAGCAGCAACTTCGCTCTGGATATTTAGTCTGGACTTTACAGCAGCCACCCAAGGAACCCAACCACTTTGGGGAGTGGCATTTGGCACCTCAGCTTTGTTTTGAGTCTTCAATTCGCTATAGATGGCCAGCACAGTGTAGCGATTTGAGCGTTGGACTCTGGAGACCAGTGCTCAATTTCCACAATGGGAAGAAGGATGGGATCTGTAGTCCAAACTATCGAGAGAGCCCTTGGTTAGGAAAGGACAAAGCTATCTACTGATAGACTTTTAATCCATTTAGCCCATTAAAGCATTCCATCAGTAATTGGGATAATATGTCCCTTACTTACTTAATTACTTAGGCGATCCCTCGTAGTCCGAGGATGATGGTCCTCCAAGAGTGGTATCCTGGGGGTGGATCCGTAGGTGGCTGCGGAGCCCTATTCTTGATCTGCATCGTCTCCCACAGTGAGGGTATCGGTTTCCAGATGGAAGGCAGTCCTGGTCAGGGTTGGCTTGACGCCACTTCTCCACAAAAGTCAACATTGACACCGAAATTCAACACTCCTGAGCTCTGCAAGTGCAGCATTTTCCAGAATGAAGCAGAGAGTGTTTGAGGACCAGGACATCCGTAGGGATACCAAGGTGCTTGTTTATAAAGCTATTGTCCTCCCAACCCTGCTATATGCCTGTGAGACGTGGACTGTCTACAGACGTCACATGCAGCTCCTGGAACGTTTCCATCAGCACTGCCTCCGGAAAATCCTGCAAATCTCCTGGGAAGACAAGCGGACAAACGTCAGTGTGCTGGAAGAAGCAAAGACCACCAGCATTGAAGCGATGGTCCTCCGCCACCAACTCCGCTGGACCGGCCATGTTGTCCGGATGCCCGACCACCGTCTCCCAAAACAGCTGCTCTACTCCGAACTCAAGAACGGAAAACGGAATGTTGGAGGACAGGAAAAGAGATTTAAAGATGGGCTCAAAGCCAACCTTAAAAACTCTGGCATAGACACTGAGAACTGGGAAGCCCTGGCCCTTGAGCGCTCCAGCTGGAGGTCAGCTGTGACCAGCAGTGCTGCAGAATTTGAAGAGGCACGAATTGAGGGTGAAAGAGAGAAACGTGCCAAGAGGAAGGCACGTCAAGCCAATATGTCCCATTCCCTGAATGTTGTTAGACTTGAACTCCTAGCAGCCCAGGCTGCCTGGGGTGCGACACAGTGGAACTGAAGAAAGTGTTAACTTTTCTAAGTGTTAATCTATTCTGTTTCTGTAGCTCAGTAGTGCACAACCTGCAGCCCTCCAGGTGTTTGGGCCTCTTTCCTTCT
Source organism: Anolis sagrei ordinatus (assembly GCF_025583915.1). Taxonomy (NCBI): domain Eukaryota; kingdom Metazoa; phylum Chordata; class Lepidosauria; order Squamata; family Anolidae; genus Anolis; species Anolis sagrei. The sequence continues at coordinate 24,535,652 of NW_026847882.1, forward strand.
TTCCTTTGCTTTTTGCTTCCATCCTTCTCTCTTTCCTTCTTCCCTTCCTTCCCTCCCTCTTTCTCTCTTCTTCCTCTTTCTTCTCCTCTTCTTTCCTTTCTTCTTTCTTCTCTCCTTCTCCTTCTCTTTTTCTCTCCTTCTTCTTTTCTTCCTTCCTTCCTTCTTTCTCTTCTTCCTCCTTTTTTCTTTCCTTAGCTTATCATCATTTAGCTTTTTTGGGGTTTTAAATCCTTTCCGCTGTGGGGGTGGGGGGGTTATGAGTGATGGTCACTCATTGGCCTGTTAGGGGTGTAGTGTCCAAATTTGGTGTCAATTCGTCCAGTGGTTTTTGAATTATGTTAACCCCACAAACGAACATTACATTTTTATTTATATAGATTTTCTTTGGCCCTTTCTTATATGTGTTTTATCACTAAACTGTTTATTACCATGTCTGGCTTCCTGGTGAGTGCTGTGAGCAAGGTGAAGCCCTGCAGAGGTGCAACAGTACAATCCTGCCAACTCCAGAGACTGAACCTGTGCCCTTTGGTAGGAGCGACAATCACACTGCCTGCACGAACCAAAAGAAGAGGGGCCAGATATCCATAGTGGATCATCCTTAGACCTCCCAGCTCCATGGCGATGCAGCAGTTCAGCCTCTTTGCCTGGCCTTTCCTGCGTAACCAAGACTGGAGTGTGTTTCTAGTATGCCTTTCTGCACCCTTGAACTGGGGCCATCTCTGCGCAGTTGAGCACTCACTGTTACAACCTCAGGGAACAGCCAGGAAGAGAGAAATAAAATCCATTAAAAATGACATTTATTTTGGCCTGGTTGGCGCAGGGCGGGGTGCAGCTCTCCTTCCCCGAGTGTTTGCTTTGAAAGCAGGCTTCTTAAAGGCACAGGGTTGTCTAAATAAATAGCAGGCATTGTTGGCTTAGCCCCTGCAAGAACTTTGATCTTGGGTGAAAAAAGAAAAAGGTTGCAAAGCCTGAGATAACATGGTAAGGCTTGGGAAGGGGGAGAGGAGGGAAGGGATGGAAAAACAGGGATGGGAGGAACAGGATGAGGGGAAGGCAAACTGGACTCTCCCACCGGCTTCTCGCTCCATCACATTTTGCTGGACTTTTGCAGGATGGTTTTAAAGGATTCCTTTGGCAAAGAAATCCTTTTGGGTTCCTCAGATGTGTCCCAACAGGAGTGTTTATTCCAGCCCTGTGAAAAACACAAGGAGACAAATGCTAAAGGCAGAGCTCATTAGACCCTTGCATGCAACATTCAAGCAAAGCAGTTTAATATGTCATTGAAGGCTTTCATAACCAGAATCACTGGGTTGCTGTGAGTATTCTGGACTCTGTGGTCATGTGGGTTCATATACGGAGATGCGGTCAGGACAGTAAACAAACTCAGAAAACAGGGGAATTCCCGACAGGAAGCTATCAGGGCTACCTAACACCTCCCAACAAAGGATTCCCCCAGACAGAAACCAGTCAGGCTTTGAAGCTGCAAGGTCATTCAAGGTGGCAAATTACAAATTCACACTTGCCTCAGACAAGAACTCTTTCTCCCACCCTGGACATTATTCAACAGATATATAAACCCCACTTGCCTCGGTTCCAACAGACCCCTCAACCTCTGAGGATGCCTGCCATAGATGTGGGCGAAACGTCGGGAGAGAATGCTTCTGGAGCATGGCCAGACAGCTCAGGAAAACTCACAGCAACCCAGAGCAAAGTTTCTTTTGAGCATGGGCAAAGTGATTCCCCGTCTTTCCTGCCACACAAATGCAGCTTGCCCACACATATTTTGAAATAAGGACAATAGAAAAGCTTTCAGTCATTTCTACTTTCAAAATGCAGCCCTGTCCTTCCTTCATCATAGAACAACACCCTGCAAACAGAATCCTCTCAACAACAAAAAATGGTTAAGACTTTGGGAACATGAAGGAGTTGGATTTGTATTTATGGGAGGAATGCCCTCAGTTTGCCCCCTTCCAAGGCTGCAAAGCTGCCATATTAGCAAAGGAATCCCCAAAGGTAACTTGTCCGAGCTGCAGACGCGTTTAACAACCAGCCGAGTCTCCATATGGCTTTTGCCACCTCCCACTCCTTGGCAGAAGGCACATCCACTGGGAGTTTCTCTTAAGCAAGACACATTTGTGTGCGGACGAGGACATGGTCGAAATTTTGATTGCAAGACCCACTTTGATTTGACAATTTTACAAAATATAAATAGTGGTCTCTCCCTCTCTCTCTATCTATATATATACACACACGCACACACTCGCTTGGGTACTCAGCATTGCCCAGATTATTTGAAAAAGTCAATTTTAATTGTCCAAAATGCATAAGGTTGTGGGTGAACTACAACTCACATCATGCCAGGTTAACCCCGAAAAGTTCCATCACTACTTAAAGTATGTTATGTTGCTCTAAATGCCATCATCGGTGAGATTCAGCATGTTCTCTGGCTGTAGGATAAACTACAACCCCCACTATGGTGAGTTAGTCCCCTCAGGCCCCCCAGTAGGTTGAGTTGGTCATGGGGGTTCTGTGTGCCAAGTTTGGTACAGGTCCGTCATCAGTGGAGGTCACTGTTTCCCTGGTTGTGGGTGAAATACAACTCCCAAAAAGGAAGTTCAGTCCCTGTCACCCCCCAAACCCCTCTAGTAATCAAATTTCAGCATATCAGGTATGTGTGCCAAGTATGGTCCAGATCCATCATTGTTTGGGTTCACAGTGCTCTCTGGATGTAGGTGAATTACAAATCCCCCAAATTAAGGTGAATTTTCCCCAAAGACCTCTAGTATTTTTTTGCTGGTCATGGGAGCCAAGTCTGGTCCAGTTCCATCTTTGGTGGAGTTCAGAGTGCTCATTGATTGCAGGTGAACTATAAATTCCAGTAGCTACCCCTCCAGGCCAATTCCCCTCAAAATCCACGAGTATTCAAATTTGGGCATATCACGCATGCATGCCATATTTGGTCCAGGTCCATCACTGTTTGGGTTCATCGGGCTCTGGATGTAGGTGAACTACAAGTCCTATAAATCTCTCCAAAGTCCTCCAGTATGTTTTGTTGGTCATGGGGATTCTGTGTGCTAAGTTAGTTCCAGGTCCATCGTTGGTGGAGTTCAGAGTTCTCTTAGATTGCAAGTGAACTATAAATACCAGTACCCACAACTCCTATAAATCATGGAGAATTCTCCCCAAACCTCTCTAGTATGTTCAGTTGCTGATCAGTTCCTCTGTTTGCTATGTGGCATAGAAAATAATACGGAAGGGTTACGGGAGAGGCAGAGGGTCATGCAAATTCCATGCCAATGGGGAGAATCAGAAACACTGGGATGTCTGTGGTGGAGGAAACACATAAAATCTAGGATGGCATTGTCCCCACTTGGGTGGTGGGCAGTATGGTGTTTATGGAGGGCATTGGCAGGGCTCTTGGACATGTTCATGGTCCTCACTATAACCTGCAATGTAATTGGAGGGAGGGTCCTTGGTGTTTCTTGCCTGTTGGGAGCTATAGCTGTTTGTGGAGGCAGGAGCTTGTCTGTGTAAGCCAGGGGTCCTCAAACTAAGGCCCGGAGGCCAGATACGGCCCTCCAAGGTCATTTATCCGGCCCTTGCTAAGGGTCAGCCTAAGTCTGAAAGCACACAACAACAACAACAACAACAATCCTATATTATCAGCCAAAAGCAGGCCCGTGCTTCCTATTTAAATACTAATATTTATTTATTTATTTATTTATTATTTACAGTATTTATATTCTGCCCTTCTCACCCCGAAGGGGACTCAGGGCGGATGACAATGTACATATACACGGCAAACATTCAATGCCGTTTTTGACATACAAGACATGTTCTGTCGCGCGCTGGGCCTGTAAAGAATTTCCTTCAGAACAGGACATGCAACCCTTGCCCAGCGGGAAGCCAGGGGGCCCAAAGAGAAGCTCTTAGGAATTTTCCACCACAAACAGTCTTTAGAGGGCTTGTGAAATATAACAAAGTCTTTTATTGAGTAACAATCAAACAGAAACTTTTCTTGCCTTCAAAAGGTTAAACAAATGCTTCCAGGCTTTTGTGCAACTGGTGGCTACTAACTGTTACTTTACTTTAAAGGAAAATCCCTTTCTAACTTCTCCCAGGCTGACTGTGAACCTAAACCTAACTGATGTGGGCTCCACTACCGGGTTGAACTGCGTCTCAAAGCACCGAGTGGATCTACCAGCAAGGCCTGTAGTCTCTTCAACTGAAGTTCTTTGATATTCAAAGCTGTTTTTCCCTCCGAAATTCCTCAGAGCTTTAGGGCTGTTTCCCTGGGAATCTTTGGATGCTCTTAAGACTGTTTCCCCCCGGAAAGTCTTAAGGGTTGAAGCTTTTGCACAGGAGAAGCCTGTACACATCCTGTACATTAGCTATCCTTGCTGAGACTGACCAAAATGATTCCTATCCCTCTCAGAGCCTGAACAGGGGGCAGAACCAAAGCTTAAGATGATGGACAGGTGGCCTGCCCTATAACTGCAAGCTTTAAAAGGAAGCCACCCTTCTGCAGAATCCCAAGCCTTGGACTGCAAGCAAAGTTTTAATGCAAAGCAAATAAAGCTGGAGCTTCTGGTACGGCCGTACCAGCATAAGACATACAGACAGACAGAGGCCATTTCAGATGCTTGAGGTTGCTCGATTCGGCCACAGGTTTATATTTAATAAATTCAACAATTTTAACAAATATAAACTTATTGTATATTTTAACACATATATAATAAGTTTATATTTGTTAAAATCGTTTTTCATTTTAATTATTGTATTGTTTTTAAGTGTTTTTTGCAATACAAATAAGATATGTGCAGCGTGCAGAGGAATTCATTCATGTTTTTTTAAAATTATAACCCAGTCCAACAACAGTTTGAGGAACCGTGACCTGGCCCTCTGTTTAAACAGGTTGAGGACCTCTGGTGTAAGCGGACACTCCAGCCACATGCACACATACATATTTTCACTTTTATTTTGTGAATGGGGGAACAGTATTAAAGTTGTTTGGCTTCTCTGCTATATGCTGGTGGCAGAAAAACTGTTGTTGTTTTTACTGTTGTATTTGGGCTCAGCCTTTTGTAAGCTGCACCGAGTCCTCCAGGAGATGGTAGCGGGGTACAAATAAAGGATTATTATTATTATTATTATTATTATTATTATTCTATTCTGTCATTCCAGCCCCATACGACTGACATCCCCCAAGCAGCAGTTGCATCCTCCAACTGTCCAGCTCTGGCTTATTGGATTAAAAGGGAGCCCAGCCACCAGATCAGGAAGAGAAGTCAACTCATTAAATCTGGGTTACTAATTAGCTGGGCAATCAGAGTTCTGACTCCAGTTGATGTCAGCACTCTAATGGTTCCAGTTTCCTGTCTGCATCCCTCCAGGCCTTTCTAGGTCAGTGTTCCTCAACCTTCTTAATGCCGGGACACCTTAATGCAGTTCCTCATGTGGTGATGACCTCCAACCATAACATTATTTTTTGTTGCTACTTCGAAACTGTACTTTTGCTACTGTCAGGAATCGTATAGTAATTTTCCGATATGCAGGATGTATTTTCGGTCACTAGACCAGATTTGGCACAAAAACCTAATATGCCCAAATATGAATACTGGTGGAGTTGGAGTTGATTTTGTCATTTGGGAGTTGTAGTTGCAGGGATTTATAATCAAAGAGCATTCTGAATTCCACCAATGATGAAATTGAACCAAACTTGGCACACAAAACTCCAACAACCAACAGAAAATGCTGGAAGAATTGGGTGGGAACTGACCTTGAGTTTGGGAGTTGTAGTTTAGTTACATCCAGGGAGCATTGTGGACTCAAACAATGATGGGGCTGGACCAAAGTTGGCATGAATACTCAATATGCCCAAATGTGAACACTGCTGGAGTTTGGGGGAAACAGACCTTGACATTTGGGAGTTGTAGTTGCTGGGATTTATAGTTCACCTGTTAGAGACCCTAAATTGGGTCTTCTTAGCTCCACATCACGGGAACACGAAAGGAAGGAGACAGTCCCCCAAAAAGATAAAAAAACAAGGTTTGTTTTAGTTTCTTCATGAAGAAGACAGACAACCTGGCGGCATACGCAGATGCTACCCTTCAAGTGACTGCCGCGTCCCCTTGGCTTTTGACCACCGATATATAACCTCAAGTAAACAAGAACATTTTTGGCCTTGGAAAGTACTCTCCTTCCAYCCCCCTCCCTTGACCTTTTGATGGAAAGACTCTGTGCTTAACCACAACCTTTGAACTTAACCACAACACAACTTCCYACCTCTACATGTCACATCTTGTTTCTTAAAAACATTTTCTTCCATGTTGCTCTTTTTCTACAGAGAAAGGGTATATTTCTCTTTTGCTGTTAATTTCATTCAAAGCCCCTTGCTTAGCATTTGCAAATTTCACTCAAAGACCCCTTCACACCTACAATCAAAGAGCATTCTGAACCCTACCAACAATAGAATTAGGCCAAACTTCCCACACATAACCCCCAGGCCTTGAAGGGGCTCGCTGGCATGAGCCTCCCTCCAGCCTTGCATGCTCTCCCTCACCTGCACAGCCTTCTCTGACAATAGAATTAGGCCAAACTTCCCACACATAACCCTCCCCTTGGCTGAGAGGCCAGCCAATCACAGCTGAAGAGAGTTTTTAGTGGGACGATTCACTGTCTGTTTCCAAAAAGAAAGAGAAGGACAGGCGGAGAGATCTTCAGCCTGACAAATGGGTTCCTAAGACCATCAGAAATATGTGTTTTCTGATGGTCTTTGGTGACCCCTCTGAAACCTCCCTTCCTGGGGTCCTGACCTCCAGGCTGAGAAACACTGTCTAGGCCTTTCCTATAAAATTTGAGTAAACAGCCCACTAGTATAACCTTCTGTGTGCCCTGTTTATTGAGTAATGGGATATGGAGAGTAACAACAGCAGTGCTATTCCAGTTTGAATAAAAAGACGTCAGCTTCAGTCTCCCAACTGGAGCAATTGGGTGGCATCCTTCTGTCACTTGCTGGCTAGAGTGGTGGGCCCCTCTAGCCACGGGGTGCAGGGAGGAAGGGTAGTGCTTGCCTTGATGAGCTCTCTGGCTGCTACGGTCAGCTCCCAAATTCCCTTCACAAAAGCAGCTTATCCCCTGTGAGGCCCTTTTCCGGCAAAGCTAGCTGGTTAACCCCTTCTCGCTCCTTCTCCCTGCTGCAATCAGCACATTTTTGGCTACACAGAGGTTTAGCACTAGACCAGGCGTGCACTCGATCTGCAGTGGCGTAGGGTTACAAAAGGTGAAAACAGACGAGGACTCCTGTGCACTCAATATTGATATTTGTTGCGGTTGTGTACCTTCCAGTTGTTACTGACCTGTTGCAACCTGAAAGCAAACCTATCACGGAGTTGTTGTGAGTTTTCAAGGTTGTCTATCCATGTTCCAGAAGCATTCTCTCCTGACGTTTCGCTCACAACTATGGCAGGCACTCTCAGAGGTTGTGAGGTCTGTTGGAAACTAGGAAAATGGGGTTTATATATCTGTGGAAGGCCCAAGGCAGGAGAAAGAACTCTAGTCTGTTGGAGGCAAGTGTAAATGTTGCAATTAATCACCTTGATTAGCATTGCAAACCTGGGGCACAACCTGGGGATCACAACCAGACACAGTGAAGACATCTGCCCTTGTGCTATGCTACTCTGCTGCTGAGTATGCATGCCCAGTGTGGAACACATCTCACCACACTAAAACAGACATGCCGCATTATCGAGGGGTGTCTGCGCCCTACACCACTGGAGAAACTACACTGTCTAGCCAGTATTGCACCACCTGACATCCGCCGGGAAGTAGCAGCCAATAGTGAAAGGACCAAGGCAGCGACATCTCCAGCTCAACCTTTGTTTGGGTATCAGCCAGCACGTCAACGACTTAAATCAAGAAATAGTTTTCTAAGATCTACAGAGACACTCACTGGAACACCTCAGCAAGTGAAAGTGTGGAGAAGAGCAAACTACAGACTACCTGCTGCATTGCAACCTCAGCCCTGCCACATGCACAATGGAGGACCTTCTTGCAGGCAGGAATCAGCTAGGCCTTGAAGCTACAAAGCCATTCAATGCTAATCAAGGTGGCCAATTGCAACATTCATACTTGCCTCCAACAGACAAGAGTTTTTTCTCCATGAAAATAAACAAAATCTTGCTTTTTGGGAGGCAACCTATGCTGGACAGGGTTGCAATCCCCCTGAAGTCACAGGTCCGCAGCTTGGGGGTCCTCCTGGACTCAGCACTGACACTTGATGCGCAGGTGTTGGCGGTGGCCGGGAGGGCCTTCGCACAACTAAAACTCGTGCGCGAGCTGCGACCATACCTCGTGAAGTCTGACTTGACCATGGTGGTCCATTCCTTAGTTACCTCTAGACTGGATTACTATAATGCTCTCTACGTGGTGCTACCCTTGAAGACGACCCAGAAACTACAACTTGTCCAACGCTTGGCAGCCAGATTAATAATTGGGGCTAATTATAGGGAGCGCTCGATTCCCATGTTTAAGGAGCTCCACTGGCTGCCATTTATTTTCAGATCCCAATTCAAGGTACAGGTCATCACCTATAAAGCCCTAAACAGTTTGGGACCCACCTACCTTCATGACCGCATCTCACCCCATGTACCAACCCTTTGATCTTCAGGAAAGGTCCTCCTTTCACCCCTACCAATTTCACAAGCTCATCTTGTGGGTACAAGAGAGAGATCCTTCTCCTGTGTGGCTCCCCGACTTTGGAACTCTTTACTTGCTGAGATTAGGAAAGCCCCTTCACTAGAAACGTTTAAAAAACAACCTTAAAACCTGGCTCTTCCACTGTGCCTTTGGTGAGTAGGTGCACACCATGACATTTTGCACCCCCCAACGTTTTCTGCTACTGGGTCGCGCACCCTCCAAATGGGAAGTTTAGCCCAACAACTCTATGTTTTTATGAATTCCCCGTAAATGTCCTGCTTCTATTTTACCTCATTACAGTCTTTTAATTGTTTTATCCTGTATATGCAGCCCGCCCATTGTTATCGTTACTGTGATTGTCTTTATTAGAATGTTATTTTATGATTGCCTTTTTTTCTCTTTTTCTTCCTTCTCTTATGTAATTCTGATGATGTTGCAGTTGTTTGTTGTTTATGTTTTGATTTTATTGCTGTATTATGTTGTCCGGGCTTGGCCCCATGTAAGCTGTTCCGAGTCCCCACTGGGGAGATGGTGGTGGGGTATAAATAAAGTTGATGATGATGATGATGATGATGATTATTTTGCTACCAGTATTTAAAAACATTTCTTTCAGTCCTGCTATCTGGCAGGAAGGGTGAGTTCTTGGAGCTGATCAGGAACTTTTGGAGTGATGGCTTGGCTGCCTTTCGCTTTGGGGGCAGGGCATTGTGCCAGGCCTGGCTCTGGTCAGCCTGATCCCTTTTCCAACTTCTTGTCCTGCCTTCTGTCAGCCATGGGCTTCCTGCCAACAGCAGGGCCAAGCATATAATATGTGATTAGCCACAGACAGCTGGAAACAGAGCCACAGTTGCCAGGTTCTCATTTCTTGCAGGGCTGACTCAAAACAATGGTGTCTTGTACTGACAGGTGGATGGGCACAGGTAGATGCACACTCCCACAATGGATACATGTGCAAAAAAAGTTCAGTAAAGTGTGCCTGTTGTCTCCTGCTTAGGCAGGTAGGTCCCAAGGTCCCACAGAAGCTACTTACCTGCAGGGAGGGTGGTCTGCAGCCAGCCCCGGGTCAGAAGCCCCTGCCATTTGATGTAGGTGCGGGCTGCCAGGTCCTTGAGCTGCGTCCGGTACATGAGGCGGGAGTCCTCTCGGATGGTGGCACTGATGTGTTGCTGCAGCTGGATGCAGAGCTTAGAGAGGGTCCTCTGTGGAAAGGAGCGGGTGGGAAGAGCAAGGGGTCATAGATGAAGTAAGAGAGGCAAGTGAAGACCCAACTACCTTCGTGATCGCATTTCCGTATATGAACCCACACAATCACTTCGCTCATCTGGAGAGGCCCTGCTCACGATCCCACCTGCTTCACGGGCGCGATTGGTGGGGACGAGGGACAGGGCCTTCTCAGTGGTGGCCCCGCGACTCTAGAATTCCCTCCCTAGGGATATCAGACAGGCCCCAACATTGGCAGTCTTTAGAAGGAGCTTGAAAACGTGGATGTTCCAGTGTGCCTTCCCGGAATAAGGAATCCTTAGCAATATGTCCTTAATGCACTTTACGAGAGACTTAGAATTGTCTGCACGTCTACCTATCCCAAAACCCTTCTCCTATCTCCCTTGAACTCCCCAGTTTTTAACTCTAAATATTCACATTTGGCCCTGCCTCATGTTTTTAAAATGTGTTGTGTTATTACTGTATTGTTTTTGCTTTTATAAGTTATTCATTGTTTTGTTGTGGTTGTTTTTTGATGTTGTGGGGCTTGGCCTCTTGTAAGCCGCACCGAGTCCTGCGGGAGATGGTAGCGGGGTATAAGAACAATAAATAAATAAATAAGACAACGAGAAGTTGCTTGAAGTGGAGCCTAAACTTTAGGGGAGGCATCCACCCCTACTTCCCACCTCGTAATCTAGGATCATCTGGGGAGGCCCTGCTCTCGCTCCCGTCAACAGCACAATGCGCCTGGCGGGGACGAGAGACAGGGCCTTCTCGGCTGTGGCCCCCCGCCTATGGAACACAGTCCCAAATGAGGTAGGATCCACTCCCTCCCGCCTGGCTTTTAGGAAAAAAATTAAAATCATACTCTCACAACCACCATGTCAGACTACACGGAGAAGCCATTGAAATACACAAGATGTGGACAATTTCAACAGAAAGGAGGAAACCATGAAAATGAACAAAATCTGGCTACCAGTATTAAAAAAAACTCTAAAATTGCAACAGCATAACAACAGAGAGGAAGCAGGCAGGGACATCTAATTACCTCTCAACAAAAGTTTGCTCCAGGCATAGTGAGCCCATTGTATGCTAATCAAGGTGGTCCGTTGAAACATTCACACCTAGCTCCAGCAGACAAGAGTTCTTTGTCTCACCCTGGTCATTCCACAGATATATAAACCCTTTTTCCTAGTTCCAACAGACCTCACTACCTCTGAGGATGCTTGCCATAGATGCAGGCAAAACGTCAGGAGAGAATGCCTCTAGACCATGGCCATATAGCCTGAAAAAACCTACAACAACCCAGTGATTCCGGCCATGAAAGCCTTCGACAATACATTATTATTATTTCTGCGGTCACCTGGGATTGCAACATCAATGATCCACACTTGTTTTTCCCCCCACAGTTGTGAGGTCAGGAGTATTTCTTCATCCAGTCCATGTTGCTGAGGTTGAGGATGGCTTTCTTTTTGTGAGTAGACTCAGGCAAAGAAGGCATTAAGTAGTCCTGCCTTTTCCCTATCCCCTGTCATCTTCTCCTCGAAGATATATCAGGGATGCACCATAGTTAACTCCGAACCGTGAAAGTTTATAATCTGTTAGTCTTTTAAGAAGACTACTTTCTCAGCCATGAATTTCACACAGCTGCCACTTTCAAAATTAAATGTTATACTTATCTTTTTCCAGGGCATGTTCTGCCAGGAAATTGCGCAAGTCCCGCTGAAATTCATGGGAGATGTGCAAAAAGGCTGTATGTAACCTCCTCCTGCTCATTTCAAGCAGGAACACTTCTCAGCAGGCAGGGCCCTTGGGAGGGAATTTTTAGCTTTCATTTCTAACCATATGCCATGCAGTTGGTCTGGGACAAATTAGGCCCGGGAGTGGGAACTTTCAGTTCTTTGCATGTTGTCAAATGGATCGAAGTGGGCAAGTGCTGTGAACAAGGGCATCTTTCAAGACTGTGAACAAGAGCATCTTTCAAGACTGTGTCATATGTGAGGCAGACCAGCAAGCACCCCACATTTCACACTCTACAGCAGTTCATATACAGAAGCATCCAGCCTCTGAAAGAGAGCCATGCTGACAAGTTGTTTTCAGCAGCGTTACTCAGTTTCATTGAGCCCCCAGTGACACAGTGGGTTAAACCGCTGAGCTGCTGAACTTGTTGACTGAAAGGCCACATGACCTTGGAGGTGTCTAGGGACAATGCTGGCTCTTCGGCTTAAAAATGGAGATGAGTACCACCCCCTCGAGTCAGACTCGTCTAAACTTAATGTCAAGTCCCCAGGGCCAGATCAACTACACCCAAGAGTATTGAAGGAACTAGCGGAAGTCATTTTGGAACCATTGGCGATCATCTTTGAGAGTTCTTGGAGAATGGGAGAAGGTCCAGCAGATTGGAGGAGGGCCAATGTGGTCCCAGTATTCAAGAAGGGAAAAAAGGATGACCCAAACAACTACCGTCCGGTCAGCCTCACGTCGATACCAGGCAAGATTCTGGAAAAGATTGTTAAGGAAGTGGCCTGCAAACACTTAGAAACAAATGCGGTCACTGCTAATAGTCAACATGGATTTATCAGAAACAACTCATGCCAGACTAATCTGATCTCTTTTTTCGATAGAGTTACAAGCTGGGTAGATGCGGGGAATGCCGTGGATGTAGCGTATCTGGATTTCAGTAAGGCCTTCGACAAGGTCCCAGAGGAGGGTGACTAAAATGATCAAGGGTCTGGAGAAGAAGCCCTATGAGGAGCGGCTTAAGGAGCTAGGCATGTTTAGCCTGAAGAAGAGAAGGATGAGAGGAGATATGAATGCAATATTCCTGCTTCTTGGCAGGGGGTTGGACTGGATGGCCCATGAGGTCTCTTCCAACTCTTTGATTCTATGATTCTATGATTCAAGGGGAAACCTTTACCTTTACTTAGTCAGTTTCAGCATGCAAAGGAAAAAGGGTCTGCATTCAGGAATGGAATCTAGTAGTATCTTCAAGACTTACCAGCTATCATCCTCTGTTATTTGACACAGGTGAGTGCACTGTATTGGCCATGGGGAATTGCCTATGTTTTGGACACTGTATTGTTGTTGTTGTTGTGAGAACATTGTTGTTGTGTGAACATCCTGCAGCTCCTCCATATGACAACAGTCTTGAACAGCATGGCTCCCAAAGTGACCCATTTTAGGTGGAATCGGGTGTCAAACAGGGATGTGTTATTGCCCCAACTTTATTCTCCATCTTCATTGCTATGATACTTCACCTTGTTGATGGGAAGCTTCCCACCGGAGTGGAAATCATCTATCGGACAGATGGCAAGCTGTTTAACCTCAGCAGACTGAAAGCCAAAACCAAGGTTACAACAACATCTGTTATAGAACTCCAATATGCTGATGACAACGTCGTCTGTGCGCATTCAGAAGAAGATCTACAAGCCACTCGAAACACCTTCGCAGAAGCATACGAGAAGCTTGACCTCTCATTGAACATCGAGAAAACCAAAGTGCTCTTCCAGCAGTCACCAGCAAATCCCTTTCCAATGCCAGAGATACAGCTTAATGGTGTAACATTAGAAAATGTTGACAATTTCCGCTACCTTGGCAGCCACCTCTCCACCAAAGTCAACATCGACACCGAAATACAACACCACCTGAACTCTGCGAGTGTAGAATTTTTCAGAATGAAGCAGAGAGTGTTTGAGGACTGGGACATCCGTAGGGATACCAAGGGGCTTGTTTATAAAGCTATTGTCCTCCCAACCCTGCAATATGCCTGCGAAATGTGGACTGTCTACAGACGTCACATGCAACTCCTGGAACGATTCCATCAGTGCTGCCTCCAGAAAATCCTGCAAATCTCTTGGGAAGACAGGCAGACAAATGTCAGCGTGCTGGAAGAAGCAAAGACCACCAGCATTGAAGCGATGGTCCTCCGCCATCAACTCCGCTGGACCGGCCACGTTGTCCGGATGCCCGACCACCGTCTCCCAAAGCAGTTGCTCTACTCCGAACTCAAGAACGGAAAACGGAATGTTGGTGGACAGGAAAAGAGATTTAAAGATGGGCTCAAAGCCAACCTTAAAATATTTGGCATAGACACTGAGAACTGGGAAGCCCTGGCCCTAGAGCGCTCCAGCTGGAGGTCAGCTGTGACCAGCAGTGCTGCAGAATTTGAAGAGGCACGAATGGAGGGTGAAAGAGAGAAACATGCCAAGAGGAAGGTGCGTCAAGCCAACCCCGACCGAGACCGCCTTCCACCTGGAAACCAATGCCCTCACTGTGGGAGAAGATGCAACTCAAGAATAGGGCTCCATAGTCACCGACAGACCCACCAGAATACTGATCCTGGAAGACTATCCTATTCGGCCAACGAGGGATCGCCTAAGTAAGTGTTGTGAGACCTTTATGGGCCAACCAAAATGCACAACACATGTCTTTTTTTAATAGTCACAGAAAGCCTCCTTCTCTACAAGGCAGTGTCTGTTCCGTATCATTCTGTTGTTCATTGCAAAGAGGATCTATGATTTGTACTGTTCCTGGCTCCAGCCCTCCTTTTCCTCTGTTTCTAGGTGCCCTGCCAGGGAGCTGACTTTGTTGGAGCGGCTGCAAAGCTGCAATTTACGCTGCCCACTAAACAGGCCCCTTTCCAGCTTTCTCCTCCACCGAGCAGTTTGGGGTTGGCCTAAAATTTAATGTACTGCAATTTTGTTTCCTTGGCATGGGATCCATTCTTTCTGGCCTGTTTCCTCCCTTCTTGCCCCAACTTACCTGATGTCTTGAAGGCACAGCTTGGTTAGTCACAACTGCGTTGGCCAAGGTCAGGAGGCTATAGCACAGGTAGCAAGCCTGGAAGGGAGAGAGAGCAAATAGAAAATAAACTGCTCAGGGAAGAGGAATTAGAGCAGTGTTTCTCAAACTTCCTAATGCCGCGACCCCTTAATACAGTTCCTCATGTTGTAGTGCCCCCCAACCATAAAATTATTTTCGTTGCTACTTCATAACTGTAATTTTGCTATTGTTATGAATCACAATGGAAATATGTGATAAGCAGGATGCGTTTCCATTGTTACAAACTGAACATAATTAAAGTATAGCGATTAATCAGAAAAACAATATGTTTGGGGGAGTAAGGACAACAGAACTTGACCTTAAGTTTTGGAGGGGTTTCTTTGTGTGTGTCAGGAGAGACTTGAGAAACTGCAAGTCTCTTCTGGTGTGAGAATTGGCCATCTGGGTAGCTTCACCTTGCTCAAGACACTACCATACACCAAGGCTGTAGGTTTTGCAGTTTATTGAGAAAAAGCAAAATCAAAACAGAGAAATAAAGATGCAGAAGTTCAATAGGGAAAGCAGTGTCTTAAATGCAATGGCAAAGTTCCCAGGATCCAAAGGCAAATAACATGAAGCATAATCCCTTAGCAATGGTCAAACAAGAGTCCATGGAAGACAGGTAAAATCAGGATCAAAATCCAAGTCTGAAAGCAGCCAGGAACGCTCCTCAAAAGCCAAGGTAATTCCACAGAAGTTAACAGGGAAAGAGCAACATTGGACTGACAAGAAATGCCTGTCAGCTACATCATTAAATAAGTTCCCCTGACATGAAAGCATTGCGTTGACCTTTGGCTTCACGCCTGCTGGCCAGACGTGTGCTTCTGCAAATTCTTAATTGTAAACGATCCTGTCTACTCATTGATTCACTATTATCTTCAAGGCTAAACAACTCATTATCTTGGCCCAACTGGGCCTGATCACTCTGGGAACCGAAAGGAGTCTCCACCTGCACTTGTGGAGTTTCACTATCTCTATCAAAAGGTACATTCCTTTCATTGGGGAACAGGCTTTCTGTTTCTGTTTCCACGCTATCAGCTCCGTCTGGAACATGTACAGGAATCTGTAACCCATCAGCCTCCTTGTCATCCTGCAGAAAGTCAGGCTCAGAAAGCCCAGCAGGCCCAGAAGGCCCAGCATAAGGCCCAGACAGTTCAGGCTCGGACTCAGGCTCAGACTGAGCCGCAACATTACCATCCTATGGGAGACTTCTCTCATGTTCCCACATGAGAAGCTAGAGCTGAGGTGGGAGCTCACCCCTCTCCCCAGATTCAAACCGCCGACCTGTTAGTCAGCAGTCTTGTCGACACAAGGGTTTAACCCACTGCGCCACCAGGGGCTGCTTTTGGAGTTGTAGTTCACCTACATTCAGAGAGCACTGTGAACCCAAACAATGACGGATCTGGACCAAACTTGGCACAAAGACCCAACGTGGACAATTTTGAATACTTGCAGGGTTTGGGGAGGATTGACCCACAATGTTGGGAGCTGGAGTTCACCCACATCCTAACACATTTTTCTAATGGGAGCATTAATAAAAACAAAGGGAAAAAGCTGGATTTTTTTCCTAATAAATACTGTTAACAAATTACATAATCTGCTTCTGCTGTTGCTCCTCCTCCTGATGCTGCTGGGACACTCACAGTCCCACGTTATGAGGGCACTTTCCCCCCTGCCTGCACATGTGCACTATGCTGCCATGCGATACCTATGATAAAATTGGGCCAAACGTCCCACATAGAACCCCATGCCTTGAAGGAACTGGTTGGCGCAAGTCTACCTCCAACCTCGCATGCTCTCCCTCGCCCGCACATGCGCACCACTTGAGCACGCCTGCTCTCCCCTCCCCTACTTGGGGTCTCAGAAACACCCCTCCCCTTGGCTGAGAGGGTGGCGAAGCGACTGGTCAAACACAATGGAGGAGGGCTTTTGGTGGCTGCCTGTTTCCAAAAAGGAAGAGAAGGACAGGCCGAGAGAACTTCAGCCTTCTCTGTCAAATATGTGTTTTTCGATGGTCTATGGTCTCTGAAACCCTCTTGGGACCCCCACATCCAACTGTGCAGTTAATGCAGTTGGATGATGATGGTGTGCCCCTTTCCTCTCTAAACAATGCTAAAAATAGTACAATTTAAAACTTAGGATACATTACAATATATATTTGAAGACTCAGAACTACCCCTTCTTATAACAAACTTGGAAAAACACCTGCCAAAAAGGATCCTTTTAAAATGCATTTTGAACGTTAACTAGAAATGTTACTCATTGTTTCTGCACATCACGGGAAAGCTATTGAACAATGTTTATCAGGTTTTGACATGCAACTTCACTACACCACATTATGTGTCGTGCTATTTTTTGACGTGTGCCATGCTTCAATCCACAGGGAGAAGAAGGTAAAAAAATGCTGTATTAATAAATAATCATAGTTATAATTTTTTTTTCCATGTCAGGAGAGACTTGAGAAACTGCAAGTCGCTTTTGGTATGAGAGAATTGGCCATCTGCAAGGACGCTGCCCAGGGGATGCCCAGATATTTTGATGTTTTACCATTCTTGTGGGAGGCTTCTCTCATATCCCAGTATGGGGAGCTGGAGCTGACAGAGGGAGCTCACCCGTGCTCTCCCCAGAATCATGCCTTTGATCTGTCAGTCTTCAGTCCTGCCGGCACAAAGGTTCAACCCATTGTGCCACCAGGGGCTCCGATAATATTAATAATACTAATAATAATATGACCAAATACACACACACACACACGCATAGCCACACATACAGTAGCAGTTGATTATTTCCATGTCAGCTCTGTGTTTAACTCCAAATCTATCTATATAATAAAAGAGAGTGTTTGTATGTGGAGGACGTAGTTGTTTGTGGTAGCTTTCTGACTGGCTGCCACTGTGGTACAATTTGCATATGGTCTCTGATTGGGCAGCCTCAACATTCCGAGGTAGCACAGGGAATAGGAAAGGGGCCTGAAGCTGTCAGGAATGGTTGGAGTTGAAGTCCAAAACACCTTGTGACCACACAGCCCGAAAACCTCACAACAACCCATATGAGAAAATTGACAACTGAATTTAAGGGTTCATCAATATGGTGGAATTAATGCAGTTTGACATCAGTTTAGATGCCATTGCTCAATGCAGTGAAATCATGGGATTTGTAGTTTGATGGGGCATCAGCGTTCTTTGGCAGACGAGACTAAATACCTTGTAAAACTACATCTCCAATGATAATTTAGGGCATGTCCTAGTTATACCCTACCATGTTCATGCTCAGCATTATTTTTTAAATTTTAAATTATTACATTATTACATTTGGCCCGGCCATAGGTTTTTAAATGCTTGTATGTTATTGTTATTGTTTATTTTTGTTTTGAAATTTATTTTACTGTTTTATACTGATTATTTTGTTATTGCCTTCGTTTTATTGATGTGCTGTGGGCTTGGCCTCATGTAAGCCTCACCGAGTTTTTTTTATTATTATTATTATTATTATTATTATTATTATTATTATTATTATTATATATCTACACTGCCGAATTAATACAGTTTAGTGCCACTGTGCCTGCCATGGCTCAATGCTTTGGGGCCCTGGGAATTGTAGTTTGTACCCTCTTTGGCAGAAATGGCTTAAGATCTTTCAGAACTTATTCCACAGCATTGAGCCACGGCAATTAGTGGCGTCAAACTGAATTAATTCAACAGTGTAGATGCACTCTTAAGTACTGCTCAGTATCAATTCCAATCCTAATTTTGTATCCCTACGCAGAACAACCTACATTGATTTACCTGCCATTTCTTGTCACAGTGTTTAATGGATATGTATTACCTTTTAGTGCCCACTTGGTGATAATTTCTGCCGAAGGACAGTATGTAATGGAACCAATTACTAGGGTGAGGGGCATTTTCCCCCCTGCTGTAAGTCTTCAAGCAGAGGCCCGGCCAAGTAAAGCTGAGATCAATGAGTGGATGAAGATATATCTTACTTCGTTTTTTTCCCTTTCAGATTAGACAAACCGTGTCTGCAGTTTTAAGCAAACAGGGGCCTCCTGGGGAATTGCCTTTAATAAAGAAATGCTGGCTTCTTCTGTTAAGGGTTAGATGGTCAAGACAGACTTGATATTGAAGGATTTGCAGAAAGGCCACACTCCAAGTCCTCCCCGTTCCCCCGAAAAACAGTGATTACAAGACTAACCAAAGGTGCATCAACACTGTCGAATGAATTAATGCAGCTTGATGCCACTTGGAGTTCCGGGAGTTGACGTTTTTGCAAGATTTTCTCTAGCAAAGAGTGCTGCTGCTTCACCAAAAAACATCTCCCAGGATTCCATAGCACTGAGTCATGGAAGTTCAAGTGGGGACAAACTGCATTCGTTCTACAGTGTAGATGCACCCAGGAGAGACTGAGGCTGGTTTTACACTGACCATGTAATGTGGTTTGAATAGCACTAAATGGCATTATATGGTCAGTGTAGAACCCTATAAATCAGCGTTTCTCATCAGAGGGGTTGTCAAAGACCATCCGAAAACATAGTATTTTCTGTTGGTCATGGGGGTTCTGTGTGGGCGGTTGGTCCAATTCTATCGTTGGTGGGCTTCAGAATACTCTTTGATTGTAGGTGAGCTATAAATCCCAGCAACTCCAATGTCATATGTTCCATAGATGATGGTGGTTGATGGTGGTAGACCTGGTAGTTGGTGATGGAAGGGTCTTGGTTCTAAAGGGCTGCGTAGTTTGTAAGTAATAGTTTACAGGTAAAAGCAATTAAGGGTGGAGGTGTGCAGGAGATGGGTTGCAGTTGGGTGTTACTGGATTTAAGGAGCTAACTTTGAGACTTATTTTTGGGAGAAAAGTATTTGTTGCATTTTGGTGGTGGTTGCTGCTGATTCCCCCCCCCCCCCCCCCCCCAGTCTGTTGGATTTTCGGTATCCTGACCTGTCTCCTGTAATCTTGGAACCCTTGAACCTTTGGATTGGCTTTTGACTACGGTATAGACTCTTGATCCCTGGACTCTGTTATTGAACTCTCAGCGTTTGACCATTGGGCTGGACCCTTTTGACTACAAAGTTATTTTTGTTATCAGTTTTTGTTTATTCTGTAGATGAGTGCTATCTTTATGTTTTATGTTTTGGTCTATTAAAACAGCCAGCAAGTAAGTGCTGTTTTAATTAAACTATTTGATAAAACTGGGAGTTTGATTCATCTCTACCTAAACAAGGTAGAGCCCTGGCAATGGGACATACAACTCCCAAATGTCCAGGTCTATTTTCCCCAAACTCCACGAGTGTTCGCATTTGGGCATTTTGAGTATTTGTGCCAAGTTTGGTCCAGATCCATCATGGTTTGAGTCCACAGTGCTCTCTGGATGTAGGTGAACTACAACTCCAAAACTCAAGGTCAATGCCCACCAAACGCAGTATTTTCTGTTGCTCATGGGAGTTCTGTGTGTCAAGTTTGGTTCAATTCCATTGTTGGTGGAATTCAGAATCCAATTTGATTGTAGGTGAACTATAAGTCCCAAATGACAAATTCAATCCTCCCCCAATCCCACCAGTATTCAAATTTGGGTGTATTGGATATTTGTGCCAAATTTGGTCCAGTGAATGAAAATACATCCTGCATCTCAGATATTTACATTACGATTCATGACAGTGACATAATTAGTTATGAAATAGCAACAAAAATAATTTTATGTTTGGGGGTCAAAACAACATGAGGTCAACAACATGTATTAAGAGGTTGCATTAGGAAGGATTGATAATGATAATAATAATAATAATAATAATAATAATCTTTATTTGTACCCCGCTACCATCTCCCCGATGGGGACTCGGAGCGGCTTACATGGAGCCAAGCCCAAACAACAATTACAATAAAGAACGACCGAATGCAAACCAAAAATGCAAACAATAAACAACATCATAATTACATAATTACATAATTCTGCCTATGAACCCACCAGGACTTTGAGATCTTCCGGGGAGACCCTGCTCTCTATCCCGCCTGCTTCTCAAGCTCGGCTGGCGGGGACGAGAGATAGGGCCTTCTCGGTGGTGGCTCCTCGGCTGTGGAACGCCCTTCCTACGGACATTAGACTAGCACCATCTCTAATGGTATTCCGCAAAAAGGTGAAGACCTGGATGTTTGTGCAGGCGTTTGAGTAATTTAGTGCAATCTGGTAATGGAACATAGGAATGGAACAATGGACGACGAACCTGGACTACGCTTGGATGATGAGAAGATTGGGTACGGTTGTTTTTTGTAATAATTGTGCATTGTAATTGCTTATTGGTAATTTATGGATAATGTGTTAAGTCAATTGTTATATGTTGTATGGAACCACTGCTGTTTCTACTGTTTTTACTGTTTGTGAACCGCTGTGAGTCGCCTTCGGGCTTGAGATACAGCGGTATATAAGAAAAGTAAATAAATAAATAAATAAATAAATAAAACATATGAATATACAACAATATAAAATTACAATAAACACAAACACAGTGACAATGGGCGGGCTACATGTAATGGTTAAAAGAACTAATTAAAACTTGTTAAAAACTCGGGTGAGATAAAAGAGAAACAAATTATTTGTGGAGGAAGGCTCATTATAGTGGGAGAACTACTGGTATAGCGTTCCCACTTATTTAGTAGCCGAGCTTTGATACATCTGACTTCCTTCATTTCTAGCAGAAATAGAGCTGAATATGCGAAAGAAAAGCTTAGAAAAGTTGCATTTTGGGATGAATTACTGGAACCCCCCTGTTAGCCCAGTCTGTTAGCAAAATAATAAGGGAAGTAAATATTATTATGCCCATACTACAATCAGCATGACTGTGAATGATTCCTCGAGAGAGACTGAGGCTACTCCAAAGCCACCTTGGGATACCCTCCTGGCTTAGTGAGTTTCGTTCAGTAAGTGAGCTGAAATTTAAACTGGAAACCTCCTGGCTAACCTCATTATTCAGGATTCACAACATTACAATATGTAGTTCATGCTTATACCGTAATGGTGGTCATTAGTTTCAATATAATTTTTCATTTGTTTTCTTCTTTTTTGAAAAAGAAAAGCAATCGAAAGCGTAGCTCTTCCTGGCACACGCCAAGACACAAGAGAGAGATTCAAATCCAGTTTACTGAGGAGCAAAGAGGTAAATATAATACTTAATTGAGCGGAAAACGAGGAAAGATTGCAAAGGTGATAAATGGAAGAAGTATGTGGCAGCGCAATTGGTATACTGCACAGGATGGATGTGGCAGCAAAATAGGGGTGAAATGAAAGCCTTCCAGGTGACGGAGAAGGAAATGCAACTGGGCGGACTGGGAAATGACAAGAAGGAGGGATCCTCAAGGAAATGTTGCAGCGCATCTTCCCTTTGTTTAAGGTTCAAGAGCCCATTTGGTAGAATGTTAAAGCTATTAGGCAGGGATGGGGAAATATTAAGGATTGTAGCTGTCGATTTTAGGAAGCTGTTCCTTGATTTTTGAGTTGTTGGCGTGCTGGCCAATATCCTAATAGAGGATGGGCCAGAGGTGTGAATGCCTTGGTCCTTTCATTACAGACTTCTACTTCCTGGTGGATATCAGGTGGTAGCAATACCAGTGGTGTGGGGCATAGACTGTTGGAGCATGTAAAGAAATCAGTTAGTGTGCGTATGTCAACTCTAAAATAGGATGCATGAAGCTGATTGATTGGGCAATGACCAGGGAGCTGGCTGAACCTGGGACTTTTGGATACTGTTACATTTTTCAGTCTAGAGATATGCAGGTGCTTGGAGAGAAGCAGGGAGAAGTAGACAGAGAGACGTTTGTAGAGTGCTCTTGTTTCATGAACTGATTCTCCACATGGACAAAGAAAGACCATTTTAAATATCTCATAAAAGGTCATTATGTGAGTTAATGCAACTGACCACACGATTGTACATATATTGTTCTGAACTGCAAAGAGTAAACTACATGTTCATCTGAGTGGCATATTTTCTTTCTCTCTCAAGGCAGTGTGTAGGCCGATGATACATGAACTACACATCATTTTCATTTCATCACATAGACATCCTGTGATAATGTGGCATGTCTCATTAAGAGCCACATCCACTGTGAGATGTATTCCACACTAGGCATGTGTATTTAGCATCAGAGTAGCCAAGTGCAAGGGTAGATGTCCTCACTGGGTCTGGTTGTGATCCCCAGGTTGTGCCAGTTGGCTTTCGTTTGATATTATTTCTAGCACCCACTTTTTGCTTGATATTCAAATAATAATAATAAATAATAAAACTTTATTTGTACCCCGCTATCATCTCCCCAAGGGACTCGGTGCGGCTTACATGAGGCCAAGCCCACAACACATCAATAAACAAAGGTGATAACAAATAGTCAAAACAAAACAGTTAAAATAAACTCAAAAACAGAAAATACACAATAAGCAATAAACAATAACAATATCAAACAGTGCTTCTTGTTAGTCAGAGCACAGTCCATAGTGACCCAGATATTTTGATGTGCTGTAATGCTCCACTGGGATTCCTTCCCAAGTAATTTTCAAGATTCCTTTCCAGGTCATCCTCAGAGCTCGAGATGCTTGTGTGTTCTTAAGATGAAAAGCACACACTTGCAATTTAGATGGATTAGAAATCAGCAGGTTTTCCCTGTCATGGGCAGTAAGAGAACCTAAAGATTCGGAGAGCTTCTATTCAACCATTTCAAAGATGACATTACCATCAGCATAGATTAAACTCTCTGTCTCTTCTGGCAGCGGCTGATCATTTGTGTAAATGTTAAACACTAATGGAGCAAGCAAGCTCCCCTGAGAGAGCTTCTGTTTTCGCCATCTGCTTCTCCTACCCTGGAACTCAACAAAAAAGCTCCTGTTTTGTAGCAGATTTCCTATGAAGTGTGTGAAGTGATAATCCTTTGTGATATTATGCAATTTTTTTTCTAAGAAGGAGGCGAGGATTTACAGCAGTGTTTCTCAACCTGGGAGTTGAGACCCCTAAAGGGGGGGGAGGGTAATGAGGGGGGTGTCAGACCATCAGAAAACATAGTATTTTCTATTGGTCATGGGAGGTCTGTGTGCCAAGTTTGGTTCAATTGTTGGTGGAGTTCAGAATGCTCTTTGATTGTAGGTAAACTATAAATCCCAGCAACTACAACTCCCAAATTGCAAAAGTAATCCCCTCCTCCTACCCCACCAAAATTCAAAATTGGGCGTATTGGGCATTTGTGCCAAATGTGGTCCAGTGAATGAAAATACACTCTGCATATCAGATATTTACGTTATGATTCACAACAATAGCAAAATTACAATTATGAAGTAACAACGAAAATAATGGGTTGTTGTAGGTTTTTTCGGGCTATATGGCCATGTTCCAGAGGCATTTACTCCTGACGTTTCGCCTGCATTTACGGCAAGCATCCTCAGAGGTAGTGAGGATGCTTGCCTCACTACCTCTGAGGATGCTTGCCATAGATGCAGGCAAAACGTCAGGAGAATGCCTCTAGAACATGTCCATATAGCCCGAAAAAACCTACAACAACCCAGTGATTCCGGCCATGAAAGCTTTCAACAATACAACAAAAATAATGTTATGGTTGGGGGCCAGTACAACATGAGGACTGTATTAAGGGGTCACAGCAGTGGGAAGGTTGAGAAGCACCGCTTTAGATGAAAGTCCCCTTTCTCAGCTGCATTATCCTCAAATGAAAAGCAAAGGACAGTAAAGCATGTATTGCCAGGAGTTTGGCCAGCATAATTTCTATGCCAAGCTTAAATACATGTGTGCATGTGCATATATACACGTATATATCTACAAGATAAGATTTTGGCAAAAGGAGTAATTAGTGATAGCACAATCTACCTGGCTGCTGTTCTTATCTTGGGCACACATGGGTTTTGCATAGATTAGAAGTGCCACAGACCTGCCTTGCTCCTTGGAGGGCATGTTTACAATATTGTGTGTGTGTTATGTGTCTGTCGACTGAGGACACCATTCGTACACCTGTCCTTTTACCCAGGAAAAGTTGTAAAGCAGTCTGCCAATAAATCTGAAAATCCTCTCGGGCTTCTTTGTAGTTCCATATCCGTGATTGCAACTGTTGGTTAGCAATTTCTCAGCTGCAGCTGCTGATATCAAGAATGCGATGGGGAAATCAAGGAAGGGGATTACCTGAAATACATGTCAGAAAGGGGTGAGCAGGCAAGGGGGCCAAAGATGTTGCAAAGCTGTCCCAGTCCTGTTTTTCTCCACTCTTTCCCTTTCTTAGCCTCCTGTACCTCCACAGCATACAAATCTGGGAGCCAGTCCTTTCCTCCTCCTCCTCCTCTCGCCAGGTGATGCACGCATCCCAATTCTTGCTAAATCCTTCAAAGATTTAGCCTCCACTGACGCTCTTTCCCCTAGCGAGTAATCCCACAGCCTTAAGGGAAGTGGGAAGGGAAGTGTGACACACTGCCTTGCCCAAGCTTAGAAGGAGAGGTCAGCAGGTAAAGGGGTTTGCAGGTAAACCCCTTGCTGTAGGGACGCCCGCAAATTGCATTAAGGGATTGACAAGCAAACAGCTTAAAGAGCAAGGCGTGGGAGGCAACTGCCCATGTCTCTGATCCAGTCCGAAGCGGGCCAGGTCTGGCACGCCAAAGAGAAATGCCCCACCGCTTCTGTAAGGGGCTCTGTTCAATTTCTTTAGGCAAAGAGGAGCTACTTTGTGTCTTGATCTACAGCAGTGTTCCTCAACCTTCCTAATGCCACAACCCCTTAATACAGTTACTCATGTTGCATTGACCCTCGTCCAAAAAATTATTTTTGTTGGTACATCATAACTGTCATTTTGCTACTGTTATGAATA
This sequence comes from Anolis sagrei ordinatus, assembly GCF_025583915.1. NCBI lineage: Eukaryota > Metazoa > Chordata > Lepidosauria > Squamata > Anolidae > Anolis > Anolis sagrei. The sequence goes on from NW_026847882.1 coordinate 24,561,200, forward strand.
ATAATTTCATTTATTTATTTATTTATTTATTTATTTAATGTGTCAGGAGCAACCAGACAGTTGTATTACATTTTTAACAAAAACAAGCAAACAAACAGACAAAACACAAAGTTTGCAAGCTTGGTAGTTGATTAAATGTCCTTTGACCAGTATCTGGCCACTTGGAGTGACTCTGGTGTTGCCGCAAGGAGGTCCTCCATTGTGCATGTGGCAGGGCTCAGGTTGCATTGCAGCAGGTGGTCTGTGGTTTGCTCTTCTCCGCACTCGTATGTCGTGGATTCAACTTTGTAGCCCCATTTCTTAAGGTTGGCTCTGCATCTCAGTCTGTTCAGCACCTTCCAAATCGCCCAGTCTTCTGTGTGCCCAGGGGGGAGTCTCTCATTTGGTATCAGCCATTGACAGAAGTTCTGGGTTTGAGCCTGCCACTTTTGGACTCTCGCTTGCTGAGGTGTTCCAGCAAGTGTCTCTGTAGATCTTAGAAAACTATTTCTTGATTTAAGTCGTTGACGTGCTGGCTGATACCCAAACAAGCGATGAGCTGGAGATGTCACTGCCTTGGTCCTTTCACTATTGGCTGCTACTTCCCGGTGGATGTCAGGTGGTGCAATACTGCCTAGACAGTGTAATTTCTCCAGTGGTGTACGGCGCAGACACCGCGTGATAATGCGGCATGTCTCATTAAGAGCCTCCTCGCAGGACTGCAAGACATCCGGGCATCCCCTGGGCAACATCTTCGTAGACGGCTGATTCCCTCACTCCAGAAGCAACCAGAAGTGACTTGCAGCATTAATCATAATGTAAATATCTGATATGCAGGATGTATTTTCATTCACTGGACCAAATTTTGCACAAATAACCAATATGCCCAACTTTGAATACTGGCGTGGTTGGTGGAAGGTTGATTTGGTCATTTGGGAGTTGCAAGTGCTGGGATTTATAATTCACCTACAATCAAAGAGCATTTTGAACTCCACCAATGTTAGAACTGAACCAAACTTGGCATGACCAACTCCCATGACCAACAGAAAATTCTGGAAGGGTTTGGTGGGCATTGACCTTGACTTTTGGAGTTGTAGGTCACGTACATCCAGAGAGCACTGTGGACTCAAACAATGATAGATCTGGACGAAACTTGGCATGAATACTCAATATGCCCAAACATGAACACTGGTGGAGTTTGAGGAAAATAAATCTTGACATTTGGGAGTTGTAGTTGCTGGGATTTATGATTCACTTAGAATCAAAGAGCATTCTGTACCCCACCAATGATAGAATTAGGCCAAACTTCCTACACAGAATGCATGACCAACAGAAAATATTGTTTCCAGATGGTCTTAGGCAGGGGTCCTCAAAGTTTTTAAACGGAGGGCCAGGTCACAGTCCCTCAAACTGTTGGGGGGCCGTATTATGATTTGAAAAAAGCATGAATGAATTCCTATGCACACTGCACATATCTTATTTGTAGTGCAAAAAAAACAACAACACTTAAGAACAATACAATAATTAAGATGAAGTACAAATTTAACAAATATATACTTATTAGTATTTCAATGGGAAGAGTGGGCCTGCTTTAGGCTGATGAGATAGGATAGTTCTTCTTGTTGTTGTTGTTATTGTGTGCTTTCAAGTCATTTCTGATTTAGGTTGATCCTGAGTGAGGGCCGGGTAAATGACTTTGGAGGGGTGTATCTGGCCTTTGGGCCTTAGTTTGAGGACCCCTGGTTTTAGGTGACCCCCCGACACCCCCTTGCGACCCCTGTAGGAGTCCCGATCCTCAGGTTGAGAAACACTGATCTAGAGATAAAAGTGGCAAATAACTCAAGGCCATTCAATGCTAATCAAGGTGGCCAATTGTAACATTCACACTTACCTTAAACATACAAGTTTTTTTTCTCCCACCCTGGACATCATTCCACAGATATATAAACCCAACTTGCCTAGTTTCCAACAGACCTCACAAATTCTGAGGATGCCTGCCATAGATGTGGGTGAAACGTCAGGAGAGAATGCTTCTGGAAAATGGCCAGGCAGCCCAGAAATGTCAAAGCAGCCCAGTGATTCCGGAAGCCTTTGACAACACAATAACAACAACAACATGTGTGTGTGTGTGTGTGTTGAATATCTGGCAGGGATCATTTCTCCTTGCATCACTCTTTTAGCAGAAGCTGACCTGCAAAGATGCTTCCTTGGAAATCCCTGGCTGCTTCCTCGACTGTCACCCAAACATCATTCCCTGTGAATCAGAGTGTCTGCAAGAGCAGGGCTCCTCCTCAAAAGCTGTATACATGTCTACTGGAGCATAGCTCTCTCCTCTTTCCCGCCTTCTCTCCTCCAAGGCCGGAAAGGGGAGCAGGTTGGGATCGGCTGACACTGGAGACGGTCCAAGTAGGGAATGGAGGGCACCGAGGGAGGAGAAGGCCCCCGGGCTTTGGAGGAACTAGGCTAGACTTGAGGCTGGGAGGGGAGGGGAAGCAGACCCACTCTGGCAGTGGGTGTATGATGAGTAAAAGACTAGCTTGAGACAGACGACCTTTCCCAGTCTTTTGCATGGGCAAGACTATATATCCTTTCCCTGGCAGATTTGTCAGGGCACATCCGAGACACCACTAAAGGAAGCAAGCGCCTGCTTTCGTAACTCCTCAACCATAAAAGATGTCATCTGTTTCATTTTAGAATGCAGTAATTGTGCTGCTATTAGGGAAAGGCATAATTCCCCATTACTGGTTCTGATGAAAAGCTGTGCTTTTTATTAAGTGCTTTTAATAAATACAGTGGGTTCTTGGTAATCCTGTGGATGCCTGTGGATGCTCAAATCGCATCATATACAGTGGCATAACAGAATGGAGTCCCTTAAATAAAATGGCAAAATCAATATTTGCGTTTTGTATTTCTATAAACATGACGGTTGAATCCATGAATGCAGACTCTGTGGGTACAGTGGGACAACTGTATGTAATGTTTGAGAAATGGTAGCTTCACTTCTTACAGCTCTGCTGAGGTTAAAGAAATAGATCTACAGCCAGCTTTTGCTGGGAAAAGGAAAACCTCTACAGCTTTGCTGGGGAGTAAAGTTACAATTCCACAGCTTTGCTGGAGGAATACAGCCAGCCTTCGTGGAGAAACTAAAAGGACACCAGCTTGGCAGATCTGCAGCAACCATTGCCTGGTAAGGGACCACTCGGGCTATCCATAACGCAGCTTGGAGCCGGGAGTTGGGGCCTCATGCCAGCAGTGTAAAGAAAGATTGCCCAAGGAGGGGTCAGAAGGTTTCCCTAAAGAGGAAAGGAATAGTTTATCAAGCAGTTGCCTGTCCCTTGTCGGCGGATAGTGAAAGTTACCAGTTTTTCAAGATTATATAGCATTTAATTCATTTGTTCGAAGATTTACGCCTTAATAAAGAACTTTGTTGAACCTATTTTGAGCCTCTACAGAACTTTGTGTTGGGAAACCTATGGGACCCTTTAGCTGAGGCACCCCGGGATCCCGTTGGGCATACAGAAAGCCTCTACAGAACTTTGTGCTGGGAAACCTATGGGACCCTTTAGCTGAGGCATCCCGGCATCCCGTTGGGCATACAGACATTGTCATAGGCTCAGCGCACGACAGCACAATCAGCATAGCTGACATATCCTAGGTGCTGCGGTCCAGATGAGTAACTTTGCAGATGGTTTAAGAAATGTTAAGTGCAATTACTGAAAGGGATAATTAATTAACCAGCTGGGGATAAAGGGGTAGGAGAAGACTGTTTCTAAGGGCCCATACCAATATACACACAACACCACACTTTCATTAACGTTGTTGTTGAGGAGAGAAAATGATCATAAATACGTTATCTTTTCTTCTCTTCCCCCTTCTTTTTCTTCTTCTAATCCTACACTTTCCCCAGTTGCTTTCCAGCCAAAAATCTCTGAGCAATTAAAATAGGCTTTAATTAAGCATGAAAGAAAAATATAATACCAAGGCAAATTAAAGTAATGAGTTGGATGGTTGAGTTGGGAGTGGCGAGAGATGGAGATTTCAGCACCATCCATCCTGCCCCAGGAGCATTCATTCAAACTCAGAGTTGCAAGACGATGCAAAGCATCCATGTGCTGGGAGCTGCACCACCAACAAAAACACAGGAGGAGGAGGAGGAGGGAAGTGCTTGTGGTACATCTCGGCTTTTGGATGAATGTTGTAAAACAGCCGAGCAGAGGTACAATCCAAAGGTGTGCCAAACAAGTTCTTTGTGTGCCAACGTTGCTTAATGTGTGGGCACGAGCCGCTGATTATATTCCGTTCCGCTTCCCCCCTAAAAAAAACCCCCTCCGATTCCTTATTTTTGTCAATTTAAGCTGCTGGTGCGAAACCACGCAGGGGTTGGCAAGCCGAAATGGAAAAGTTTCCAAAAACGGCTTCCTTGGAATTGCTACCTTTTCATTGCCGCGGCTCCTGCGCCTTGAGAGGTTGCCTGACACATAGAAATTAAGGAGCTGAAGCTTTTCATGGAGTGGAGATAAGAGGAAGGGAAAAGCATTACCTGTCAATTTTCTGAATGTCGGGCTGCTGTTAAAAGGCAGCGGGAGCTGGTCCAGTTGGCAGCTCTGAATTGGATCTTAATGGCAACGCAGGAAAAGAATGAAGCTGCCGCTATTGCTGCTTATAATAGATATCTATATCTATATATATTTGGGGGGGGGGGGAGAGCGGGGGGACAATAACCTTGCGGCAATAAGCCTTTATGCATTAGCAGTGCCAGGTTTGAAACTAGCTCCTGCCTTTATCAGCCATTAAAATGAAAATATTATCTCTGTATCCCCCAAAACTTCACCCATATCCCCCCGCTTACACTTATCTTTGAAATAGCATCATCATTAGAAATGCTTGAACATCTCACAGCATAAAAACTTGCAATGTCTCAGTATCTCGATCTATTAAATGCAGATCCACTCATCTAACTGGGAACTTGGCAACTCTCAAGTTTATGTATCCCGAAATAATGACCATGATGGTTGCTGGTTTTGTTGCCTGGTTTGATTTATCTCCGGTGCGTTGAACAGTTAAATAAACGAGCAAGTCATAATGGCTAATGCTAAGCCTTTTTGTGCAAGCTGTAGTCAAAAGTGAAAGATTAGGCCAGACAGTTCTGATCAACTTCAGATCAGCTCTTCAGTGGCCTTTACACTTTTTTTTGTCATGTCAGGAGCGACTTGAGAAACAGCAAGTCGTTTGTGGTGTGAGAGAATTGGCCGTCTGCAAGGACGTTGCCCAGGGAACGCCTGGATGATTTGATGTTTTTATCATCCTTGTGGGAGGCTTCTCTCATATCCCCGCACTTCTCTTACACTAAAGAGAAGGTACACAGATAAGGAACAGGTGGGGCGAATGATCAGTTGATATATAGGACTTATTTGTCCCTTCTGTAGAAATGTGCCTCATAGAATCATAGAGTTGGAAGAGACCTCATGGGCCATCCAGTCCAAGAAGCTGGAATACTGCATTCAAATCACGCTCCTATTGATGCAGGCCAAAATCCCATTGGCTTTTTTTGCTGCCACATCACATTATTGGCTCATATTTAACTTGTTGTCCACGAGGACTCCAAGATCTTTTTCACACGTACTGCTCTCGAGCCAGGCATTGTCCCCCATTCTGTATCTTTGCATTTCGTTTTTTCTGCCTAAGTGGGGTATCTTGCATTTGTCACGGTTGAACTTCATTTTGTTAGTTTTGGCCCATCTCTCTAATCTGTCAAGAACGTTTTGAATCCTGCTCCTGTCCTCTGGAGTATTGGCTATTAGGCTTGGGTGGTTTCATTCGTTAATTTCATAATTCGTTATTAATTCGTATTTAAATTAGCTTACGATCCAATATTGAGCCATGCGGGAATAGTGTGAGGAGTAAATTAGATTCGAAACAATTTTTTCAATTTATTTCGTAATTATTTCGTAATTATTTCGTAATTATTTTCACATGTCTGGTGAAAGTTTTATAGTTGTTGTTTGTTTTATCACACCAACAGTCAACAACAGTCAACCCCCAGTATTTTCTGCTTTTTCTTTCTACCTATGAAGATGCACATTTTGCCTCTCTCTAGGCAAAATGTAGCTGCATGGACTTTTTACCCTTTTACCTCTTTAGAAGATGAGATATAGTAAGCTAGTTAATCTTGTAGTTCAGCCTATGATTGTGTCTGATTTCGATGGGGATGATGGTTTTCCTGGGCCTGACTTGAAGGCATACAGCATTGTCCTCCATTTGTTGGAAACAGCTGCTTTCTTTCCAAGTGGATTAAAGAAAACCATGCTGGCCCGTAACTTGACAATCCCTTTCCCACCTCTTCCCCAGAAAGGAAAGAAGCTCAGGGTCATATCAGGAGAAGGAGCCTACAAAGCTAGAAATTCCTGGCTGTTTTGCACAAAGAAGGCTGGGTCTAAGCTCACGTTACTGCCTCAAGCGAGCGGCCAGATCCCTCTACCAGGTGTGTGTTTGTGTGTGTGTTCAAGGAAGGCGAGGATGCCACTAGTCTGGCAGGCCTCCCCGGTGCCTGGCAACCCCCAAGCCGACGCGACTCATCCTCTTACTGGCAGGATTAGGATTGTGTTTGCTTTTTTAATGGCGAGGAGGTCAGCTGTGAGGGAAGTGGGTCAGAAGCAGGAGATTGTGCCGATCCAGGCAGGGAAAAGGTTGCAGGGCACGGCTCCATAAACATATGTGCGTAGGGGGAAGGGGCCTAATCAGACCCACACAACACAAGCCTGGCTTTCTCCCCTAGAGCCCTGATGAGAAGGGAAAATAATGCCTCTGTCTACCCCACTGATCCCTTCCATTCAAACACTGCCATAAAGAATCAAGGGGATCGCCTCATGACGTACAATTGCTGAAATCATCTTTGCTCACGTAGCTGTGTGTATGAGCTTTTATGCTGTTTGAAGACTTGAGACAAACCCAAGGATGTACCGTATATACCCGAGTATAAGCTGACCAGAGGTAATTTTCAACGGTAAGCAAACAGTATTTTGGTGCGCCCCCCCCCCCCAACCAATCACTAATATATATTTTCTGTTCGTCGTGGGAGTTCTGTGTGCCATATTTGGTTCAGTTCCATCATTGGTGGAGTTCAGAATGCTCTTTGATTGTAGGTGAACTATTTATTTATTTATTTCGCGCATTTCTACCCTGCCCTTCTCAACCCCCGAGGGGGGACTCAGGGCGGCTTACAAAAGGCACAATTCGATGCCAACACAAACAATAAGATAAAAACATATATCAACAACAATTATAAAACAATTAAAACAATCAATCAATTATACATCACAATCCATAAAACCAGTCTAATGCTCAACGTTCACCAATAATAATAGAGTAAAATAATAAATGTAATAATAACAACAATAGAGTAAAATAATAAATGTAATAATAGAGTAAAATAATAAATGTAATAATAGAGTAAGATAATAAATGTAATAATAGAGTAAAATAATAATAATAATAATAATAGAATTAAAGAATTAATAATCTTGACTCGAGTATACGCCAAATGGAACTTTTTCAGCCTAAAAAAAGGGCTGAAAAACTAGGCTTATACTCAAGTATATACAGTACTTTCTTAGGCAAGGAATACTCAAGACATTGCTATGAGTTTTCTGGGCTGTCTGGCCATGCTCCAGAAGCATTCTCTTCTGACGTTTCACCCACACCTATAGTAGGCATCCTGAGACATTGTGAGGTCTGTTAGAAACTAGGCAAGTGGGGTTCATATATCTGTGGAATAATATCCTGAGACGGAGAAAGAACTCTTGTCTGTTGGAGGCAAGTGTGAATGTTGCTACTGGCCATCTTGATAAGCACTGAATGGCCTTGCAGCTTCAGAGCCTGGCTGCTTCCTGCCTGGCAGAATCCTTTGTTAGGAGGTGTTAGCTGGTATACAAACCTCACTTGCCTAAGTTTCCAACAGACCTCACATCCTCTGAAGATACCTGCCATAGATGTGGGCGAAATGTCTGAAGAGAATGCTTTCCATGTTCAGGTTGAATCGTTTTACCACTGCAGGAGTCTCCGTATACCATGCAGCTGTGGACAAGTCTACATAGGGACCTCCAACTGCAGCACTGTCCAAACACGAAGCACGTAGAATGAAAGGCACTGCAGATTAATTTAACCTGAGAAGTCAGCCATAGCAGAGCACCCGATGAACCAACCTGGGCACAGCATATTATTCGAGAACACAGAAATGCTGGACCATGGTACCAACCACCATGTTAGACTACACAGAGAAGCTATTGAAATCCACAAGCATGTGGACTATTTCAACAGAAAGGAGATAGCATTGTTGTTGTTGTGTGTTTTCAAGTTTTCAAGTTGTTTCAGACTCAGGTTGACCCTGAGCGAGGGCCAGGTAAATGACCTTGGAGGGCCCCCGGGCCTTAGTTTGAGGACCCCCGGTCTAGATTCTTCATTGTTTGAGTCCCCAGTGCTCTCTGAATGTAGGTGAACTACAACTCCAAAACTCAAGGTCAAGGTTAATGCCCAACAAACAGTATTTTCTGTTGGTCATAGGAGCTCTGTGTGCGAAATCCCAGCAACTACAACTCCCAAATGACAAAAATCAATCCCCCCAAACCCCAACAATATTCAAATTTGGGCATATCAGATATTTATGCCAAATTTGGTCCAGTGAATGAAAATGCATCCTGTATATTAGACATTTATATTACGACTAGCTGTCCCCTGCCACACGTTGCTGTGGCCCAGTCTGGTGATCTGGAAAATAAAGTAATGAGAAAGTGTTGGTTTCTAATATATGTAATTCCTTTATGCTTGTGAGTAAACAGTATTTCTTGTTGTTTCTTTGTCAGTGTTGATGTGGAGAGTGTCTGGTTTGCCTACTCTGGAATATGCAACATATCATAGGTCTTCTTTAAGGGTCTCTTTCAAATCTATGATACTATATCTGTGTGTGAGAGAGAGAATCATATCTATCATATCTATCTATCTATCTATCTATCTATTTTATGACTGGATGGCTCTTTGTCAGGAGGGCTCTGATTACATTTTCTTGCCCTGGTGAAGAGAGTTGGACTGGATGGCCTTAAGTATTTTCTGTTGGTCATGGGGGTTCTGTGTGGGAAGTTTGCCCCATTTCTGTTGTTTGTGGGTTTCGGAATGCTCTTTAATTGTAGTGAACTATAAATCCCAGTAACTACAAATCCCAAATGTCAAGGTCTATTTCCTCCAAACTCCATCTGTGTTCATATTTAGGCATATGGAATATTTGTGTCAAGTTTGGTCCAGATCCATCATTGTTTGAGTCCACAGTGCTCTCTGGATGTAGGTGAACTACAACTCCCAAACTCAAGGTCAATGCCCACCAAACAATTCCAGTGTGTTCTGTTGGTCATGGAAGTCCTGTATGCCATGTTTGGTTCAATTCCATCATTGGTGGACTTCAGAATACTCTTTGATTGTAGGTGAACTATAATTCCCAGCAACTACAACTCCCAAATGTCAAGGTCTATTTCCCTTAAACTCCATCTGTGTTCATATTTGGGCATATGAAATATTTGTGCCAAGTTTGGTCCAGATCCATCATTGTTTGAGTCCACAGTGCTCTCTGGATGTGGTGAACTACAATTCCCAAACTCAAGGTCAATGCCCACCAAACCCTTCCAGTATTTTCTGTTGGTCATGGGAGCCCTGTGTGCTAAGTTTGGCCCAATTCCATCATTGGTGGAGTTCAGAATGCTCTTTGATTTTAGGTAAACTATAAATCCCAGCAAATGACAAAATCATTTTTTTTGAGTGGTGGACATAAATTGGACTGTTAGGTGTCTTGTGTCCAAATTTGGTGTCAATTCCCCCAGTGGTTTTTGAGTTCTGATGGTAGCACGAACTAACATTACATTTTTATTTATATAAATTCATAACAGCAGCAAAATTAGTTATGTTGTAGCAACAAAAATGAGGAACTGTATGAAGGGGTCGCAGCATTCAAATGGTTGAGAAGCACTACTGTAAATGCATGCATCCATTCTCCACGTAAGGCAGGCTGAGCAAGGTTTGTAAGCGATTCATCGGCGTTAGGAAACTGGGCAGCAGGCCTAGTTAGGCACTTTGCTTGGTTTTACCCAGATGAGGGGCTTTGGGAGGAAAAACTCCACTTTGCCTGCAGATTAAGGGGAGAATCCGCTCGATGCTTCAATGGGATTTGAGACACAGACGCCCGGCTTTCCCCCTCTTTCACCAGCCTCAGCATCTGGTTCTGAAAATGAGGAGGAGGAGGAGAAGGAAGAGAAGAAACACTGGAGAGCATCCATTGTAGAACCAGATGTTCAGACTTGCCTTGCAGCCTGCAAGAATTAACTCCCAGCTGTTTTTGCTGGCTCCAGCTATTAGATTACAAACCAAACTAGCACCGTTTGGAAGATGATTGAGTCAGCCCCAGACAGCGGGAAGAAAGGATTGGAGTGGGAAGAGCTAGACAGAGACCTCTCTCTGTCTATGCTGGATACTCGTCTGCAAAAGTAATTCTTCCAAGTTTCAGAGGGGCAGCTCCTGAGAGTTGCAAGATGGACAGCGCTCGGTGCCCCTGATCAAAAAACCTTTTGTACCTCTTCTGCCTTTTCCATTTTCAAGGATATGGTGTGGGTGGAAGGCAAAAGCTGCTGCTGGAGAACATGGGGGAGTTGGAAATTGATGAAATTCCACAAAGAAGGTGGGCTGGTAGCACAATTCATTCCTTTACTGGAAGTACCGAATGACAAAAATTTCTTCATAAATAATAATCTCCATTTTAGCATTTGATATCACTTTAACCTCCACGCCTCCGTCCTACGGGATCATAGGGTTTGCAGTGTTATGTGGTATTTAAAAAACTCAGCACATAGAAGATGGTTTTGAAAGGCAGCAGATTACAGGAGCTGTCTTAATAGGCCTGTCAGCAGCTTATGATACTGTAAATCATCGCCTTCTCCTGAGAAAAATATATAATATCACAAAGGATTACCACCTCAGCCACTTCATAGGAAATCTACTACAAAACAGGAGCTTTTTTGTTGGGGTCGGAGAAGCAGATGGCAACAACAGAAGAACAGCCTGCCTCAAGGGCATGTGCTTACTCCATCCATGTTTATTATTTATTTACAGCATTTATATTCCGCCCTTCTCACCCCGCAGGGGACTCAGGGCGGATTACAGTGTACACATATATGGCAAACATTCAATGCCAATTTTAACATACAACATATACAGACATACACAGAGGCTATTTAACTTTTTCTGGCCGCCAGGGGAGCTTTAGCTTTCATCGTCCATCTGCGACACTGATGAAGTACTTCCGCATTCCCCGCATGCTTTTTTGAGGGAGTGCTTTGCTGGAGTCTTGTTTAACATTTATTTATTTACGACATTTATATGCCGCCCTTCTCACCCCGAAGGGAACTCAGATCGGCTTACAAGATATATATACCATATATTCCAGGGTACTAGATGGCTTTTTAGGCATGTAAAACCTTATAAGATTTTGGGGGTCATCTAATACGCCAGGTATAAAATTAAAATAATAAAAAAATTACTTAATATGGCTGCCTTGGTCTCGGGCTCCCCTCCTCCTCCGCCTTGGCTCATGGCGGCCTCCCGGGCAGGCTCCCCTTCCTTCCCCCCTTCCTGGCTGCCTTCCTTGCACAGACCCAGACCTCTCCTTTGTTGGTTGCCAGGCCCCTGGGCTGCTTCCCGCGCAGCCCAGGCCGCTCTCTTTCTTCCTGTCCATGCCTCGCGAGAAGTGCCTCTTCCCCTGCGAGATAACCTTGTCTCGCGGGAGAAGAGGCACTTCGCGTGATGCCTGGACAGGAAGAAGGAGAGCGGCCTGAGAAGCGCTTGGTTTGGGGAGTCGTCTTAAATGGCGAGTATATCCCCAACTCTCTATTTTGGTAGCTAAAATTGGGGGGGGGGGGTCGTCTTATTGCTCCACTCGTTTTGTACCCTAGAATATATGGTACATACAATTTAAACAAATGACCAGCCACTGCCAGAAGGGACAGAGACTTTAATCTATGCTGACGACTGTGCCATCACCGCTTAAGCAGGGAACTTTGAAATTGTTGAATGAAGCTCTCTGAAGCTTTAGGTGTTCTTACTGCCTGTTACAGGGGAAACCAGCTGATTCCTAATCCATCTAAGACACAGATGTTTGCTTTTCACCTTAAGAACAGACAAGCACCTTGAGCTCTGAGGATGACCTGGGAAGGAATCCCACTGGAGCACTGCATCACACTCAAATACCTGGGAGATACCCTGGACCATTCCCTGACCTAAAAGAAGCACTGTTTGAATATCAAGCAAAAAATGGGAGCTAGAAACAATATAATATGAAAGCTGACTGGCACAACCTGGGGATCACAACCAGATACAGTGAAGACATCTGCCCTTGTGCTTTGCTACTCTGCTGCTGAATACGCATGCCCAGCGTGGAATACATATCACTACGCTAAAACAGTGGATGTGGCTCTTAAGGAGACATGCCGCATTTTCACAGGATGGAGAAATTACACTATTAAGCTGGTACCACCTGACATACACTGGGAAGTAGCAGACAGCAATGAAAGGACGAAGGCAGTGACATCTCCGGCCCATCCTGTTCGAAGATCGGCCAGCATTCAAATGACAAATCAAGAAACAGCTTCCTAAGATCTACAGAGATATTTTCAGGAGCATAGCAACAAGCAAAAGTCCAAAAGTGGCAGGCTAAAACCCGGAACCTAAATCAGTGGCTGATACCAAATGAGAGACTCCTTCCTGGGCATATTAGAAGACTGGGTGATCTAGAAGGTGCTAAACAAACTTAGCTCTGGCACCACAAGATACAGAGCCAACCTTAAGAAATGGGGCTGCCAAGTGGAGTCAATGACATGTGAGTGCGGAGAAGAGCAAGCCACAGACCACCTACTACAATGCAACCTGAGCCCTACCCCATGCACTATGGAGGACCTTTACACAGAGACACTAGAGACCAACTTCTGGTCAAAGGACATTTAGCATAATGCCAAGGTTTTTTTTTAACTTTGTGCTTTTTAAATGCATTTAAACTGTACCCTCAACTCGCTTCTGACACAAAAAAATAAATTTAGAAATGTCTGACCAAGAGCAAGCATGCTCCCAATCTGCAAATCCAGAAATCCCTACGATGCAGCCATAAGTAGATATATGGTATCAAAGTGCTAGAATTGTGCTGTTTGAAAGAAATACTGATATAAATAAGATGCACCTGACTTTCCTTTCCTATATTATGTTCAATTTCTTGGCCATACATTGTTGCCCAAAGCACACAAGGCTGGCTTGAGCTGTAGACAGCTACTGAGAGACGCATCATTCTCTTTCAAAATCCATTTTCCATCTATAAAATAGGAACACATGCATTGCTGGTTTGGGGAAAGAGTAGGAGGGATTGGAGCCAAACAGCTGCTCTTAAAAGAACTGTATACTCTAGAAGCACTTGAAAGCAAAGCAGAGTCAGCCCTGGTTATTACTTGTATGGGAGGCCATAAATTAAAATACTAGTTCCTGTGGGGCAGGTATGGGCAAACCCTGGCCCGGGGGCCGGATGTGGCCCCTTGGGTTCTTTTCTCGGGCTCTCCTCTTCCTCACCATCTTATCCTTCCTTCCTTCTCTCCTTCTTTCTCCTTCCCTTCCTCCCTTTCACATGCAGCGCGTGGACGTCGTGTTGGGACCCACGGGTCCCCCGGTTGTGGGCACACGCCCTCTGGCGACGTGCCCACCGGGGCAGACGAACGGCCTGCACCCGCGGTTCCCTTAAGACAGTAAAGAAAGGCTATGCCCTCCCCACGATCCTCCAGCCCGCAGTCTGAAAGTACCACTCCTGCTTCAGGCAGGGCAGAATGCTGTGTATCATTAAGGTGCGCCTTCCGTCCTGTACTTAAGGACATTCAAGTGCCGTCCTTCCTTCTTCCTCTTCCCTTACTCCCTCCCTCCCTCATCCCTCCCTCCCCTCACTTGGATGTTTACATTGCATGATACTCTTTCCTCCTCCCCCTATACATTTCCTTCCATCCCAGTGATCAGTATTCTTCTCTATCTGCTTTTACTTCTTTCAAGTCCCTGGTCCCAAGTTAGTTCATCCTCCTTCCCACATGTTTGTTCTCCCTTCCTTCCTCTTCCTCTACCCATACTTTTGCTGGCTCCCTTGCATGGTGGTCTTTAATCCCTGCTCTATGACTTAAAACTCCGTACCGACTCCTTCTTACTTGCCCTGAGTGTGAACATAGTTCGCTTGCTACCGCCCTCTGCGGTTTCTTCCTTTTGTCGTCTTCTACATTGTCGCCCGGTCCTTCATTACATGCACTTGTCTTTAATGGCCTTCCCAATTGAATCCTTCCGTCCCGCTAACTGTCTGGGACTTGCTAGGCGTCCGCCAGGTGGTCTGTCCTTTTTCTTCTTGATGGATCAATTCTCCAACAGAATTGTTATGCTCCTCCATTGCTATACCACAGCTACATCCCTGATGTAGCTATATTTCAATTACACACACACATACTCTCCATGTGTGCTAACTGTTCCCTCCGACCTGCACCATATGTGGTTAAATATCCTCTTGACTCTGCCCCACTCCTCTTTATCTTCCTTCTCTTTGTCTTTCCTTGCTTTCTTCTTTCCTCTCTCCCTCCTTCCCCCTCTCCCTCTTTCTCCCTCCATCCTTTGTGGTTTGAGGGGACTAACTCACCATAGTGGGAGTTGTAGTTTACCCCACTGCCAGGGAGCACACAAAACTCCACTGTTAATGCATCATACATGGTTTTAAGAGAAAATGCACCTAATTATACATTTTGCACACACAAATACACACAAGCAAAATTCTAAAACAGTAGAAAAACTACTTTCCGCATAGTTAAAGCAATTATATTCCCCATAGTCACCTACGGATGTGAGAGCTGGACCATAGGGAAGGCTGAACGAAGAAAGATAGATACTTTTGAACTGCGGTGTTGGAGGAAAGTTCTGAGAGTTCCTTGGACAGCGAGAAGATCCAACCAGTCCATACTTCAGGAAAGAAAGCCTGACTGCTCATTGGAGGGAAGGATAGTAGAGGCCAAGATGAAGTACTTTGGCCACATCATGAGAAGAAAGGAAAGCTTAGAGAAGATTCTGGGGAAAATGGAAGGAAAAAGGAAGAGGGGCCGACCAAGGGCAAGATGGATGGATGGCATCCTTGAAGTGACTGGATTGACCTTAAAGGAGCTAGGGGTGGTGACAGCTGATAGGGAGCTCTGGCGTGGACTGGTCCATGAAGTCACGAAGAGTCGGAAACGACTGAACAAATGAACAACAACAGAAAAACTGGCAAGGCTTTTTTTTATTATTTTACCAAAGGCTAAAGTGCAATGATGATTGTATTGTGAATATATTCTGGATTGGTGGCCGTCTCTTTTTTTAGCTTTTGTCTGCTGATAGGCTTAAGAAGAAAGCACAAATGCTGTTGCCTAAAAAGCAGCAGGGACCAATTATAAAAGCCACGCTTAAACAGAAAGGGGTTTGGAGTCGAATGGCGGGAGGCAGAGTGCATCAGAGATTGTGGCTTCTGTGGGACACAGTACCTTCCAAAAAACCCTTGAAGCACCAACAAGCTGTTTCTGTTTAGAGCACTACACAGATTGTATTCCCCCCATAAATGGGATGCAGAACATAGGGCTTCCTCAGCTGGAGCCTGAGAACAAAGAGGGGCTCCCATTTCCTTTACGCTGAACTGGACCCCGGCCCCAGTTTCTTCTGAAGTATGCTTCTAAACTCAAGCTTGGAAGTGGTAATTGGGACTCAAAGAACTTCAAGAGCAGAAGCAACTGGACTTCTAAAGTACTGAACTTCCTTTCCTAATATTTCTCCTCCCTAAAAGTGAAGACATCTGCCCTTGCGCTTTGCTGCTGATGAATATGCATGCCCAGTGTGGAATACATTTCATCATGTTAAAACAGTGGACGTGGCTCTTAATGAGACATACCGCATTATCACAGAATGTCTATGCCCAACACCACTGGAGAAATTACACTATTTAGTCGGTATTGCACCATGTAATATCCATCAGGAAGTAGCAGCCAGTAATGAAAGGACCAAGGCACTGACATGTCTGGCCCATCCTTTGTTCAGATATCAGCCAGCAAGTCAACGCCTTAAATCAAGAAATAACTTCCTAAGATCTACAGAGACATTCACAGGAACACCTCAGCAAGCAAGAGTCCAAAAGTGGCAAGCTAAAACCAGGAACCTCAATCAGTAGCTGAGACTGGGTGAGAGACTCACCGTTCTTATCTCATAGAATCATAGAGTTGGAAAAGACCTCATGGGCCATCCAGTCCACCCCCTGCCAAGAAGGAGGAATATTGCATTCAAAACACCCTGACAGATGGCCATCCAGCCTCTGTTTAAAAGCTTCCAAAGGAGCCTCCACCGCATCCCAGGGCAGAGAGTTCCACTGCTGAACGGCTCTCACAGTCAGGAAGTTCTTCCTCATGTTCAGATGGAATCTCCTCTCTTGTAGTTTGAAGCCATTGTTCCATTGCGTCCTAGTCTCCAGGGAAGCAGAAAACAAGCTTGCTCCCTCCTCCTCCCTGTGGTTCCTCTCACATATTTATACATGGCTATCATATCTCCTCTCAGCCTTCTCTTCTTCAGGCTAAACATGCCCAGCTCTTTAAGCCGCTCCTCATAGGGCTTGTTCTCCAGACACGTGATCATTTTAGTCACCCTCCTCTAGACACATTCCAGCTTGTCAATATCTCTCTTCAATTGTGGTGCCTAGAACTGGACACAATATTCCAGGTGTGGTCTAACCAAGGCAGAATAGAGGGGTAGCATGACTTCCCTGGATCTAGACACTATGCTCCTATTGATGCAGGCCAAAATCCCATTGGCTTTTTTTGCCGCCACATCACATTGTTGGCTCATGTTTAACTTGTTGTCTACGAGGACTCCAAGATCTTTTTCACACGTACTGCTCTCGAGCCAGGCATCCCCCATTCTGTATCTTTGCATTTCGTTTTTCCTGCCAAAGTGGAGTATCTTGCATTTGTCACTGTTGAACTTCATTTTGTTAGTTTTGGCCCATCTCTCTAATTTGTCAAGATCATTTTGAATCCTGCTCCTGTCCTCTGGAGTATTGGCTATCCCTCCCAATTTGGTGTCATCTGCAAACTTGATGTTCATTCTGCTTTGGTTAGACCACACCTGGAATATGTGTCCAATTCTGGGCACCACAATTCAAGAGAGATATTGACAAGCTGGAATGTGTCCAGAGGAGGGCGACTAAAATGATCAAGGTTCTGGAGAACAAGCTCTATGAGGAGCGGCTTAAGGAGCTGGGCATGTTTAGCCTGAAGAAGAGAAGGCTGAACAGCAGTGGAACTCTCTGCCTCAGAGTGTGGTGGAGGCTCCTTCTTTGGAAGCTTTTAAACAGAAGCTGGATAGCCGTCTGTCAGGGGTGATTTGAATGCAATATTCCTGCTTCTTGGCAGAGGGTTGGACTGGATGGCCCATGAGGTCTCTTCCAACTCCTTGATTCTATGATTCTAAGTTCTTATTGAAGGCACAAAGTTGGAAAAACCCCAGATTCATCAATTCAGCAAAAGCGGCACTTTGTCTTTATTTACAAAATATACACACTACAATCTCCAATCATGTCCGTTCACATCTCGGCACACTGCACAAAGCACACTGCAAGCTTTTTTTCCAGTTTGCACAGGAAACTCCAAAAGTGACACTTTACCAGTTCTACACATCTCTATTGTTTTAACTCATGCATTTCTCAAACTATACAGTTTAAACTATAAGCAATTTTCATACCCGAAACCATAGCATATTGACACAACACGCAAATGCAGAGGAAACCAAACGACAGGCCACTTACTACAATGCGGCCTGAGCCCTGCCATATGCACAACAGAGGACATTCTCACAGCAACACCAGAGGCAGTCCAAGTGGACATTTGGCACAATGCCAAGTTTTTAACTTTGTTTGTGGTTTCTTATGCATGATAACTGTATTCTCAATTTACGTCTAACACGATAAATAAATAAATCCTCCCTAAACCCTGTCTTTCCCATTCCCTGCAACTGTTTTCCTATCTCCTGGGAAAAATGTACAGCTCTCCATAAATTAATCCCCTCTGAAACAACAAGCATCCAGAAACAGGTAAAACATAATTAAACAAGTTTGAATATTCAAATGGAATCGGTGTGTTGCCTTGATCTTATGGTATGTATGTATTGGATCCCATTATAGGGGAAATATGAGGCATAAAGTAAGCAAATAAACTTACGCAGGAACAGAGCTATAACACATTGCCTCTACAAAATATTGTTTCCTGCACAATCCTAAGCATCATCCTCACGTTCCAGCTATTCGATGTTTACAGTGTTCTTTTGTAAATAACAGCACTACCAAAACCACACTTGATGCTTCAAGCATTCCAAGAAGTCCATTGATTTTTGCCACAGGTTCCTCTTGTTGTTCTGACAAAACAGTGGAAAGACAGGTGCCGGCTGAAGGGTTGCAAAGGAAACCTATCCAGGGAAGCAGGTTTCAGTGTCCTGGAGAGAGGCAACTCCTTGCAGTAATGGGAAAACCAGGTAACAGCTTGCTTTTAGTGGAAATTTGCTATTTAACTTTCAGACTGAGATGGAAAAAAAGAAAAACAGGAAAAACATCACCACCACTACCACACTTATTCCCCCTCAAAGGTGACACAATGCCTTTGGTTAGTTTGCCATTATATAACAGATGCCTAATGCCTTTTGAGGATAATCAGTATCTTCTGTAATAATCTGACCCTATTAATGAGGTTGCCTAGCTGGCTAGTAGTCAATCTATAGCAGCGTTTCTCAACTTGGGGGTCGGGACTCCTGGGGGGGGGGGGGGTTGCAAGAGGGTGTCAGAGGGGTCACCAAAGACCATCAGAAAATAGTAGTGTCTGTTGGTCATGGGGGTTCTGTGTGGGAAGTTTGGCCCAATTCTATCTTTGGTGGGGTTCAGAATGCTCTTTTTGATTGTAGATGAACTATAAATCCCAGTGACTACAACTCTCAAATGTCAAGATCTATTTTCCCTAAACTCCACCAGTGTTCATATTTGGGCATATTTAATATTTGTGCCAAGTTTGGTCCAAATCCATCATTGTTTGAGTCCACAGTGTTCTCTGGATGTAGGTGAACTACAACTCCAACACTCAAGGTCCATGCCCACCAAACCCACCCAGTATTTTCTGCTAGTCATGGAAGTTCTGTGTGCCAAGTTTGGTTCAATTCCATTGTTGGTGGGGTTCAACATGATCTTTGATTGAAGGTGAACTATAAATCCCAGCAACTACAACTCCCAAATGACAAAATCAATCCTACCTAACCCCACCTGTTGTGGATGAGTCTCTGAGTAGTAGTAACAACAGGGAGTTGGAGACTAGGCAGGCAAGAATCTATTGAAGAGCAACAGCAGAAGAGAATTCAGCAAATACTTACTGAACCCATTGATGAAGAGTCTTTTGAAGGGTTTGTTGGAGATGATGGGTTTGGCAATGAAGCAGATTCTATTAGAAGTGCTGGGAGTGGTACTGATGGGGTTGGGGATAAGATGGATTGGACAAAAGTAGCAGAAGTGAGAAGTGTGTGAGGAGCTTACAAGTAGTGACACATTCAGAGGGTTTGCTGGGGATGAAACTTGGAGGGAGGATGATTTGTCTACTGTTTGGGGAGATGTAAGTAGAAGCAGGAGAAGGACCTCTTGGCAGGCAAGGCAAAGAGCAGCACAACTGGCAGCACAACTGGTGATGTCTGATTCTAGTTTGGAGGAGAATGCAGGAGCAGCTGAGGGTGGAGAGTTGTCTCATTGCAGCTCAGAGGAAAGTGTGTAATATAAGGAGGGTTGGTTGCAATGGGGAATTTGGAACTGGCAAAGTGTTTTCTGGGTTGCCTGCTACGCTGGGTTGCGATTCCTGTACTTTGTGGACTCTCTGTTACTGCTTTGGCTTGGACCTTGGATCGCTTCTGGACATAGCCTTTGCTTTTCTGCCCTGACCTTGGATTGGACGTTTGATGCTGCTGCTGTGGTATCCTGTTTGCTGTGGATGACCCCTGGACCGTCTTGAGTATGACTTTGCTACACCCTGGAACGTGCTCACTGAAATGATAGCGAGTGTCTTTCCTTTGCTGTGTATTTTGGTTAGTAGGTTGGGATTTTTAGGACTTTGGGACTCTCTGATTTGCCTCCTTTTTGACCAGTTGGTCTGTGTTTTATTTTGGGAATACTATTTTGCTGCTGTTAAGCATTTTTGGTTCTTTTGAGCTGTACCTTCAATAAACTGTTGTTACTTTGCACTTGGGACTGACCTTGTGGTGTCTGTACCTTGACACCACCATTATTCAAATTTTGGTGTATCAGGTATTTGTGCTACATTTGGTCCAGTGAATGAAAATACATCCTGCATATCAGATATTTACAAGACAATCCATAACAGTAGCAAAATTACAGTTCTGAAGTAGCAATGAAAATAAATTTATGGTTGGGGGTCATCACAACATGAGGAACTAGATTAAGAGGTTGAGATATTAGGAAGGCTGAGAAACACTGATTCAACAGATGCCTAATGCCTTAAGTCCTCAATGGTTTGCCAGGATAATCAGTATCTCCTGAAATAATCTGACCTCATGAATGAGGTTGCCAGGATGGCTAGTGGTTAATCTATAGGTTTTGGAAATGTGGGTACAATGGCACCTGCAGGCCCAACTACCCTTTATTATTATGATTATTTAAAACTTTTATATCCCAATCTTCTCAAGCTCCGTAGAGGGACTCAGACCGGCTTACGGCAAGGATTCAATGCTAATACTACAATCTAAAAACATCATATAATAACGAGTTAAAATACATATCGATTAAAATTAAAATCCTTCTTCCATTGGCATAAATGGCCCTCTTGGAAATGAGATGCCTCAAACAGCTCTCAATCCTCTTTTTGTCTTCCTCTGATTATGCTTCTTAATGATTGTCTCCCTCCTTCCCATTTAAATGTTTATGCACAATAAAAAACGGCTAAATTTCAAAGCATTCCAGGTCATGGGTGACAGCAGGGAGATGGCAAGAGCAGCAATCCGTTTACATCTTTTGTCTTGTCTAATGAGCAACACTTAAATGCAAATGTCCATACTCTAGGACTTACTGAATTGCTTGGCATCTGACTTGTAACTTGCATGTTGTACATTTCTGTTAAAGAAAGCTCATCTTTTTCTCCTTCCTTCCTTCCTTCCTTCCTTCCTTCCTTCCTTCCTTCCTTCCTTCCTTCCTTCCTTCCTTCATGTCAGAAGCGAATTGAGGGTACAGTTGTGATGTATTTAACAACGCAAAGAAAGTTAAAAACTTGCCATTATATTAAATGTCCCTTGAATAGTAGCTGGCCACTTGGAGTTCCTCTGGTGTTGCTATAAGAAGGTTCTCTATTGTCAATGTGGTAGGGTTCAGGTTACATTGTAGTAGGTCGTCTGGTTTGCTCCTCTTCACACTTGCATGTTGTGGACTCCACTTTGTGGCCCCATTTCTGAATATTGGGACTGCATCTCGTGGTGCCAGAGCGCAGTCTGTTCAGTGCTTTCCAAGTCGCCCAGTCTTCTGTGAGCCCAGGAGTTTCTCACCTGGTCTCACCCACTGATTGACGTTCCAGGTTTTAGCCTGAATATGTTTAACTTGGAAAAGAGAAGGCTGAGAGAAAAGATGAGAGCCATTTTTAAATATTGGAAAGGAAGGGACATGTCCGCAAGGCTAAAGCACAAAATGAGCTCAGGCTTTCCAGGGACACTAAAAACAATAAAAAGGGCTTCTTTTCTTATGTCAGTAGAAAAAGGAAAAACAAGGAGGTGATAGGGCCTCTTTGAGGAGAAGATGGGGCAATGCTGACAGGGGATAGGGAAAAGGCAGAACTACTTAATGCCTTCTTTGCCTCAGTCTTCTCACAAAAAGAAAGTCATCTTCAACCTCAGCAAGATGGAGTGGATGAGGGATTAGAGGACATCCAACCCCAAATTGGGAAACAAGTCGTCCAGGAATACCTGGCCGCTCTAAATGAGTTCAAGTCCCCAGGGCCAGATCAACTACACCCAAGAGTACTGAAGGAACTAGCGGAAGTCATTTCGGAACCATTGGCAACCATCTTTGAGAGTTCTTGGAGAACGGGAGAAGTTCCAGCAGATTGGAGGAGGGCCAATGTGGTCCCAATCTCCAAGAAGGGAAAAAAGGATGACCCAAACAATGACCAATGTCCGGTCAGCCTCACGTCGATACCAGGCAAGATTCTGGAAAAGATTGTTAAGGAAGTGGTCTGCAAACACTTAGAAACAAATGCGGTCATAGCTAATAGTCAACATGGATTTATCAAAAACAAGTCATGCCAGACTAATCTGATCTCTTTTTTCGATAGAGTTACAAGCTGGGTAGATGCGGGGAATGCCGTGGATGTAGCATACCTGGATTTCAGTAAGGCCTTCGACAAGGTCCCCCATGACCTTCTGGCAAGGAAACTAGTCCAATGTGGGCGAGGCAAAACTACGGTGAGGTGGATCTGTAATTGGTTAAATGGACGAACCCAGAGGGTGATTCTCCCCAATGCTTCCTCTTCATCCTGGAAAGAAGTGACGAGTGGAGTGCCATCAGCAGGGTTCCATCCTGGGCCCGGTCCTGTTCAACATCTTTATTAATGACTTAGATGAAGGGTTAGAAGGCAGGATCATCAAGTTTGCAGATGACACCAAATTGGGAGGGATAGCCAATACTCCAGAGACAGGAGCAGGATTCAAAACGATCTTGACAGATTAGAGAGATGGGCCAAAACTAACAAAATGAAGTTACACAGTGACAAATGCCAAATGTTTTTTGGCAGAAAAAACGAAATGCAAAGATACAGAATGGGGGACGCCTGGCTTGAGAGCAGTATGTGTGAAAAAAAGCCAATGGGATTTTGGCCTGCATCAATAGGAGCATAGTGTCTAGATCTAGGGAAGTAATGCTACCCTCTATTCTGCTTTGGTTAGACCACACCTGGAATATTGTGTCCAATTCTGGGCACCACAATTCAAGAGAGATATTGACAAGCTGGAATGTGTCCAGATGAGGGCAACTAAAATGATCAAGAGTCTGGAGAACAAGCCCTATGAGGAGCGGCTTAAGGAGCTGGGTTGGACTGGATGGCCCATGAGGTCTCTTCCAACTCTATGATTCTATGATTCTATGTAGCTTGTTTTAAGATCCCACTTAAATATTTGGAAGAACTTCCTGACAGTAAGAGCTGGTCAACAGTGGAAGAACCTGCTGCCTTGGAGTCTGGTGGCATCTCTTTCTCTTGAAGTTTTTAAGCAGAGGCTGGAGGACCATCTGTCAGAAGGGCTTGGATTATGTCTTCCTATACAGCAGAAGGGGATTGGACTGGATGACCTTTGGGGGTATCTTCCCACTCTAGGATTCTATGAAAGCTCCCATTTGGTTTCAGATCCCTGTTTGGGAGTCCCTCCCTTTCCACATCCCTGAGGTTCATTGTGAACCCTCAAGCCTCTCCTGGCAGCTCCCTTTCACGTGTCAGGTTTCATCCTGCTGCCAAATAGCCTCTCTGTTCCCCTCCTTACCCCCATGAAGCGCCCAGTGATGCTTAAAAGCATTGGCTCACTGCTCTAAGCGGAAAAGATGAACATCTGCTTGGCTGCAACTGAATTGCCTTACAAACATCTGGACTGGTGCACTCAAAGAAGGCTGGAGCACCCGCTGGGTTATTTACTCCCAAGTTGCCATCAGAAAGGGAAATCTGGCAGCAGCAGCAGGAAGGGCCTGCTAAGATCATTCCTTTGCTAAGTATTCCCTTTTAAAATGACTCTTTCCAGTGGCTGCTTTTGTAGGACATGCTATTGTTTCCAAAAGGGCTATTGTAATTCTTGATTGTGTAAAGGGTTAGAAAAGGGAATGGAAGCTGAATACTGAAAAGATTTGGGACTAGAAGTGTTTTGCATTTCAGATTTGTTTCAGATTTTGGAATATTTGCATGTACATCATGAATGATCTTGGAGATGGGACCCAAGTCGAAACACGAAATTAAGTGATGTCTCATTAACACCTCATATGCATAGCCTGAAGGTAATGTTATACAATGTTCTTTTTCTCTTGCACAGGAAACAGAATTTGTGTACACTGAACCACCAGACAATAAAAGTGTCACTCTCCGAGCCACCCATGTGGACAATTTCGGATTCTGGAGGATTTGGGGGATTCTGGAAAAGGGATGTTCAACAAAAACATCCCTTATAAAACAAAAACAAAATATTAATCGGAGATAAGCTGTGTTCAGAACTATCTATTTTTTTCTGAATTCACACAGTCCCTCCTCACTAGGATAAAGTGGCATTTCAACGGATCCATGCTTGGATCCATTGTATTGACTGTCTGCCTGGTTACTGGATTTTATTATCCTGTCACAAGCAGTTATGATGTATTTAAAACACAAACAAAGTTAAAAACTTTGCATGATGCTAAATGTCCTTTGACCAGAAGCTGGCCACTTGCAGTGCCGTTAGTTTTGCTGCAAGAAGGTCCTCCATTGTGCATGTGGCAGGGCTAAGACTGCATTGTAATAGGTGGTCTGTGGTTTGCTCTTCTCCACACTTGCATGTCATGGACTCCACTTTGTGACCCCATTTCTTAAGGTTGGCTCTGCATCTCATGGTGCCAGAGTGCACTCTGTTTAGTGCCTTCTCAGTCTTCTGTGTGCCCAAGAGGGAGTCTCTCATTTGGTCCCAACCACTGACTGAGTTTCGGTTTTAACCTGCCACTTTTGGACTCTTGCTTGCTGAGGTGTTCCTGCAAGTATCTCTGTAGAGCTCAAGAAGCTATTTCTTGATTTAAGGCATTAGGGTCCAAACAGAGGATGGGCTGGAGATGTCAATGTCTTAGAATCATAGAATCATAGTTGGAAGAGACCTCATGGGCCATCCAGTCCAACCCCCTACCTAGAAGCAGGAATATTGCATTCAAAGCACCCCTGACAGATGGCCATCCAGCCTCTGTCTTGGTCCTTTCATTACTGGCTTCTACTTCCCAATGGATGGCAGGTTGTGCAATATTTGTGAAACAGTAAAATTTCTCCAGTGCTGTTGGGCATAGGCATCCTGTGACAATGTGGCATGTCTCATTAGAGCCACATCCACTGTTTTAACATGGAGAGATGTATTCCACATTGGCATGCGTATTCAGCAGCAGAGTATCAAAGCACAAGGGCAGACGTTTTCACTGTGCCTGGTTGTGATCCCCAGGTTGTACCAGTCAGCTTTGGTATGATATTATTTATAGCACCCACTTTTTGCTTGGTAATCAAGCAGTGCTTCTTATAAGTCAGAGCATGTTCCAGAGTGACTTCCAGGTATTTTGGTGTGTTGCAATGCTCCAGTGGGCTTCCTTCCCATGTAATCTTCAGAGCTCAAGATGCTTGTGTGTTCTTAAGGTGAAAAGCACATGTCTGCATTTTAGATGGATTAGGAATCAACTGGTTTTCCCTGTAATAGGCAGTAAGAACATCTAAAGCTTCAGAGAGCTTCTGTTCAACCATTTCAAAGCTCCCTGCTTGAGTGGTGATGGCATGATCGTCCGCATAGATGAAACTCTGTCCCTTTTGGCAGTGGCTGGTCATTTCTGTAAATGTTAAACATTGATGGAGTGAGCATGCTCCCCTGAGGCAGGTCATTCTTCTATTTTTGCCACCAGTTTCTCTGACCCTGGAACTCGGCAAAAAAGCTCCTGTTTTGTAGCCGATTTCCTATGAAGCAGGTGAGGTGGTAATACTTTGTAATATTATAAATTTTTCTCAGGAGGAGAGTGATGATTTACAGTATCATAAGCTGCTGACATGTCTATAAAGATAGCTCCTATATTCTGCTGCCTTTCAAAACCTTATTCTATGTACTAATTACTTGATGATTGTATCATCCTGGGTTAATGGCAGAATCTTTCTCATGACATTTTCTTCTGCATCAAACACTCTCATTTTCAGTCTTTGGGTGCTATATTAACATCACAGCTTGCTCTTGGATGGATGCATATCTTTATAATTGGAAGTGCTCCTGGGAACCACAACTATGGCATGATTTCCGGGTGACATCTGTACAGGAAGTCCCCCAGATGTATGAAAACAAATAATAAAAATGTGTACACGATTATCCTTTGCCTGATTTATTAAATCCTTGCCAAGAACTGGTTGCCACTCCATTGCATTTTAATAAGGATTTGGGAGGGAGGATGTTCACATCATCTGCACTAGGCAATAGGTGCCTAACAAAACTATTTTAAACCTGAGGTCAGTGAAGAAAGGGAGGAGATGAAGATCACATCTATATTGTATATTAAGGCAATTTCATTCCATTTGGCTCAATGCTATGGAATCCTGAGAGTTATAGTTTGATAAGGTATTTTGCCTTCTCTGTTAGAGAGCTCTGGTGCCTCATCAAGCTACAACTCCTAGGATTCCACAGCATTGAGCCAGGAAAATTAAAGTGGTGTTGAACTACATTCATTCTATAGTTTAGATCTAATTTGGGGGCCTGCTAGGAGGACTGGCTGCCCAGTGATGGAAGGAAGGAGGAGAGAAGGAAAAAGAGAAGAAAAGAAGAAAAAAAGGAAGGGAAGGATGGAAGGAGAAAGGGGGAAGGAGGGAGGAAAGAGGGAAGAAAAGAGGAGGCGAAGGATGGATGAAAGGGTGGAAGGAAGGAAGGACGGATGGACGAACGAAAGGGTGGAAGGGAAGAGAGAAGGAAGGGAGAATGAAAGAGAGGAAGGAGGGAGGGAGGGAAAAAGGGAAGGATGAAGGGGGAAAGGAAGGATGGAGGAGAAAGAGGGAGAGGGAAGGAGGGAGGGAGGAAAGAGGGAAGCAAGGAAGGAGGAAGGAAAAGGTGGAAGGAAGGAGAAGGAAGGAGGGAGGAGAAAAGAAGGAAGGAAGGGGAAGGAGAAGAAAGAGGGAAAAGGAGGAGAGGGAAAGAGGGAAGGAAGGAGGAAAAGAAGGAAGGGAGGGAGGGAGGGAAGGAGGAAGGAAAAAGAGAAGGAAGGAAAAGAGAGGGAGGGGAGGGGAGGGGGGAAGGAACAAAAGGGAGGGAAGGAGGAAGGAAAGAGAGAAGGAAGGATGAAAGGGGGGAAGGAGAAATATGGAGGGAAGGAGGAAGGAAAGAGAGAAGGAAGGAGAGGATGGTGTGAGAGAGAAGGGCCTGAGAAAAGAGCCCAAGTGGCCGCATTTGTCCCCGAGCCTGGGTTTGCCCATACTTGATTTATATGAACTCTGTGTCTTTTAAGGCACACAAAATAAAAGCTTTACTGGCCCTCAAAGATACACAAAAAGTCCTATTGGCTCAATACCACCTATGTTTTTGAGAGCTATTAGAACTCAATTTCTTCCTTCCCTCCTTATTCTTTCCTCTTGTGTACCTTTCCTGCCCTGGTTCACACTGAAACACCCTGGAAATCTGCAGAAATGGTTCTCATCCCTCCGGAAAACCTGCTCCCGGACAGGGAAGAAAATGCACATACATTTTACGGGGGCATGATCTTGAATCATTTCAGCCATTCTGGGAAAAAAGGTCGTATCTGGAGAAAGTCATAAACAGTGGCACAGGCGGAAATGCGCTGTTCTGAAGCGTGGAGGCCCGTTTCTATTTTGTTTATGGTCCTCTAACAGCTGCACTTTTTCATGAGCTGAAAGTAGAAATCAGCAGTCTTTAAACCACTATTAACTTCTCCAGAAGCACGGAAGGAGAGGACATCAATATCTACTAATGAAGGGACATGTCTCTCTTAATAGGTTAATTGTTTTCATTGACTAAGGATGCAATTCATAACCAGGATGCTCAAGCATATGCATCCAACTTTTTTTGTTTAATCGTCTTTATTGCATAAGTTTTGAATAACAATATATAAAAATATGGGGTAAGATATTGGGGTGGGGATCTGGGATGATGAGGGAAGAAGTAAATAAAATGAGAAAAAAAGGAAAGAGGGAGAAAAGGAAAAAGAGAAAGGGGAGGGGGAGATGAGGTCATGGGGGTTCTGTGTGGGAAATTTGCCCCAATTCTGTCGTTTGTGGTAATTCAGAATACTCTTTGATTGTAGGTGAACTATAAATCGCAGTAATTACAAATCCCAAATGTCAAGGTCTATTCCCCCCAAACTCCATCTGTGTTCATATTTGGGCATATGGAATATTTGTGCAAAGTTTGGTCCAGTGAACGAAAATAATTCTTTGAGTCCACAGTGTTCTCTGGATGTAGGTGAACTACAACTCCCAAACTCAAAGTCAATGCCCACCAAACCCTTCTAGTGTTTTCTGTTGGTCATGGGAGTCCTGTATGCCACATTTGGTTCAATGCTATAATTGGTGGAGTACAGAATGCTCTTTGATTGTAGGTGAAGTATAATCCCAGCAACTACAACTCCCAAATGACAAAATCAAACATTTTTGAGTGAAGGACATACATTGGGTTGTTAGGTGTATGCTGTCCAAATTTGGTGTCAATTGGCCCACTGGTTTTTGAGTTCTGTTAATCCCACAAACGAACATTACATTTTTATTTATATAAGATATTCAGGTCTGAATTCAAAATTTAATTTTAAAATGTTTTGAGAGTGTTCATGTATTTTTCCCAGTATTTTTAAACAACTTTGCAAGCCCACCAAGTTCTCCATAAAATAGAGAGCATATGTGTCCAACTTTAACTGCCATGGCTCAATGTCTGGGAACTGGAGTTTGATAAGGACACTCTTTGGCAGAGAAGGCAAAAGACTTTGCAAAACTACACCTCCCTGGAAGCCTGAGTGAAGTCCTTCCATGGCTGTGTTAGACGCAGTGCTATATCCTTTCTTCCTAAACATGTTCACTGCTCTTCCCCTCTTTGTTTTCTGCCTCTACATCTCCACTCCCCAAGCGGTTGTTGAAAATTAAGATTGTAAACTCCTTGGGGTAAGGACCTTTTTGCATTGCTTACCATGGAGTGAAAAAAGAGGGCACTTGTATTGACAGCAGGGCTTGGAAAAAGAAGGGATAATGTAATTAAGGTTTTACAAGGTTTTTAAATGAGGCTTTTATTGCAGAGTAAACCTAATTAAGCCTCCCTGACACCTCTCCAAGTTTCCATCTCACAAACTGCTGAATAACAACGGTCCTTCTCACCATCTTCAGTCATCATATTTCTCTCCTCCTTCATTTGATTGGGCTGGCATTCCGAGGAGGCTTGTCAAACTACAAATTCCGGGGTTTCATAGCACTGAGTCATGGCAGTGAAAATTGTGTCAACCAGCATTACTTTTACACTATAGATGCTCATGGCCAAACCTTGGCAACTGTTCTCAGTCCACGCAGATTTACATTGCCCCTCCGATAATCTATCTATCTATCTATCTATCTATCTATCTATCTATCTATCTATCTATCTATCTATCTATCTATCCAATCCATCAATCCAATCCATCCATCTCTATCTCTCTATCAATATATTATTATATATTACTAGCCGTCCCCTGCCATGCATTGCTGTGGCCCACATGGGGGTTCTGTGTGGGAGGTTTGGCCCAATTTTATCATTGGTGGGGTTCAGTATGCTCTGTGATTGTAGGTGAACTATACATCCCAGCAACTACAACTCCCAAATGTCAAGATTCTATTTTCCCCAAACTCCACCAGTGTTCACATTTGGACATATTGAGTATTCTTGTAGAGTTTGGTCCAGACCCATCATTGTTTGAGTCCACAGTGCTCTCTGGATGTAGGTGAACTATAACTCCAAAACCAAAGGACACAGCCCACCAAACCCTTCCAGTTATTTCTCTTGGTCATGGGAGAACCGTTTGCCAAGTTTGGTTCAATTCCATTGTTGGTGGAGTTCAGCATGCTCTTTGATTGTAGGTGAACTATAAATCCCAACAACTACAACTCCCAAATGACAAAATCATTTTTTTGAGTGAAAGACATACATTGGGTTGTTAGGTGTCGTCTTGTGTCCAAATTTGGTGTCAATTCGTTCAGTGGTTTTTGAGTTCGGTTAATCCCACAAATGAACATTACATTTTATTTATATAGATATTGTTATTGGGTACCTGGCAATGCTCGGGTTATTTGAAAAAGGCATTGTTTGTTTGGGGGTGTTAGGTAATTTCATTTAGTTAATTAGTAACACTATTTATTAGAAAAACAGTTTTTGATTTGGTTTTTATGAATGCTCCTATTAGAAAATGAATAAGGATGTGGGTGAACTACAATTCCCAAAATCATGGGTCAATCCTCCCCAAACCAGACCTGTATGCACAGTTGGCTACGTTGCATCTGTCTGCCAAGTTTGGTCCAGATTCGACTATGGCTGCGTTCAGTGCTCTCTGAAGCACTGGTCAATTCCCACAATATGTTCAGTTGGTCATGAGGCTTCTCTGTGCCAAGTTTGGTCCCGGTCCATTGTCGGTGGGGGTCATAGTTTCTCTGGATGCAGGTGAACTGCAACTTCCAGACTCCCTCACAATCACCCCAAAATTTTGCCTGTATTCACAGTTGGGCATGTTGGAGCTGTGTGCCAAGTTTGGTCCTGATCCATTATTGAGGGGGTTCAGAATACATTGGATGCAGGGTGAACATTTACACTTTTGTTATCTGTATAGTTTAAGTTTATATATACAGAAAATATGTATGTGTGTATGTGGTTGGGATTCCCACTTACACAGATGAGCTCCTACTTCCACAAATTCATTCATTCATTTATTTATTTATTTATTTATTTATTTATTTATTTATTTACCCTTTGTGGTGAATCTTAGCTGGTAGGCTGGAAAGGGAGCCTGGATAACAGTAGGGCAAGCCTCCATTTTAGGAGGGAATGCCAGGGAGGCAGCCATCATGAGTGAGGATGGTTGGAAGAGGGGAGTGTAGAGACTCCTAGGATTGGCCAGAGCAGTTGGGAGGAGCAAAGTCAGAGGAGGGAAAGAATGTAGCTTCAGTGGGAGTTGAGAGCTGGGAGGTGGTGTGTGAAGGTGTGTAGAGTTTGAAACTGTGTTTTCAGGGGGAGAGCTAGGAGAGAGAAAGTGTCTGTGTTGGACAGTGCTGTGAGCTGACAGGAAAAAGGTCAGACAGCAATCTGATCTCTTGTGAGGGTTAGCACAAGATATTGGCTCTCCAGGCTGGGTTGATTAACACTAAGAACTCTAGGGTAGAGTTAGTTAATAACCCAGGGCTACCTAGATAGGCTAGTCAGACTCATCACTATTCTCTGAAAGAGCGAGGATTTTGTTACCAACAGTTAGTTCTGTTTGGTTAGCTCTGTCTAGAACAAATTGAAGAGAACTGTTCAAGCAACCAATCAAGCTGAAGTACTTTTATAACAAGTCACACTTTTTGTACCTCTCAGGTACAAAACTTATTCTATTTGACTTTCAACAAAGTCTCTACTGTACATCATTCCATCATCAAGCCTTTGTGATAGTTCCAGCATTTTTAACACCCTGTTACTACAGAAAAGCCTCTCAACAAACAGTTGTTTGGGAGCCAGGGATAAAAGCAGTGTTGGCAGGAGTGAAAAAAGTTCACCTCAAATGTTTTTTTTTTAAATCCTAAAACACCTTAGGTTGGTGGCAGCTTTAATTCAAAAGAAAGTTTAACGACGAGCAGTGTTCACTTCATCATAACACATATCCATCATCGTCTCACTATCATATTGGAGGTACAGGGGTGGGATATTTTTTTAAGGAAAGGAAAACCTCTGGGAAGATCCATCCTGCCCGGGCATAATATTAATAAGCCTCCAGCCTTGCATCTTTTGTTATACCCTCTCAGCCCATGGGTGACTCAGTTTTAACCCAGAGTGCTGCAGAGCCACTAAAAGCCCTCCCTCCAATGACATTTCAGGTTATAGCGAGCACCATGATCATGTAGTCCAACCCCTGCCAATGTCCTCCCCAAGTATCTTACTGCTCACCACCCAAGGAATGCTTTCATTCAGGGACAATTTCATCCTTGATTTTACATTTCCTCCACCACAGACATCCCAGTGTTTTTTACCCTCTCCATTGGTGTGGAATTTGCATGATCCCACCCACTGCCTCTCCCTTAACCCTTTCCTACCCTTTTCAACTCTGTCTCCACAACAAACAGAGCAGAACTAATCAGCAATTAAACTTACTGGAGGAGTTTGGGGAATTGACTCCACGTGATGGAAGTTGTAGTTCACCCTACAGCAAGTCAGAGCACTGTGACCCCAACTGACAATGGACCTGGACCACATTTGGCACACAGAACCCTCAGGACAAAAGAAAAATACTGGAGAGGTGTTGATATAAAAGTTCCTTTTAGTTACTATTTGTACTGGGATGTGGCCAAGAGACTCTCAGTTAACTGGCATCTATGGGACAAATGCCATTTCCGGTTGTTTGGGACCATCAAACACAGCGCCCAAACAAGAATCCAGGAACATGAAAGGCACTGCAGGCTACTCCAACCAGAAAAATCAGCCATAGCAGAGCACCCGATGAACCAACCTGGACACAGCATTTTATCTGAGAACACAAAAATGCTGGACCACTCTCACAACCACCATGTCAGACTACACAGAGAAGCCATTGAAATCCACAAACATGTGGACAATTTCAACAGAAAGGAAGAAACCATGAACATGAACAAAATCTGGCTACCAGTATTAAAAAAATCTAAAATTGTAACAGCAAAAACAGCAGAGAGAAAAACAGGCAGGGACATCTAATCACCTTTCAAGAAGAGTTTGCTCCAGGCACAGTCAGCCCATTGTATGCTAATCAAGGTGGTCAGTTGAAAGATTCACACCTAGCCCAACTTACAAAAGCCTTTGTCTCACCCTGGTCATTCCACAGATATATAAACCCCTTTTTCCCAGTTCCAGCAGACCTCACCTCTGAGGATGCTTGCCATAGATGCAGGCGAAACGTCAGGAGAAATGCCTCTAGAACATGGCCATACAGCCCGAAAAAACCCACAAGAACTGTTTGAGAGTTACTATGAAAAAACAAGCGTGACTCATATATAAAAGTAGGGAGGATTCAAACCTGTTCCAGCAACTAGGGATCAAATGGGACCTTAAGCAGTGCATGAACCTTTTACACCTCACCTGTAAAAAGCACATCTTGCAAGAGCATATGGAGCCACGGCACAGCCTCTAAACGTGTTTGGGATTCAATCGGTGAAAATGCCAGGTAAGCGCCAGCAAAATGCTATGTCTGGGCCGTGAAATTGTCTCATCTGGATGAATAAACATGACAGCTTTCTGCACCAGCTCCTGTGATCTTTATGCTCCAAGTATTTGCTGTGCCAGCATGGAGAGAGTAACCTCTGATCCGAAAGAGAAACCCAAAAGAGAGCAGCCCTACTCCTCATCCGTTACATGGCTGCAACTGCTGCGAGGTGGAGTCCAACAACCTCAGAAGGGCTCTCTGCTCTTGTCTCAGGACCAAAAGGTCAGATGCCTAAGTCAGATGCACAAAGAAATGAAAAATACATAGACAGCTAACATTTTCGAGAGTGCTTCTCCTTGTGTTGGGGACTTGAAAAAGATTAAGGGTCAGGTCCTGATAAAGAGGATTGGATTGATATAAAAGATATATAACATATGTTATAGAACTCCAGATGAACATTAGGAAGAACTTCCTGACTGTGAGAGCCGTTCAGCAGTGGAACTCTCTGCCCCGGAGTGTGGTGGAGGGCCTTCTTTGGAAGCTTTTAAGCAGAGGCTGGGTGGCCATCTGTCAGGGGTGCTTTGAATGCAATATTCCTGCTTCTTGGCAGGGGGTTGGACTGGATGGCCCATGAGGTCTCTATGATTCTAAGATTCTATGACTGAGATGAGCAGGAAACAAATGAACTCTTCCCATGGAAACCCAGGGCTTGTAGTTTGGTGAAACGGTCGAACAATCTGGCAAATCACTGCAAATGCCCCTCCCTGGGCTGCAAATCCTAGGATTTCTCAGGACAAAGTCATGGCCAGTAAACTGGACTCATGGTGCTATCACTGTGCAGGATAAAAGGGTCTTTTTACAGAGCTGGCGTCAATACAAAGGTCTCTTCCTTGCTCCCACTTTATCCCTTGCATCATTCTTTGGCTTTGATCTTTGTAATTATTTATAGCGCTTGCTCTCTTTATAGTATTAGTAATTGCAAAGTTAAACCCACGTCCCACTAATTTCAACCTAGAAGAAGTGACATAAGATTGGAAATGGAAACAGAAACATACCCTTGAAGTTTACAGTGGAAAGTTCATGTTTGCACTAAGAACCCTTACTTGTTTATGGGATATGCTGACTTTGTGTACCTTTCCTCCCAAAACAGCACAACATGGCAAGCAATCGAACTTCTGCCGGTGCCTGGCTTGACAAGACAATGAAATGAAAGAATAAGCAACTCTGAAGTGTCGTCATCATGAGCCAAGATATTACACTGCAAGGACGTCTGGAATATCAAATTGTAGTGATGTCAAAAAATGTGGTTGATTTGGCTCTTGAAGAGCAAGTTTATCCTTTCTTTCTGTACAGTCAAGAGAGCTAGAAACTTGTCCCTGAAAGCAAAGTCCCCAAAGGGAACTGTGATTTCATTATTTGTGCTGTGATCCTAATTATGTGCCTCTCTGCAAGGCCCTCTTACAACCCTCTCCTGGGTTTGCTTTGCTTCACGGGAGTTTGATTTGCAGGCAGTCCCTCCGGATAGATCTGGGACTGTCTTGTAGGGCTTTCCAGCTGATGAGACTATTGGGCCTAGACCTCAAAGCCCTAGTGCCAAGGGAAGCCTCATTAGCGCCAATGAGAACCTCTGTGTCATCTGGACTGGGAATTAGCACCAAAGACATGGGGCAAGGCCAGGCAGTGGAAAAGGAAAGGGAATAAAGAGGCCAGGAAAAGAAAAAGAAAAAGGAGACGATGCAAATGTCTTTAAACAGAGCAGCTGAGTAACCAACAGAACAGAATCCCGAGGGGGAAGAAGGAGGGAGGCAGCTTTTCTGAGTCAGTTCTGGGTAGGTTTTCAAAAGATGCACTCTGACGGGTTTTAGAACAGCTAGGAGGGCTGTTTATGCAAGCAGTTATGGAGTTTGGGGAGACGAGCACAGAAATATCTTGTTGAAAGCCATGGAAGATGTTGTTGTGTGCCTTCAAGTCATTTCCAATTTATGTCAATCACGCTGGGGCATGTAAAGAAATCAGTTAGTGTGTGTGTGTCAACTGTAAAATAAGATGCATGAAGCTGATTGGGTGGGCTACGCCCAGGGAGATGGCTGAGTCTGGGACTTTTGGATAATGTTACATTTTTCAGGCATGGCTATGCAGGTGCCTGCATAGAGAAGCTGAGAAACACAGAGAGACAGAGTTTGAAGTGTGCTCTTGCTCCATGAGCTGCTGAAGGAGATTATCCACATGGAAATACCATTTTAAATCTCTCTAAAAGGACATTATGTGAATCGATGCAACTGATCACATGTTGTTCTGAACTATGATGAGTAAACTACTTGTTCTTTGTATTGTCGAAGGCTTTCATGGCCTGAATCACTGGGTTGTTGTAGGTTTTTTTCGGGCTATATGGCCATTTTCTAGAGGCATTCTCTCCTGGCGTTTCGCCTGCATCTATGGCAAGCATCCTCAGAGGTAGTGAGGTCTGTTGGAACTAGGAAAAGGGTTTATATATCTGTGGAATAAGACCAGGGTGGGACAAAGACTCTTGTCTGCTGGAGCTAGGTGTGAATGTTTCAACTGACCACCTTGATTAGCATTTGATGGCCTGGCTGTTGTTTGGTGGCTTGTTAGTGCCTGGGGAAATCTTTTGTTGAGAGGTGATTAGATGTCCTTGTTTGTTTCTTCTATGTTGTTTTGCTGATGTAATTTTAGAGTTTTTTTTAATACTGATAGCCAGATTTTGTTCATTTTCATGGTCTCCTCCTTTCTGTTGAAATTGTCCACATGCTTATGGATTTCAATGGCTTCTCTGTGTCGTCTGACATGGTGGTTGTTGGAGTGGTCCAGCATTTCTGTGTTCTCAAATAATATGCTGTGTCCAGGTTGGTTCATCAGGTGCTCTGCTATGGCTGACTTCTCTGGTTGAAGTAGTCTGCAGTGCCTTTCATGTTCCTTGATTCGTGTTTGGGCAATGCTGCTGTGTTTGGTGGTCCCTCTGTAGACTTGTCCACAGCGCATGGTACACGGTAGACTCCTGCAGAAGTGAGAGGATCCCTCTTGCCCTTTGCTGAATGTAGCAGTTGTTGGATTTTCTTGGTGGGTCTTGTTCTTTAGTGTTCATCTGTGTGGCATATTTTCTTTCTTTGGCAAGGCAGTGTGGGGGCTGATCGAACGTGAACTACACATGATTTTCATTTTATCACAAATCGTAAAGCAAGCCTGTTATGATGTTTCCTTGTCACAATGTATTCAAAGCCTCCCTCTGAGGCTGAGAGCGTATGACTTCCTCCAGGTCCCCCAAAAAAAAAAACCCCAGGTTTTGGGGTTTTTTTTTTCCCTTGTCTGAGGCTGAGAGCGTATGACTTCCTCCAGGTCACCCAGTGGGTTTCCATGGCTGATCAAGGATTGGAACCCTGGCTTCCAGAGTGAAAGCCCAATATTCAAATCACTGGTTATGATGGCATATAAAAGCACTCGAATTTAAACAAAGTGTTCATTCCAGCTAAAGTAGACTGGCTGAATTGAGTACTCCTTCAGACTAGCTAGGAAAGCCCAAGCCACAGTTTGCATGCAACACTTCTTGAATATTCAAATAACTTCAAATATCTCAGTGAAATCATTCTTAGAACAGTCCAGTAAGCCATGGATTTATCAAAAACAAGTCATGCCAGACTAATCTGATCTCTTTTTTCGATAGAGTTACAAGCTGGGTAGATGTGGGGAACGCCGTGGATGTGGCGTACCTGGATTTCAGTAAGGCCTTCGACAAGGTCCCCCATGACCTTCTGGCAAACAAACTAGTCCAATGTGGGCTAGGCAAAACTACGGTGAGGTGGATCTGTAATTGGTTAAATGGACGAACCCAGAGGGTGCTCACCAATGCTTCCTCTTCATCCTGGAAAGAAGTGACGAACGGAGTGCCGCAGGGTTCCGTCCTGGGCCCGGTCCTGAGAGAAGCCTCCCACTAGGATGTTAAAAACATCAAACTATCCGGGCGTCCCCTGGGCAATGTCCTTGCAGACGGCAAATTCTCTCACACCAGAAGCGACTTGCAGTTTCTCAGGTCGCTCCTGACACGACAATGACTTAGATGAAGGGCTAGAAGGCAGGATCATCAAGTTTGCAGACAACACCAAATTGGGAGGGATAGCCAATAGTCCAGAGGACAGGAGCAGAATTCAAATTAGATTAGAGAGATGGGCCAAAACTAACAAAATGAAGTTCAACAGTGACAAATGCAAGATACTCCACTTTGGCAGGAAAAACGAAATGCAAAGATACAAAATGGGGGACGATGCCTAGCTCGAGAATAGTACGTGTGAAAAAGATCTTGGAGTCCTCGTGGACAACAAGTTAAACATGAGCCAACAATGTGATGTGGCGGCAAAAAAAGCCAATGGGATTTTGGCCTGCATACCTGTTCTCAGTTACTCGTTTTGGTACTACTCGTCACAACTCCTTGTTGGCATGGGGTATGGGCCCTGGATCTGGCTTGGTATCCCCCCCAGCGGAAGGAGGGAATGCCTCGTGGTTCCAGGGGTGCCGAGTTTATGTTGGCCCGGCATTGTGCTGGCGGCACCCTGGCATGTTTTGCGTTATCGGACAGCAGTGGCCTGCCCATTTGTCGTGTCAGGAGCGACCCTTCCTGTTGAGTTGTGGCCATTGTTTATCCCAACAACCTTGTGTGAGTATTTTCTTGGGCCGGCCGTGGGAGGTGTATCGCCCATGCACACGCAAATTGAAGTGGGTCGGGGGAAGTCTTTAATGAATGCCCCTCGTAAGTATCCATTCATTAACTTTCCCCTGTAACAATTCCACCCCATGATTCTGGAAAACACTGATGGAGGTTGAATTTATTGAAATCTTTGGAAAACAAAACCTAATTAAGGAGGCAATTCCCCCTCTTAAATAAGATGGATCTGTTGTGGCTGGCTTTCTGATTCCCTGTTTTGCTGACCTCCTTTTTCGGAGTTAGTCAAGGGGAAAGCAGGAACACAAGGAAATGTGTAGCCTGGTCACAAGGAGATGAAACATGAGAAGTTTAATCTATCGGGCCTTTCGGATAATGCTGACGGCGGTTGAATAAAGGCGTTTTTATTCGAAATGCAGGTCACTCTCTCAGCACAGGAAGCCACAAAAACCTCTCATTCTCATGTACTTTAATAATAATAAGATTCCAGCTTCAGCTTCTGAATGCATCAACAACGCTACATAATAAACCCAGGAGTGTTAAAAAGCAATCAGGGTGCCTTCTCTCCCTCTGCTTCTCTGTTTCCCCGCTTTTGTTTTGTATGTAAATTTTAGGCCATTAAAAGGAACCCAATGGAGCTATCTGGATCTTAAAAACTCTAATGACAATTCCTGGCTAATGGGACCTCTCTTCCTTGCCTCTCTAAGTCATGCCCCTGCAGAGTATGTTAAGGAGCCATTACTGTCACCATTGAGGGGGAGCGCATGGAAGAGGGAAGAAGTGGGTGGAGAAGGAGCAAAGCGGCCTGCCACCTCGACTGTGGACCAGTCTTTTCTCCTCCTACCATAGTCACAATGGACTTGATCACACCAGCCTCTAGTCTTGCGGTAATCCTGTTGTTTAAACAAATTGAAATATACATTATTGGTACGATCGTTTTCCCACCTCACTGCAATGTTGCTATGCTGGAGCTTTTGTGATGCACATTCCTATGGTCGGTCTTCCACGCAGCCTTGCTTCCTATCCCTGTTTATCTTACCCAGTGCATGCATCCTGGTTTTTTCTCTCTCCCTATTTTGCTGTAATTTTGGAGTTCTTCTGCTTTGAAATATTGGGATTTCAGCTGAAGGAAACAATTGCACAAGATATAGTGGTGGAACAACAACATATTGGATTCATCGGAGGGTTTTTTCTGTCATGAAAACAGATGGTCTTGTTGCACTCCAGGCATGGAAATACCTATGACCACTGCATCACATAAGAGTCCAGGAATATAAGTAGTGTATTGTAAAACATATAAAAGGATTTAAAATCAGGAATAACAGACATAGTGTCATGCGATAAACTCAACCCAAAGGTGCCTTTATCCTGCTGTAATTGCGCTTTAACTGCCTGGCGTGATAAAGCTATGTGTTGCAAAAGTTTGGATGTATTTCACATGGGCTCATGTAAGAGGACAGTGTAAGAACCACAACAAACCAGACAGAAAGGATCTAGGCCAAAAATAATATAATGTTGTATGTCTATCTGTTCAGCCTGTGATTGTGTCTAATGTTTGTGATGGGAATGGGAATGATGTTCATGATGGTGGGCCTGGGTCTGTTGGTAATGGGGATGAGGGTTTGCCTGGGCCCGAGTTAAGCTGAGATGAGAGGCCCAAGCTGTCTCAGAAAGATTCACAAAGTCACATTCCTGAGAGAGGCCCTTTGCAATCTTTCTCAGAGCAACTGTCTGAAGATGATTTGTCAGGTGCAGAAGTTAATGAGAGTCAAGTTAATGAGAGTGTAGACAGAAAGAAAGGCAGAGTTCTCAGAGACAAAGTGTTCAGGCTCAAAGAAGATCAGTTCACTTACAGAAGAGAGGTAAGAAGCCTTTATCTGGTGGTAAGATCAAGAGAAATGCTTTCCTTTCAGTTTTGGGATCTGGACCTTTATATTTATTAATGGAAAAGAGTTGCCTCAATTGGGTCAATGTTGGAATTTCATGACAATCTTGTTCTCAAGCGTTTTAAGTTTTGTGTACCAAGTTTTTGCCAACCTCCTGATTTGTGTATTGGATTTTTCATGCTGTCTGGTTTCATGGATTCTTGTGCCTGTTTCGTGGATTTTTTTTATATCTGTGCATCTTGTTTTGCCTTAAAGCTCATGGACTAACCTTTGTTTTGGAACTATACTGTTTTTGCTAATGTTACTGCTTTGCCTACTTATATTCTTCAATAAACTGCTTGCTGATTTTACCAAGCTGGTGTGGTGTTTAAGATCAGAGGTGTTCCTGCTTTGGTGTATGACAAATAAGCCATGGAGAAGGAAGCAACGGTGTGCAGCCTATCTGCCTATGAAATTTCAGTCCTCATATTCTAGTATTGGAGTAACTTTAAAATGAATTTAGCATTATAAATACAATTGAGGTGTCCAAAGAAAAGGGGAAAGCAAAGTGAAAAAACAGAAACTAGATGAGTCTTGCTAGGAATGATTTTCCATGCCTCATTTTATGGAATGCTAGAAATTTGGGACCTGAAGGAAAACTTAATGGGAGGGTTTAATTATTACGGGTAGAGCAATATGCACATTCTCTTCTTCCAAATTTCCCTACAGATACATCCCTGATTATTTTCAAGTTCTTTCCCCTGAAAATCTCTCTTCACATAAAAGGATGTCATGCACCTGCCCTTCCTGACCGGCATTGTCTCAATCCCAACTTCACAGCTGTCTGCCTGCAGTTGGATTACTTGCAACCTAAGCCAGCAGGGACTGCTTGAATTGATGGATTTCCCAGAACTGGGAAAAGGAGAACAGCTCTTTCTTCCAGCTGTTTGCCCCATTAATCCTCCTCCTCCAGCCATGCATCCAAGGCCAAGTCCCTGATCAACTCAGATCCCGCATAGACAAATGCCAAAGAGAAATATATAAACCAGAGCTGGACCTGCATACGAATCAGCGCTATATATGTACATTAAACCCTGCTCCACATACATTATACGGGAAGAAACCTTGAGCATCTGTTACAGGAAGGCAGCAGACAAAGCCTGCAAATAAATACAAAATTATGCAAAAACAAAATATTGAAATTCGGGATCCAGGCCCAATCCAGATTCTGCAACTTGTGAGACTTGTGTGTATTTGTGTGACTATCCCCGTGGATACTAAAATCTCATTGTATGCAATGGTATCATAAAATGGCTAAATAAAAGTTTGCTTGCGGGATGTCTGAAAAAAACATTTTCAAGTCATGGATGCTGGAATCCGTTTGGGTACAGAAGGCCAAATGAATTTCCATTTGGAATGGCATTGAGACAAAGAATGGAAAAAATGCTAGTATTTTGGATTCCAGCTCCCAGAATCCCCAGCCAGGAAGGTTGGCGCATCTCAGATGTGGCAGCTTCTGTATCGATGGTTATGAATGACAGTAGCATTGAGCCACAGAAAGACACAGGATTGTAGTGTTATGTTAAACAATGTTGGTGTGTGTACAGTCTTCCCACTGTATTTGTGGTTTTGACTTTTAAGGATTTGATTATTATTTATGGATTTGATCAATAATGTACTCTAAGAATCTCTACGTGCTCCAACATGACTCTATAGACAAATTTCTTCTATCATGCTGGAGGACTTAAATATTTCCAGAGAGAATCAAATCCATGAATAATCCAATATGGAAAATTAATAATTATAAGTTGCTTACCTGTAACTGTAGTTTCCTTAGTAGTCCCTGCGATGCATACAAGTGATATTCCCTGCGCTCGCGCAGCAGCATTCGGAACCTTCCAAATCAAAAATAATGACAGTTAGATAGGCCACGCCCCCTCCCTCTGGTATAAGTAGCCCGTGGGCGGGGCCAACCGTCAGTTCTCTTCCGCCGCAAAGCAGCCAGAAGACACGGCATGACACCTGAGGGGAGGAGGGTGGGTATGTATGCATTCGCAGGTGACTACTAAGGAAACTACAGTTACAGGTAAGCAACTTATAATTTCCTTACGTAGTCCCTGCGATGCATACAAGTGATAGATTAGCGAGCTACTGACCGTGGTTGGTGGGAGTCATGCCACCGCCGAAAAAAGCACCGCCCTGCCGAACTCGGCATCCTTCTTAGAAGCGACATCCAACTTGTAGTGTGAGACGAAAGACAGTGGAGTCGTCCAGATGGCCGCCCGGCAGATGACATCTAACGGCACTCCTCTCATGAAGGCCGCAGTAGTTGACATGGCTCTGGTGGAATGGCCTTTGACCTGTAACGGTAAGTTCTTGCCAGCTAATTGGTAGCATAATTTAATAGTCGATACAATCCAAGAGGAAAATCTGTGAGACGTCAAAGGTAAGCCCTCCATGTCTTTACGGTACTTAACAAAGAGACGTGGAGTCTTCCTCAGTGYTGCTGTTCTGTCAGYATAAAAAGCTATGGCTCTTCTTACATCTAGATAGTGCAGTGTGCGTTCCATAGGTGAAGATGGATTTTGAAAAAATGATGGGAGCACTATGTCCTGAGACATATGGAAGAAAGAGGAAACCTTTGGTAAAAAGGCAACATCTGTTCTAAGTACCACCTTGTCCTTATGTATTCTCAAGTACGGAGGGTCCACCCTTAAAGCACACAGCTCACTAGCGCGTCTTGCCGACGTGATAGCTACCAAGAACGCCGTCTTCCAGGACAGGTAAGAGATGTGCGTGGTAGCTAAAGGCTCAAAAGGTGGTTTTGTCAAATATGTTAGCACTAATTCAAGGCTCCAGGATGGAGGTACCGGGGCTACCGGAGGCCTAGTGTTTGCCATACCTCGTAGGAAAAGCCTAACTAGGGGGTGAGTAAAACATGACGGATGCCCGTCCTTCCTACGGAACCAGGAGATTGCCGCCAGGTAACATTTGAGAGATGAATGGGACAACCCTTCCTCCGCCAGATACATTAGAAAATCTAACACTACTTCAATTGGTGCTGTTATGGGAGTTACACCTTTCTTTTGAGCAAACGCACTAAACCTCGACCACTTATATACATAGGATTTTTTTGTTGACGCTTTGTGGGCCGCTTCTAGAATAACTTGGACACCTTTTGATAAATTCGAAAAAGGGGTTAGTGGCTCGGCTGTATTTTCCAAGCTGTCAGCCGTAGGTCCTTTACATCTGGGTAAAGCACCTTGCCTCCTTGTACCGACA
Organism: Anolis sagrei ordinatus; assembly: GCF_025583915.1. Lineage (NCBI taxonomy): Eukaryota > Metazoa > Chordata > Lepidosauria > Squamata > Anolidae > Anolis > Anolis sagrei. The sequence continues at coordinate 24,604,233 of NW_026847882.1, forward strand.
GTAGATCTACCCTGTTGGGGAACCTGAAGAAAATCCTTCTGGACATTTGTAGTAGAGGTGCGAACCAGGGCTGTCGTGGCCACCATGGGGTGACCAGGATGCAGCTCGTGTTCTCCCTCTGCATCTTCGCCACCACTTTCAGCAACAAGGGAAAGGGTGGGAAGGCATACATCAGGCGACCCGACCAACATTGCAGGAAGGCGTCCCCCAGACAACCGTCCTGCAGACAAATTTTCTGTCGTGCGCAGAAAAGGGCGCATTTCGCATTGGCCGTGGACGCGAAGAGGTCCACTTCCGGATGGCCCCAAGCTCTGAAGAGTCTGGTGGCCTCCTCCTGATTGAGGGCCCACTCGTGATTCGCCAGAGATTTCCGGCTGAGCGAGTCTGCCAATGTATTGTCCTCCCCCGGAACATGTGTTGTTATTAGGTGAATGTCTCTCTCCAGACACCATTCCCAAATCCGGAGAGTGAGATCCAACAGGGGAAGGGAGTGAGTTCCGCCCTGTTTGTTTAAATAAAACATGACCGTGGTGTTGTCTGTTAGAATGTGGACGGTCTGTCCCTCTACGATCTTTTCGAAGGACTTTAGTGCTCTGTCTACTGCGAGTAGTTCGAGAACGTTTATATGTGACGTTCTTTCTTTCTCTGTCCACTCGCCTTGAGCGGTGAGACCTTGTGTATGGGCACCCCATCCCAAGAGGGAAGAGTCTGTTGTAATTATGCAAGTACCCTCGGGGGCATGGAACGGGAAACCTCTGCACACCCACTCCTTGTCCTCCCAACACCGGATGGAATGCCGGACAGATTCGGGAATGGATAGACGGGTGTTCTGTTTGTGCAGCAGTGGGTTGTATGCTGAGATGAACCAATACTGAAGTTGGCGCATACGCAGTCTGGCATACGGCACCACTGCAGTAGCAGAGGCCATGTGACCCAGGAGTGTTTGGATTTGTTTTGCAGTAAGGTATGGTGCAGAAATTGCCTGATGGACCAAGGCCTGAAGTTTGACAAAACGGTCGTCCGGAAGGTAAGCCCTCTCGGTCGTGGAGTCCAAAAGGGCCCCTATGAAGTGGATTTGTTGAGATGGGGTCAGGACCGACTTTTCCACGTTGATCATCAGGCCTAGGGACTGCATAAGAGACAAAACAATAGAAAGATGCGATTCAATCTGGGCCCGCGAGTTGGCTACCAATAACCAATCATCAATATAGGGGAATAAAGACACGCCCCTTGTATGTAGGTAAGCAGACACAACGGACATACATTTAGTGAATACCCTTGGGGCAGAAGACAACCCAAAGGGTAGTACGTTAAAACAATAAGGGGTATTTCCCACCGTAAAAGAAAGGTATCTTCGGTGGTGTTTGGCAATGGACAAGTGGAAATAGGCGTCCTTTAAATCTATGGTTGCAAACCATGCCCCTTCGAATAGTAAGGGCAAAATGGTAGTTAGAGTGACCATGCGAAATCTTTTCTGTTGAACGTGTTTATTTAACGATCTGAGGTCCAGAATAGGCCTTAGGCCACCAGTGCGTTTCTTAATGAGGAAATAACGTGAGAAATAACAACATGAAACATCAACTTCTTTAATGGGAGATATAGCCCCCTTGCTTAGCAACAACTGAATTTCATCATTTAACGGTTTTGAGAAAGGAGTTTTACGAATGTGACCCACTCTGGGGAGATCCATAAATTCAATAACATAACCCTGGTCAACAATAGAAAGGACCCACTTATCCGTGGTAATCATGGCCCACACGTTATAAAATGATGACAACCTGTCACCAAACAGACACAACTGTGATGTAGACGTAAAAGAAACAACAGGAACTATTGAAATACTAGTAGGATCAATGCTGTCTGACCCAAGAGAAGACATGTCATCGACAGTTTCGTCAAAGACGCTTCTTTTGATTCCCCTGTGGTTTCCCCCTGGGTGTCCAACTCTGGGATCTTCCTCTGGAAAAAAAGGAGCCTCTCCTATTAGGCTGAAAACGATTAGTGGAGAAATTGCGGCCCCTATATGATCCAGAGAAAGAGTTACCGGAACTCCTCCGGAAATTCGAAGTGTAAGGATGCCACCGTTGTTTCTGCTGGGGGTAAGGTTGCCATGTAAACCCAAATTTATTTGCTGCCTGGCGTACATCCTGTTTCTCTTTGATCCTGACATCTGTGTCCGGATTAAAGAGGCCCTCTTCATGGAAGGGCATGTCTTCAGCTAAAGCCCTTCCCTCTTCAGACAAATTTGAAGAACGCAGCCAAGCATGGCGGCGAATCGAAGTTGCAGTCGAATATAAGTTTCCTGCCATCTCTGCCAGGTGTTTCGCAAAATCCTTCTGTGCTTTAGATAACACAATAGCCTCTGCTTGCAATGCTTTAGGGAAGCGCTGTCTATCAACTGGTAACAACTCAATGGATGGCAGTATTTTAGCCCATAAAAAACTTTGATAACCACTGAGGTAAGTAGCATAATGCGCCATGCGAGTGAGGAGGCCTGCGCAGAGATGTGCCTTTTTACCTAAGGTATCGACCTTCTTCCCCTCCCTGTCTGGTGGGGTTGTGAGGGAGTTTTTTGGGCGTTTTGTTTTAGCAACTTCAGCCACTACAGTATTGGGCTTTGGAGGAGCAACCACCCACTTATGACCTGAGACATCAATTTTGTATAATACATCAAGCCGTCTTGGAATAGCCGGCACCAATGTGGGTGACATGTCTGCTATACGTGCCAATTTCAGTAAATATGGTAACACAGGTAAAACAGTAGCTGGGGATGAAATTTGTTCCTCCGAAGGGAACATCGGATCATCCACGTGATCAGGTGTCTTTGGGGCTGGAAGATCCAAGGCTCTGATCATCCTTCCTATGAGTGCATTGAACTTATTAAACTCAGCTGACTGTATGACTGCAGCTGCATCATTGTCTCCCTGACACAAATAGTCTGGCATGTCAGAATCTTCTGAAGCACTGTTTATGTGCCCGGACACGCGTTGCATTTCCTCAACCTGAGATGTAGTATCATAGCATTGAGGAGTTGAAACCCCCCGTGCCAGAGTGGATGCAGGGTCGTCACCTTGTAGATTGTCAACAATTCCATTTGCAACGGACTCCTCACCAACAGGCTGTTGAGTAGTCAACACGGTAGATGGAGGCTGAGTCTGTACATCATGCGACACATGATGAGGTCTGAATTCAGCTGCCGCTGATGTGGAAGGACCCTGAATATCAGCTGGGTGCACTCTCAAATCATGAACCCTTCTCTGGGGCAGAGTATGTCCTCGTTTATCTCTTGAGGTATGTGGAGATTGGACAAGTGCGCCTTGTTCCATACAGCTCTCACAGTAGCATCTCGGATATGGATGGCAATCCATGGGGTGTCCTCCCCAAGGAGGCGGATACGGATAGAAATGACGCCTATGCCGCTTCTGTCGCCTCGAGCGTCTTGATCGTGGGGAAGGAGAGCTAGAAGATGAGGAGGATGAGGTAGATGATGATGAAGATGGGGAGCGTCTGTGGCTTCTTCTGGAGCCCCCTCGATCCCTACGGTGGCGAGATCTTGAGCCAGGTCTAGAGGGGGACCTCGAACGCCTCGGGCGCTTGCTGCCCCTTCTAGAGGCGCGATCACGCCCCGTCTCTTCAGAACTGCGTCCTGTTGTGCTCTGTATCGAAGCAGCAGGCTGTAACAGCTGATCGCCCCTCTGTATGGGAGGAGCGACAGTCGAGCGTCCTCCCTCTTCCATGTCCTCGACATCGGCAGGCGGAGTCCTAGCAGCGCGCTCCGCCTCTAAAGTATGGCCGGCTGGTGTGGGCGGAATTGCGCATGTGCGCTCAGTTGCGCATGCGCGCTCAGTGTTCATCCCAGCCTCGACATCGGCGCTTACAGCTCGATATGCAGGGAGGCTGCCGATAGCGGCAGGAGTCTCTTTCTGGCCTTGCAGTGAGAGAGGTAAGGCTGCTCTCGAAGCCAAGGCAGTTTCCTCCACCCTGGAGGGTGGTTGGTTAGGCGACAGCATCGGCATAGGAGGGGTAAGTCTCAATGGCCTCACGTCCCCCTCGCGCTTCTCCGATATCGATACCGGAGTGGCTGTAATGTTCCCATCAGCCACCAGAGGGAGACCTGATTCACCGTCCCTCGGCCTCGAAGATGGAGCTTTAACCTGATGGGCAGTTAACGAGCTGCCCTTCGTCTCCACAGCTGCCGCTTTTTTTCCAGCGGTTAAACGGCCCTCCTGAGGGATTTTATCCTTCACTTTCTTAACCTTCTTTATAGTTGCCGTAGCAGAGTTCGCCTCAGGCAAATCGATCCTTATCGGATCTGATGAAGGTAGAAGTGCCCTTTCATAAAGAGCCGCCTTCAGTCTCAAAATCCTGTTCTTCCTAGTCTGCGGCGTGAACGCTTGACAGACTGAACAGGATTGATAAAGGTGAGCTTCACCGAGGCAAGCCAAACAAAGCTCATGGCCATCATTGTCTGGCAGTATATTAGGACATTTCATACATTTCTTAAAAGAACTAGTTGCCATGATGACAAATGAAGTACTCTTTAGTCCAAACCTAGCTCGCCAGAGATAGGAGGTTCTCCGCTGCTTTGTTCAGAGCGGATAAAGAGAACTGACGGTTGGCCCCGCCCACGGGCTACTTATACCAGAGGGAGGGGGCGTGGCCTATCTAACTGTCATTATTTTTGATTTGGAAGGTTCCGAATGCTGCTGCGCGAGCGCAGGGAATATCACTTGTATGCATCGCAGGGACTACGTAAGGAAACTCTATGTTCTTGCTGGTTTTATATTATCGTATATACTCGAGTATAAGCCAACCCGAATATAAACCGAGGCACCTAATTTTACCACAAAAAACTGGGAAAACATATTGATTCGAGTATAAGCCGAGTGGGAAATGCAGCCACTACAGATAAATTTTAAAATAAAAATAGATACCAATAAAATTACATTAATTGAGGCATCAGGCGGTGAAATGTTTTTTAATATTTACACAGAACTGTAATTTGAGATAAGACTGGCCAACTCGGATTAAATCATTACATATCTTCAATGTAAATGTACTTACGTATCCTTCCAACAATAATAGAGTTAAATAAATAAACAAATAAATAATAAAGTAAAATAATAAATGTAATAATAATAATAGAGTAAAATGCTGTAAATGTAATAATGACAGTAAAATAATACATGAAATTAAAATAATATTAATAACAGTAAAATAATAAATAACTTTGACTCGAGCATAAGCCGAGGGGAGCTTTTTCAGCCTAAAAAGGGGGCTGAAAAAGTAGGCTTATACTCGAGTATATATAGTATATGTTAATTGTTTTTTAATAGTAATTTATGTTGTTGGGGGCATCGAATTGTGCTGACTGTAAACCGCCTTGAGTCACCTTCGAGAAAGGTGATATATAAATATGGTAAATAAAATAAACAATAATAATTGTCTGTTGGAGAATGTTGCAAATGGCCACCTTGATTAGTACTGAATGGCCTCGAAGCTTCAAAGACTGGCTGATTCGTGCCTCGGGGAATCCTTTGTTGGGAGGCGATTAGCTAGCCCTGAAAACTGCTACGCCATTCAATGCGAATCAAGGTGTCCATTTGCAAGCTTCATACTTGCCTCCAATAGACAAAAGTTCTTTCTCCCACCCTGGATATCATTCCTCAGGGATATAAACTCAATTTTCTTAGTTTCCAACAGACCTCACAACCTCTGAGGATGCCTGCCATAGATGTGTGCGAAACGTCAGGAGGGAATGCTTCTGGAACATGGCTAAACAGCCCGAAAAACTTACAGCAACCCAGTGATTCTGGCCCTGAAAGCCTTTGACAACACATAGTCATTGGGAAACTAGAGCCATATCTGCTCTAGCGGGATGTTTCTGCAGTTTAATAAACTTTTTCCGCATTTTTATGATAGAACCAATTAGGAAATGACATTGATAACCCAGGAACAAAAATGTGACATACATAAATATATATAAATTTTATATATATATATATATATATATATATATATATATATATATATATATATATATATATATAATAACAACAACAACAACAATATTAGGATATTATATAATATTATATAATAATATAGTATTATAATTCTAATATAATTGTGCTATTCTGTGCCTTTGGGATGATCATTGAGTGGCGTATGGGCATTCCTGCCGCTTACTGACCAGGCTGGAGGTGAACCGGTCCTTCATTTCGCTCAGCATTTCCGCCATGTTCTGGGAGGCCATCTCCACCACGATTCCGTCTGCGGTTCAGAAAGGAAGAAGGGAAGAAGAGAGGCATTTCAGTGCAGGGTGAAGGGGAGATGGCCATCTGTTGGGAGGGCTTTGATGGTGCTTTCCCTGCCTAGCAAAAGGGTTGGATTAAATGGCCCCTGGGGTCCCTTCCAACTATTATGATTCTATAATAATAACAATAGTAAAGGTAAAGGTATTCCCCTGACATTAAATCTAGTTGTGTCCAACTCTGGGACTCTGATGCTCCATTTCTAAGTCAAAGAGCCGGCGTTGTACGTAGACACCTCCAAGGTCATGTGGCCACTGGCATGACTGCATGGAGCACCATTACCTTCCCGCTGGAGCAGTACCTATTGATCTACTCACATTTGCATGTTTTTGAACTGCTAGGTTGGCAGAAGCTGGGGCTAACAGTGGGAGCTCAGCCCACTTCCTGGATTCAAAACTTTCGGTCATCAAGTTTAGCAGTTCAATGGTTTAACCCACTGCGCCGCCAGGGGCTCCATAGTAACAATAACAATAGTAAACTGTAAGTTGCTTCTGGTGTGAGAGAATTTGCCGTCTGCAAGGATATTACCCGCATGTGTTCCCATCCTGTGGGAGGCTTCTTTCATGTCCCTGCATGGGAAGGTGGGGCTGACAGTTGGGAGCTCTCCCTGTCTTGCAAATTTGAACCGCTGGGCACAAGGGTTTATGCTATGGAATTGTGAGCACTATGGCCACCCTGTCCTTTGCTCCCAGCAACAAAATAAGTCCGCTTGCTACCCGGTTTCTACTCAACTAAAGAAAGTCAGAACGCCGTCATGAGACCTTTCTCCGCCCTGGCTGCCCACCGTATTTGAGCATCTCCTGGACGAGGAGGCAGAGGTCCTCCACGACTTCGGGGTCTTCGCGGTGCAGCCGGTAGATCTCCTTCAAGAGGCTCATCCCGCTCCCCGTCGCGTCGGTCAGGATAAAGCGGAATCCTGAGAGGTCTAAGGGAGAGAGTGTTGGGTTTCCTCCCTGGACTGCGCAAGTCTCCAGTCCTCAATGAGTAGCTAGACTTAGATATAGGATTAGAATGAGGGATTCCTCACCTCACATTCCTGCCTTGACTCTTCTTGCTTGCCACTATCTCCTCCCCTTTGAAGACGTAGCAATGGAATTTGTGAGGGATGAGGTAACTTCCTCTTTAAAGGTATCTTTATTGCCCTGGCTTGGCCTTGTGGTGATTCTGTATCGCCCTCTCTCTGCCTTTGTCTCCCTTCCTGTGAGGACGCATTTTGCCTTTCTCCAGGCAAAATGTAGCTGCATGGATACATTTGATAATTTATCCTTTCGCCTTCTTTAGAAGATGAGCTTAGTAAGCTACGAGGGTTGAATGAAAAGTAATGCCTCCAGCTTCGTTACTTGGGTTTGGATGGGAATATTTTAATAAATCAAACGCAGAAATAATCCTTAGAATGTGCTCTTCAACTACTACTTTTCACTTTTCCACATAATCACCAGACAATTGGATACATTTCTGCCAACAATGAGCAAGTTTCCTGAAGCCGTCAAAGAAGAAGTCGACACTCTGTTTCCGCAACCAGTTTCTCACGGTTCTCTTAACTACTATTCAGTTTTCCACATAATCACCAGACAATTGGATACATTTCTGCCAACAATGAGCAAGTTTCCTGAAGCCGTCAAAGAAGAAGTCGACACTGTTTCCGCAACCAGCGTCTCACGGTTCTCTCAACTACTATTCAGTTTTCCATATAATCACCAGATAATTGGATACACTTCTGCCAACGACGAACAAGTTTTCTGAAGCTGTCACTGAAGAAGTCGACACCATGTTTCTGCAACCAGTTCTTTCAACATCTTCATCAGAAGCATAATGATGTCCCCGCAGATCTTCTTTCATTATCGGGAACAGATGGAAGTCAGGTGGTACTAAATCTGGACTGTATGGAGGATGTCATACTGTCTTGAGATCCAGGCTTTGAAGTTCTCTTGTGGGGTGTGTTAATTTCAGGCGTCAGCATCCTGATTACCCATCGTGCACAGATTTTCCGATAGCCAAGCAAAGCAATAATGTGACCCATACGTTCTTGTGAAATGCCAATTATGCTTGAAATTTCTCTCTGAGAGATACGACGATCGTCCTGAATCAATCTGTCAACCTTTTGCTTGTGAAACTCGGTGGTTGCTGTCACAGGACGTCCAACTCTTTGTCACGCAAGTCAGATGTTCCCACCTCAACATCTTTAAACTTACTCGCCCAACAATGCACAGTACTCACATCAACACAATCACCATAAACAGCTTGCATTCTCTGAGGAATCTCCTTTGGGGTGACACCTTCTGATGTCAAGAATTCAATTACTGCACGTTGCTTAAGCCGCATTGACCGACCGTCTTTGCAGGGTTCCATACTTGGCACTTTAACAACACAACCATTCAATGCTAAGGCTTCCCGTCAAAATGGAACTGTAGAGGAGAGTCTACTGAACAAGCCAGTACCTGCCACATACCAGCACTGCCATCTGTTGAGTTACGAAGGTGGAGGCATTACTTTTCATTCAACCGTAGTGGTTAGCTCCAAGACCCTTTTCTATCTAGAATGGATGTCTTTTTACTTCAATAAATATATTTTTAACCTAAAGTTCAATATTCAATAAATATTTTGAACCTAAAGTTCTGTCTGTGTAATCCTGTTCCATCCTGTTAAATGGAAGCTAATCCTGGCTCACCACGCATCAGCTTCTGCTTCTGGCGCTCTGCTGTGTTTTTGGTGGCATCACCCCAACTGAGAGTTATTTTGAGCCTAACAGCTCAAAATAACAAAGGGTTATGGGCCCAGAACGCTTTGGGGAGAGCCACCCTTTCTTCTTCCTTTGCCTCCTCTTCCCATGCCTTCCCCCTTTCCCCTGATACCTGAGGTCCGGAGGAGGGCGGCCAGGGCCAGGCAGGCGTTCTTGGCCAGGATGGGGCGCTCCTTGTGCCGCCGAAGGGCCTCCATCAGCAGCAAGGCGTAAGGGTCGTGGGCCTCTTCCTCCGCAATACCTGCAGCCAGGCATCAGGCAATGGCAATCATGGCTGTTCCCGCATTGGGCAAATAGCAGAATCCCAGAGTTTGAAGAAAGACACCCCCCCCCAAGGCCATCCAGTCCCATCACCTTTCTGCCAGGTGAACCCCATCTGATCCCTCCCGACAGATGGTCATCCAGCCTCATGGGCATTATAAGGGTTCAAGGAGAAATAGGGCTCTAGAGTAAGAAGGGGCACCCCAAGGGGGCCACCCAGTCCAACCCCCTTCTTTCTGCATAAAGGAAGGCACAACCAAAGCCCTCCCAACAGATGGCCATCCAGCCATAGATATGATAGATAGAGATCTATGGATTGATGATTGATATAGGGGCACCCCAAGAGGGCCACCCAGTCCAACCCCTTTCTTTTTGCCATAAAGGAAAAAAAACAATCTGATCTCTCCCAACTGATAGACATCCAGTTACAGATATAATAGATAGGTGGATGGATAGATAGATAGATAGATAGATAGATAGATAGATAGATAGATAGATAGATAGATAGATGGATGCATGGATAGATGCATGGATAGATGCATGGGTAGATGGTAGATGGGTGGGTGGGTGGGTGGATGGATGGATGGATAGATAGACAGATAGATACATGGATAGATGCATGGATAGATGCATGGGTAGATGGTAGATGGGTGTATGGATGGTAGATGGGTGGATGGATGAATGGATGGATAGATAGATAGATAGATAGATAGATAGATAGATAGATAGATAGATGCATAGATAGATGCATGGATAGCTGGACAGTGGATCGATGGATGGATGGATAAATGGATGCATGAATAGATGCATGGATGGATGGATGGATAGATTGACAGATTCGTAGATGGATGGGTAGATAGATGGATGGATGGATGGATGGATGGATGGATGTGTGGATGGATGGATGGATGGATGGATATAGACAGACAGACAGACAGATAGATGGACAGATAGATGGGTAGATAGATGGACAGATTGATGGATGGATAGATAGATATATGTGAATGAGATAGATAGCTGTATATATAATAGATATAGAATCCTAGAGGTGAGAGGAAATATGAAAGGCCCTCCAAGACACCATGAAAGCCTTCCCAACAGATGGCCATTCAGCCATAGATTGATGGCCATAGATATGATAGATATCTGTATATAAAATAGATATAGAATCCCAGAGTTGGAAGGGACCCCATCCAATCCCTCCCGACAGATGCCCACCCAGCCTCATAGGCATTAGGAGAAGAAGGGCTCTAGTCAGAAGGGACCCCCCAGAGACCACCCAGTCCAAACCAATTCCTTCTGCCATAAAGGAAGGCACCCCCAAAGCCCTCCCAACAGATGGCCACAAGCGGAGTCTGCTCACCGTGAAGGGCCAGGGCCCAGAAGGCACAGCAGGCGGCTTCGGCCACTTCGCCGTGCTCCATGTTGCCGTGAAGGACGAGGGCCACGGCCTCCAGGGCCTCCTTCAGTGGGACTGCGGCCGGGTTCGTCACTGGACACACACACAGAGAGGCCTCCTGGTGCAAATGTCTCCCTCTGCTCTCCTCCAATCCCCTTCCTTGTTAAGCTGACCCTTCTGAAGGACACGCCCCTTTTTATGCAGATACCTCCCTGTTCTCCCCTTCTATCCCTTACATTGGGGATGATTTGAATAAAAATGAGCGTGCCCTTTAGAAGGAAGGGGATTGGCATTTGAATAAAAGGGGGCGTGTCTCAGAGAAGGAAGGGGATTGGAGGAGGGAACAGAGAGGCATTTGAATAAAAGGGGGCGTGTCTCCGAGATGGAAGGAGATTGGAGGAGGGAACAGAGAGGCATTTGAATAAAAAGGTTTGTGTCGCTGAGGAGGAAGGGGATTGGAGGAGAGAACAGATACATTTGAATAAAAAGGGGCGTGTCCCCGAGGAGTGTCACTCTAAGTGCAAGCAGGGGATTGGAGGAGAGAAGGGAGTGACAGTCACGCAGAGGAGCCAAGAGGGGAGGGCTTTCTTCCACCAATGCCCCCCACCTGCTTATCAGCGACCTCGGTGAGGACCGCATCCGAGTCCCATACTCACGGCTGGCCATCAGGCTCCAAATGACTCCGCAGCAGGAGAGGCAGACCTCCTTGTTGTGGGCGAAGCGGTGTAGGGCAGACAGCATTTCCGAGAAGACTCCCGCCTCCCGCAGTGCCTCCGCAGCCACCGCTGAGAAAGAAAAGACTTCATTCAGAGAGCGGTGTAACAATATAGGAAAGGAAAAGGGCCGATCTATCAATCTATCCATCTCCCTGGCGACATCTTGCCCCTCTCCATGCTCAGAGGAGGAGAACAAAAGAGGCAGTCCAGAAGCTTCTAGTGCCAGCAGTAGAGTCAATGAGCAATTATTACAGCAACAGAGTCAAGCCTGAAAAGATTATACAAGACCTTATTCAAAGAATTGCATTACTATCTATCGATCTATCGATCTATCGATCTATCGATCTATCTATCTATCTATCTATCTATCTATCTATCCATCCATCCATCCATCCATCAGGTAACATCTTGCCCCTCTCTATGCTCACAGAAGGAGAACAAAAGAGGTAATCCAGACGCTTCTAGTGCCAGCAGTAGAGGCAATGAGCAATTATTACAGGATCAGAGTCAAGCCTGAAAAGATTATACAAGACCTTATTCAAAGAATTGCATTACTATCTATCTATCGATCTATCTATCTATCTATCCATCTCTCAGGTAACATCTTGCCCCTCTTTACGCTCACAGGAGAACAAAAGAGGTAATCCAGAAGCTTCTAGTGCCAGCAGTAGAGGCAATGAGCAATTATTATAGTTGACATCTCCAAGGCCATGTGGCATGACTGCATGGAGCACCATTACCTTCCTGCTGGAGCAGTACTTATTGATCTACTCACATTTGCATGTTTTTGAACTGCTAGGTTGGCAGAAGCTGGGGCTAACAGTGGGAGCTCACCCCCACTCCCTGGATTCAAACCTGTGAGCTTTCAGTCATCAAGTTTAGCAGCTCAGCATCAGAGTCAAGCTTGAAAAGATTATACAATACATTATTCAAAGAAATATATTACTATCTAACTATCCCTCAGGAGACATCTCGCCTCTCTCCATGCTCACAGGAGAAGAGCAAAAGAAGCAGTTCAGCATGAGCTTTGGCAATTATTACAGGAGCAGAGTCGAGCTTGAAAAGCGACAAAAGACTTTATAGGAAAGGAAAGTGCCTATCTATCTATCTATCTATCTATCTATCTATCTATCTATCTATTTCTCTGTCAACGCTTCTAGCGCCAGCAGTAGAGCCATTGGGCTCCAGCAATTCACAAGAGCTTGAAAAGTTATTTATTGAAAGAACTACATGTCAGAGTTTTATATCAATTGAGTCATTTCTTAAGTGAAAAAGTGAGTAAGTATTTGTAAGGACCATGTCCAAGCATTGCATGAAGAGCAACTGTTAAGCCACCTGTGATAGATTAGATGCTACAAATTGGGACTAAGTACTGTGTATTGTAGAGAGAAGAGAATGTAGAGAAGAGACTGGAGAGTATTGAGTAGAGCAAGAGCAAGAAGAGATTGCTGAAGAAGCTGAAGAAAGGTTTGCTGGAGGATTGAGGATTGAAACTATTTTTGTGAGTATTGTATATAAACATTTCTTTATTGAAAAAGAGTTTGTCTTTTGTTGATTGTTCTCCTTGGGCAACGGGGCGCAGCTTCCGGAAAGGGGGTTTGGATGCTTAGAATCAACCCCAACTTTAAAGCAGCGACACTATAGCTGCGACATGGGTTATGGGCCCAGCTGTGCCCGCCGTACCAGCAGTACCAGCAGCCCCGTCTAGGAGACTCTAAAGCTCAGAGTTTCTATAAAGACTGTTTAGTGGTTGTGTTTGTTGAAAGAAAAGATTGGAAGATATGTCTCAAAGTGGAAGTGGTGCTTTGCCACTAGAGAGACTGAATTCTTCCAACTACTCGTCGTGGGCAGTGAAGTTAAAGTATTTTCTCATCAGAGAGAATTTATGGGACATTGTTGAGAATCCTCCAGGAGCAGGGGCAAATGCAGCGGAATTGAGAAACGATGAGAAATGTAAAGCAAACACTATTCTTGCTGTGGAATATAGCCAACTCACGTATCTGAGGAATGCTACAACAGCGAGAGAATGTTGGGAGCATCTGCGGAGTCAAGATAAAATTATCTTGACGAGACGTCTTTATAATTTAAAGTTAAAAAGGCATTTGTCACCCTTGAACTTCCTTGTGTTCGTTTTGGCCCATCCTCTCTCTAATCTGTGAAGATCATTTTGAATTCTGCTCCTGTCTTCCAGAGTATTGGCTCTCCCTCCCCATTTGGTCCTGTCTGCAAACTTGATGATCCTGCCTTCGAATCCTTCATCTAAGCCATTAATGAAGATCCTGAGCAGGAACCTTGCTTGTGGCACTCCACTCGTCACTTCTTTCCAGGATTAAGAGGAAGCCTTGGGAAGAATCATCCTCTGGGTTCGTTTGCTTAACCAATTACAGATTCACTTAACCGTAGTTTTGCCTAGCTCACATTGGACTAGTTTCCTTGCCAGAAGGTCATGGGGGGGCCTTGTCAAAGGAAGGCCTTCCTGAAATTCAGATACGCTCCATCCACATAACAATTGGGTTCAAATATATGGTTTGTTTGATATACCAACTGGACATGAAATAAATTATGGGATCATCTGCATATCCATGTCACCGCTTCCAGTCTCACCCTCCAAGCTTCTAGTGCCAGCAGTAGAGCCATTGAGCTTTGGCCATTTACAGGAGCAGAGCCAAGCTTGAAATGGTATACAAGACTTCCTTCAAAGAACTACATAACTAGATAGGAAAGCTAGAGGGCACTGCTATTCATCTAAGCTCCTAGCTCCTGCCAACCTAGCAGTTCAAAAAATGTAATGTGAGTAGATCAATAGCTACCGCCTCAGCGGGAAGGTAAAAGGCATCCATGTAGCCATGCTGGCAAACACGACCAGGAGGGTCTACGGACAACAGGCTGCTCAGCATGGAAAATGGAACAAAAGCACCTCCCACTGGCCAGAGTTGAGCATTGCCTCCAGACACCGGAGATGGAGAGGGAACCTTTGCCTTTGTTTGCCTATTGTATGTCATTGTTCACTGTATACAAGGCATCGAATGTTTGCCTATATATGTGTCCCCTTGAGGAGATAGAGTGGCATATAAATAAAGTGTATTATTATTATTATCATTACTATTATTACAGTGTTCCCTCACTACTTTGCAGTTCGGTTTTCGCAGACTCACTGTTTGGCGGGTTTTTGCCTCCCAGTTTATGAATGGTTGCTGTTGCCCAGAGCGGCGTTCTAATCCAGACTCCTGGCAACGATGGAGTGTGGAAGGGGATTTCACCCTCCCCCTTGGGAGAGAGGGAGCCAATCAAGAGAGATTGCTAAGCAAAGCAGAGATAGCTAGCCAAAAAAAAAAAAAGGTGTGTGGTGCCTTTAAATCTCTCCTCCCGTCTGCTCACCCTCGGAATGTGAGATATATTGTCCCTACTTTGCGGATTTTCACTTTTCATGGGTGACCCTGGAATGTTACACCCGCGATAAGTGAGGGAACACTGTATTACTATCTCTCAGGAGACATCTTGCTTCTCTCCATGCTCACAGAACAGAAGGGGCAATTCAACAGACCAAACGCTTCCAGTACCCAACAGTAGAGCCATTGAGCTCCAGCTATTCACAAGAGCTTGAAAAGTCATGCCAGACTAATCTGATCTCTTTTTTCGATAGAGTTACAAGCTGGATAGATGCGGGGAATGCCGTGGATGTAGCGTACCTGGATTTCAGTAAGGCCTTCAACAAGGTTCCCCATGACCTTCTGGCAAGGAAACTAGTCCAATGTGGGCTAGGCAAAACTACGGTGAGGTGGATCTGTAATTGGTTAAATGGACGAACCCAGAGGGTGCTCACCAATGCTTCCTCTTCATCCTGGAAAGAAGTGACGAGTGGAGTGCCGCAGGGTTCCTGTCCTGGGCCCGGTCCTGTTCAACATCTTTATTAATGACTTAGATGAAGGGCTAGAAGGCAGAATCATCAAGTTTGCAGACGACACCAAATTGGGAGGGATAGCCAATACTCCAGAGGACAGGAGCAGGATTCAAAACGATCTTGACAGATTAGAGAGATATGGGCCAAAACTAACAAAATGAAGTTCAACAGGGTCAAATGCAAGATACTCCACTTTGGCAGGAAAAACGAAATGCAAAGATACAGAATGGGGGACAATGCCTGGCTTGAGAGCAGTACGTGTGAAAAAGATCTTGGAGTCCTCGTGGACAACAAGTTAAACATGAGCCACAATGTGATGTGGCGGCAAAAAAAGCCAATGGGATTTTGGCCTGCATCAATAGGAGCATAGTGTCTAGATCTAGGGAAGTCATGCTACCCCTCTATTCCGCTTTGGTTAGACCACACCTGGAATATTGTGTCCAATTCTGGGCACCACAATTCAAGAGAGATATTGACAAGCTGGAATGTGTCCAGAGGAGGGCCACTAAAATGATCAAGGTCTGGAGAACAAGCCCTATGAGGAGCGGCTTAAGGAGCTGGGCATGTTTAGCCTGAAGAAGAGAAGGCTGAGAGGAGATATGATAGCCATGTATAAATATGTGAGAGGAAGCCACAGGGAGGAGGGAGCAAGCTTGTTTTCTGCTTCCTTGGAGATTAGGACGCGGAACAATGGCTTCAAACTACAAGAGAGGAGATTCCATCTGAACACAAGGAAGAACTTCCTGACTGTGAGAGCCGTTCAGCAGTGGAACTCTCTGCCCCGGAGTGTGGTGGAGGCTCCTTCTTTGGAAGCTTTTAAACAGAGGCTGGATGGCCATCTATCAGGGGTGATTTGAATGCAATATTCCTGCTTCTTGGCAGAATGGGGTTGGACTGGATAACCCATGAGGTCTCTTCCAACTCTTTCATTATATGACTGTATGAAAAGTTAGAGAATACGTTATTCAAATATTATAGGAAAGGAAAGGGCCGATCTATCTAACTAAGTATCTCTCAGGAGACATCTTCCTCCTCTCCATGCTCACAGGAGGAGGAGAAATGGGGCAGATCAGAAGCTTCTAGTGCCAGCAGTAGAGTCATTGACAGGAGCCTGGAGATAGGGCTGCATCAAGGGAAAGGAAAGCGAGTGTGGCCTGGCTTGGCCTGACTGACCGTTGGTGGACATCATCATGAAGAGGGTGGCAGTGCTCCAGGCCAGGGCCTCGTTGTCCTGGTGGCGCCGGAGGGAGCCCAAGAGGGAGCTCAGGACACTCTTGCAGGACAGCAGCTCCGCTGTCAGGTCCTGCTGCCCCATGGCTGCACAAAAGCAGAGCAGAGGGACATGGCGTCATCTCCCATCATCCCCATCATCATCCCCATTACCCCCAGGCCCAGCTCCCTCTCTCCTTTCCCCCATTGCATTGACTTGTCAGAAAAAACACCATCCTCCTGCAGACCCAGACTGGAAGTAAGGAGGAAGAAAGAGAGGGAAGGAAGGAGGGAGGGAAAAGATAGAAGGAAGATAGGAAGGAAAAGAGAAAGAAGGGAGAAGAAGGAAGGAGAAGGTAGAAAAGGGGGGGAAGGGGGTGAGGAAAAAGGGAAGGAAGGAATGAAGGTGGGAGAAAGAAAGAAATAGAGGCAGAGAAAAAGAAGGAAGGAAGGAAGGAAGGAAGGAGGGAAGGAAAAGAAGAAATGAGGAAGGAAGCGAAGGAGAGAGGAAGACAGGGAGGAGGGAGGGAGAAAAAGAAAAGAACAGGAGAAGAGGGAAGGCAGAAAGGAGGGACAGAGAAAGAAAAGGAAGAAAAGGAAGAAGAAGGGGGAGAAGGAAGGAGGAGGAGAAAAAGGAAGGAGGAAGAAAATAGGAAGGAAGGAGGGAGGGAGAGAAAGGAAGAGAGGAAAGGAGGAGAAAAAAAGAGAAGGAAGAGAAAAGGGAAGGAAGGGAAGAAAAAAGAAGGAGGAAGAAAGGAAAGAGGGAGGGAAGGAAGGAAGGAGAGAAAGAAAAGGAAGGAAGAGAAAAAAGGGAAGGAAGGAAAGGAAGGAGAAGAAAGAAGGAAAGAAAAAAGGAAGGAGGAGAAGAAAGGGAAGAGGAAGGAAAGAATGGAAGAAGAAAGAGTGAGGAGGAAAAGGAGGAGGGAGGAGGAAGGAAGGAAGGAAAGGGAAAGAAAGAAAGGACATAGAAAAAGAGGGAAGGAGGGAGGGAGGAAGAAAAGAAAGGAATGAAGGAAAAAGAGCTTCCCTTTATATAGAAATATAGGAAGGAGAAAAGGAATGAAAGGGAAGGAGAGAAAAATGAAAGGAGGGAGGAAAAAGAGGGAAGGAAAGATTAAGACGGAGGGAGAATGGGAGAAAGAAAAGTAAGTAGGAAAGACTGCAGTGGTTTGAACCTGGGACTGTGGTTCTGGACATACTGTAATAACAATGGTTAATATAATGACAATAATATAAGTAATTATAATAGCAATATAAGTATATATAATAATAATTTAATGTAATAATAAAATTAAATGTAATAAGTAAATATAAAAGCAATATAAATATTAAATATAATAACATTGGTAAATATAATAATATAAATAAAAATAAGAAAATATAATACAAATAAAATTAATAATAATAATAATACTATGTAACAAAATTTGATTTTTTTTTGTTCCTGGTTTGAAAGCATTATTTCTTGTTTAATTGTGCAGTCCTTACTTTGGAAGTAGTTGTTCTACTCCAGAAACTTTGTTGTTTTTGTGGTTGAATTGGTTAACATCCGATGATGAGATATCCATTGAAAAACTAGAGCAAAATGTGCTTATAGCAGGATGGTGTCCCTCCCGCAAAGACAGTTTGTGTAGTTTAATACACTTTCCTCATGCTTTTGTAATAGGACCAATTAGGAAATGGCATTGATAACCCAGGAACAAAAATAATTGGATTATATAGTGTTATGGGTTGCTTTAAAGGTCCAGTCTGTTGACGCGAGACTGAAGGAGGTGATGACATGGGTATGCTGATGATCCCTTGATTGTGTTATTGGCCGGTTGTGGCCAGGGTCGGCTGGTGGGGGTGGGCCTTGCCCTACCTCTGCCAAGGGCCTCCATCAGGAAGGAGAGCCCCGCTAACTGGACCTCGGGGGCCTCCACATGGTCCGCCATGGCCTGGGTCACAGGGTCCAGGAGTCCGACGAAGGCCTCCACACTGACCACTGGAAAGAAACTGCAGCTGCATTACTGACTGACCAGAGGCTGTTGTTTTGGGCCTCTTTAGATCCTCTTTGAAATCCCAGGTTCTGGGCAAAAGTAGGTCGCTACCCTGTTTTCCCTCCCTGAAGATAAGCCCCAACCGAAAAATAAGTCCAAGCCTGACCCTCGTCCTTGGGAAGTTGGATCTGGCCACGGTGGTCCACGCTCTTGTTACATCCCGTTTAGATTACTGCAACGCACTCTACGTGGGGTTGCCTTTGAAGACTGTTCGGAAACTCCAATTAGTCCAGCGGAGGCAGCCAGATTGTTCACCGGAGCGTCATACAGGGAGCATACCACCCCCTGTTGTGTCAGCTCCACTGGCTGCTGATCCAATTCCGAGCACAATTCAAAGTGCTGGTTTTGACCTACAAAACCCTATACGGTTCCGGCCCAGTGTATCTGTCTGAACGGATCTCCCTCTACGTCCCACCTCAGAGTTTAAGATCTTCTGGGGAGGCCCTGCTCTCGCCCCGCCTCTATCACAAGTGAGGTTGGCGGGGACGAGGAGCAGGGCCTTCTCGGTGGTGGCCCCCCACCTGTGGAATTCACTCCCCGGGGAAATTAGATCAGCAACAGCACTCCTTTTCTTTAGGAAAAAACTGAAAACGTGGATTTGGGACCAAGCATTCGGACAATCGGGAAGTTAAAGAAAGGACTTTGACAATGGTCAGGAAATGATTAATGGAATGGAACTATGGAACTCTGAAAGACGAAACGCTGAGCATGAGAATAGTTTTATATGATGTGTTATATACTGATTGTTTTGATTGTTTTAACTGTGATAATTGTTTTAACTATGGTTTTGTACATTATGTGTAATTTGTATAGGCATCGAATTGTGCCTTTTTGTAAGCCGCCCTGAGTCCCCCCTCGGGGGTTGAGAAGGGCGGGGTAAAAGTACCCGAAATAAATAAATAAATAAATAAATAAATATTATTATTATTAGCCACAAGGAGAGGCAGGTAAGAAATAACATTATTATTATTATTATTATTATTATTATTATTATTATACAGATATTATTATTATTAGCCACAAGGAGAGGCAGGTAAGAAATAACATTGTTGAAGGCTTCCTTGGCCGGAATCACTGGGTTGTTGTAGGTTTTCCGGGCTATATGGCCATGTTCTAGAGGCATTTTCTCCTGACGTTTTGCCTGCATCTATGGCAAGCATCCTCAGAGGTAGTGAGGTGACCTCACTACCTCTGAGGATGCTTGCCATAGATGCAGGCAAAACGTCAGGAGAAAATGCCTCTAGAACATGGCCATATAGCCCGGAAAACCTACAACAACCCAAAATAAAATTATTATTATTATTATTATTACCCCATAAACAAGCCCCAGTTCAGATCAGTGTCAACTTAATGCAGGCATTTAGCACTTCCCTTACAACACATTTGGAATTATAAAGATAATAATATTAATACAGTCTCAATTATAAATAAATAATATTATCAACATTATCAATTAATACACAAAATAAAGACTAACAAAAATTATAATTAATTATTTGTAAACCCCGAGGTGAACGCCTTTGGACAAAAAGTAAATGCCTCTCTATGTAAATGAACACTAGTTTTTATCATCAGAGAACAGGCACAATAAGACATCCCTTGAATATAAGCCCTAATTAAATTAATGTAAGGAATTGCCTTATTTTCGGGGAAATATGGCATTTGGTTGCTAGTCTAAATGTTTGGCCACAACAGCAACACAAGCCTACCTTTGGCTTCCTTCAAGAGGCTGATAAGGCGCTCAATGCTCTTCTCTTGGGCCTCCTCTATGTCTTGGTAAGATACCATGAATTCTGCGGAAGGCAAAGGGATGGACTTATCTGTGAAATCCTCCTCATGTAGACAATAAATACCTGCAAGAAACTGGCAGCCATGTCGACACTGTAAACCTTCGTAATCAAGGTGTTGGTACTGGATTTACATGGTACAAGCCAGGTCTAGAGGTGCGACTATTATGCGAGGAACACAGAAATGACAATTTTAGCACCCCAAAAGTGAGGGTATGACTATTATGTGAAGAACACAAAAATGCCAAATTTGGGAACCCAAAAATGCACGTGCGACTATTATGTGAGAAACACAACGATACCAATTTGGGCACCCCAAGAATGAGGGTGCGACTATTACATGAGGAATGCAAAAAATACTAAATTTTGTCACCCAAATGGGGGTGCAACTATTATTTGATGAAATACAAAATAATAATAATAATAATAATAATAATAATAATAATAATAATAATGGCAACCTGAAAGCCATTAGCATCTGGCATCCCGACTCCAGGCCCTATAGAAATGTGTTGGAATTACCTAGCACCGTCTGAATCCCGCCATCAAGGATGACCTCTAGTAACCCCGGAGGGAGGCTCTTCTTGACCTTGACCAGGGGAGACCCAGCAAGGATCAGGGCCTCTCGGACGAAGGGAAGCTCCACCAGCTCCCTGCAGCAGAGAAAGGGCCAGCAGGTTTGGCCACAGTGCACTCTCGCTCTTGCGAGCCCCGTTTCCCCCTCAACCAACCAGAACGGGGGTGGGGTGGACCTACTCTGCAGAAGGTCGCATGGAGGGTTGCCCCTGGAGCATGGCCCTCAGGACTGAGGCCACAGGCTTCTCCTTGCATTTGGTGACCCCCAGAGCCTCCTCCAGGCGGGTGCTGTCCGCACGCAGGCCCTGCAGCAGCGGGAGCAGGTCCCTGCCCTGGAAGGAAGAAAGGAAGTAAGAAGGATTTATCAATCAATCAATCAATCATACTAGAGCTGGAAAGGACCCCAAGTGCTGGCTATTAATCAATCAATCATACAATCCAAGAGTTGGAAGGAACCCCAAGGCCTATCTAATATTTATATAGATCTGTATCTCTCTCTCTCTCTCTCTCTCTATTTATCATACTAGAGTTGGAAGGGACCCAAGGGCTGGCAATCAATCAATCAATCAATCAATCAATCATACAATCCAAGAGTTTGAAGGAATCCCAAGGCCTATCTAATATTTATATAGATCTGTATATCTATCTATCTATCTATCTATCTATCTATCTATCTATCTATCTATCTATCTATCTATCATACTAGAGTTGGAAGGGACCCCAAGGGCTATCTATACCATTATTATTATTATTATTATTATTATTATTATTATCTAAAGCATTTATATTCTGCCCTTCTCACCCCAAAGGGGATTCAGGGCAGAGCACAACATATAAACAGCAAACATTCAATGCCGGGACATAAATATACATACATAAACATGAAAATATCTATCTGTATCTATCTATTATAGAATCCTAGCGTTTGAAGGACCCTCAGGTGCTATCTATATCTATAGTTATTTATTTATTTATTTACTCCATTTGTATACCGCATATATCAGCCTAAAGCGGCGACTCTATGCGGTTTATTTATCTATCATACTAGAGTAGGAAGGGGCCCCAAGGGCTGGCAATCAATCAATCAATCAACCATACAATCCGAGATTTGGAAGGGACCCTAAGGCCTATCTAATATTTATATATATCCGTACATCTGCCTGTCTATCTGTCTATCATACTAGAGTTGGAAGGGACGATGTATGTCTATCTGTCTGTCTATCTATCTATCTATCTATCTATCTATCTATCTATCTATCATATAACGCAAGAGATCGAAGGGACCCCAAGGGCTATCTATACTTATGTTTGTATCTATCTGTATATACAAACTCTATTTATCTATCATAGACTCCTAGAGTTGGAAGAGACCCCAAATGCTATCTATATCTAGCTGCCTGTCTGTTGTAGAATCTGAGAGTTGGAAGCGCTATGTATCTAAACCTGTATCTATCTCTATCTATCTGTCATATTTCTTCCATTGTAAAAGGCCATTGACTGAATGACTGACAGACAGACAGACAGATAGACAGATAGATATGAGCTAGATCAGGCAAGGAGAAACTTTGGCCCTTAGGGATTATGGGAGTTGTAGTCCAAAACACCTCCAGGGAAGGACGAAGTTGGCCCATGCCTAGTGTAGCAACTCCTTTGGCTGAGCTCTTTTTAATATTTCAACAATGGCATTTGGATCTATCACATCTTTTAGATGATGAAAAAGCACTTGATAACTTTTAATGTGTTTTGCTGCCATAGAAGAAGGCGGGTCACGTGTCCAAAGCAGAATCTACGGTAAGCAAAAGTGGCCAAATCTATTAGGAATTGTAGGAGGCATCCCCCGACCCCTCCCGACAGATGAAAGGATGGCTGGCCACCTTGACCCGATTGCATCCGATCATCTGGAGGAGGACGCAGCCGAGAGACCAGATGTCCGCCTTGTCACTGAAGGAGAACGCCACAGTCTCTGGGGCCATCCAGGACTCAAAGTGCGGATCTGAAAGAAGAAGGAACGAGTGAGTGTTCTCTTGCTCTTTAGGGGAAACCAAAACCTCGTAAAGGAGCACGGCCCATTTTGTTGGATAAAAATGGCAATTCTAGTATCAGAAATATACTATTTTATGAAGATGTGGCATATTGATAGCACCTGTCTGTGAATGTCATGATGCAATACCTAAGGTAATGGCTAAGTCATAACCATGTAAGGGTCATTGCAAAGGGGTTGCATCAGTCAGGGTCGCTGCAAAGGGGTTGCATAACCAGGGTCACTGCAAAGGGGTTGCATCAGCTAGTGTCCTTTACTGACGACCTATGAGCAGGTGGCTATATCAGGAGAATGAAAGAATCCATCTTCCTTTTCCTGTGTGGGAATATCCACTGATGTTGTATGTGAAAATCTGATGACTGATTGGGTTGCTGTAAGTTTTTTGGGCTGTATGGCCATGTT
Source organism: Anolis sagrei ordinatus (assembly GCF_025583915.1). Lineage (NCBI taxonomy): Eukaryota > Metazoa > Chordata > Lepidosauria > Squamata > Anolidae > Anolis > Anolis sagrei. The sequence continues at coordinate 24,627,615 of NW_026847882.1, forward strand.
CCAGAAGCATTCTCTCCTGACATTTTGCCTACATCTATGGTAGGCATCCTCAGAGGTTGGGGGGGGGAGGGTCTCATAGGCAAAATGTCAGGAGAGAATGCTTCTGGAACATGGCCCTATAGCCCAAAAACACTTACAGTAACCCAGTGATTCCAGCCATGAAAGCCTTCGACAACATATTGATGACTAATTGTATGCAAGTACAAGGAAAGTGGATCTGTGTATCCTGGTTGTATATTTGTACGATACAGTGTTCCCTCACTACTTCGCTGTTTGCTTTTCGCGGACTCACTGTTTTGCGGTTTTTCAATAAATATGACTTTAAAATATATACCCGTTACCTGTGAGGACCCACACGTGGATTTGGTGGTTGTGGTTGGTTAAAATCATCCCCTCCAATGCCATGTTTCCCAGCACAACCACTGAAAGGCCAAGAAGGTGGCGCAAGCGGGGAAGGAGGAGGGGAGGGGGAGCCGGGCGCGTTAGGAGAAGCCTGCAGGAAGTGTGGCGTGCAAGGGAAGGGGGGAGGGGGGGAAGAGAAGAGGAAAGAGAAGGTGAAGGGTTTGAGTGAGTGAGAGGGGGCGGGGAGTGAGGAGTGAGCTGAAGCAGTACAAATATAGTGTCCCTACTTTGCGGATTTTCACTTATCGCGGGTGGTTCTGGAACGTAATGTCAGAATGCGACAGAAGCTTTGAAGCTTAGAAAAATAGACACTTCGAGACTTCAGTAAAAGCAAACGGATAGCTTTACTGAGTAGAGCAAATATACAGCACACACTCACATTGACACCCAACCAAAAACAAAAAACAAAAACAAAAAAAAAACAAGACAAAACCATTGAAGTAAGAAGGAGGAACGAAATCTTATCTCTGGATCCTCCCTTTGCGTTCCAGGCACACTCAGGGTCACAACTTCACAGTTCATTAGAGGCTTGACTGAGTAACCCTTTCAGAGTCAATACACTCTCTGTCAATGCAATCAGGTTACATTCACAGGCATTGCACAAAATTACATTTAAACGTTCACATTACACTAATCTTACATTAACACGTAACATTCGCGATAAGTGAGGGAACACTGTATATTGCAATAGTGAATATTACAGTGGTGAATATCGGAATATTTTGGATGAAAACCTGAATCTATGAGCAAATCCCACGACAAGCTCACCTTCCTTGACCCGGATCTGCCACTTGGGTTCATCCGTCATGAGGCACTCGGGGGCGAAGTCACAGAGCAGGAAAGAGGGCTCCCCCTCACCAGACAGGAGAATGTTGGACGGCTTGATGTTTCTAAGGGGGAAATTAGCATGACGCCATGTGTCAATCACATCACTGTTTACAATGTCACGAAAGCCATCAGAGTCCATAGAGACATGCCTGGACATTACCTGTGAATAATCTTCTGCTGGTGGAGAAACACCAAGGCGTCCACCATCTGCCCCAGGAAGATCTGAATCACCTACACAGAAACATGATGATGATGATGATGTGTATTAATCAGCAACAGAAAGAGACAGAGAGAAATAATAATAATAATAATAATAATAATAATAATAATAATAATAATATGCATTAATAAGCAACATAAAGCAATGAGCAGAGTAGTAATAATAATATGCATTGATAGGCAACAGGAAGAGATGAACCAAGAGTAAAAATAATATGCATTAACAAGCAACTGAAAGAGAGGAAAAGAGAAATAATAATAATAATAATAATAATAATAATAATATAAAACCGAAAGAGGAAAAGAGAAATAATAATACTAATAATATGAATAATATGAATAATAATAATAATACATAATAAAACTGAACAAGAGGAAAAGAGAAATCATAATAATATAATGGATAATAATAAAAATAATAAAACTGAAAGAGAGGAAAAGAGAAATAATAATAATAATAATATGAATATGAATAAGAATAATAAAAATAATAAAACTGAGAGAGAAGAAAAGAGAAACAACAACAACAACAATTTAAAAAAAGACTCTGGCACAAGCCAGTCAAGGGGGTCCCATTGGTGATGGGCACACTGGGTGCAGTGCCTAAAGACCTTGGCCTGCACTTAAACACAATCGGTGCTAACCAAATCCTCACCTGTCAGCTGCAGAAGGCCACCTTACTGGGATCTGCACGCATTATTCGATGATACATCACATGGTCCTACACTTGGGAAGGGTCCAATGTGTGATCCAATACAAAAGTCAGCAGAGATTGTTTGCTGTGGACTCATCTTGTTGTGTTTCAAATAATAATACAGTAGTAATAATAATAATATGCGTTAATGAGTAACAGAAGGAGATAGAGAAATAATAATAATATGCATTAATGAGCAACTGAAGGAGATAAACAAGGAAGTAGTAATAATAATAAGAAGCATTAATGAACAACAGAAGGAGACAGAGAGAGAAATAATGATAATAATAAGGATGCGTCTATCTTGGAACCAGGTGCCAGACCTTTTTGGGGGCCTTGAGCTGCCGGCACCTCCAGGCCTGGAAGAGGGTGGCCAGGTCGCCTGCCTCCGAGAAGGGCGCCACCAGGCACAGCCACACCGAGGACCTCTGCAAGGGAGGAACAAGATGGGGGAATTACTAGCATTATTCCTGTGGATTGTCAAAGGCTTTCAAGGCCACCAGGCACAGCCCAGAAAACTCACAGCAATCCAAATATTATTATTACTGTTGCACAAGAGTTCTTAAACGCCTTTTTTTTCACCACAAACCGCACTCTGTCCAGGTAATCCAGTAAGTAAACACTTATTCAGAGAAAAGTATAGAAAAAATAAGCAAAACCAGAAAGGAGAACCAAAAAGTTATTTCCAAGATGCCAAGATGCCAAAATCCTATTAATTACAGTCTCCAGAGTCAGTCTACATAAACAAGATAGCATGAATCCAAGACAGGAAACTTATGCCACACGGGAACTAGAAGCGAGAACAACTTAGAAACTTGAATACACGGATTCCAAGACATAGGAACAAAACTGAGAGCTGTTCACCTGAATACAATGTTGCTCTCACAAAGGATTGTACCAGCAGGAACCATTTAAAAATGCTTCAATCCTTCCCATAACATCATTCCGCACACACCTGTTTTTCCTCTCCTTATCTCTAATTTTCTGGGGAAAGCGAGCCTTTTCTGGCCACTTGGGATATAGAGTAGATTAGGGGATAAAAGTTCCAAGTACAGAATCTGTAGCCAGACGAAACAACGTTGGAATTGAATTAAGACACTTGTCCTGAACCTTGTAGCCTTGCCATGGATAGATTCAAGTTATTGCTTATTTGATTTCATTATTCAAGTTTGGAGTTTTACCTTCTGTGTTAGTTATTCATGAACTCTGATGGACTTATGTCCTGGATTATTTGTTCCTGCTCATCTTGCTACCTATTTGGATGTACCTTTTTTTTTTTTTGGAGTGTTTTTACTGTTAATGCTCTTTAATTACGATCAATAAGCTGCTTGCATTTTTACTCAGCTGTGTGGTGTTTTAAAGTCAGAGGGCTTTTTCCTGGCCTGGAGTACAACACTGAGTTACCTGTGTGCCATTACATGAATGCTTATAAATATCACTTGTTCAAAGGGTCGACTTTTAACAAGTCATCTTTTTCTTGAGTAGTGGTTTTCAAAAGGTGATCTCCACATGTTCCTGGAGATTCACATTTGCCAAACCGATGTGACATCATTTTTACCTTTTACAGTAAGGTTATGGTGCACTTATTTCCAATAGGTTATGGAATTTCCAATACTGTCTCCACAATTCCTCTCTCCAAAAAGAGAGGCTCAAAGCGACTCACTGTGCAACCGGCACAATACACCATTACAAGCATTAAAACCCTTCTTCACATTGTTATTATTGGGTTGTTGTCAGTTTTTCGGGCTATATGGCCATGAAAGCCTTTGACAATGCATTGTTATTATTACTATTATTATTATCTTTATTAATACCCATGGAGGACCCACCTTGTTGTCCCAAGAGATGAACATCTCCTTATAGGGCCAGACATGCCGGTGCTGCACCTTCAGCAGAGGAAGCGCCTGTGGGGGACAGCAGCAGAACATTAATAGTAATAGTAACCGTAATCGTGATAATAATAATGGTAATAGAAGGAATGAAAGTAGTAGCAGTAGTAATGGTAGTTATAGTAATGGTAGTGGTAGTAATAGTGGTAATTGTAGTAATAGTAGTACTGGTAGTAATAGTAGTGTTAGTGCTAGTAACGGTAGTAACAGTAATAACAATACTAGTAATAGTAATGACAGTAATAGTAATAACATAATAATAATAATAATAATAATAATAATAATAATAATAATAGATCCCATTCTCAGCTGCTACAAGAAGATTGCGCAGACAGACTACAAGCAGAGGCACAACACCGTTGCTCAGATGATTCATTAGAACTTGTGCCACAAATACCATCTGCCTGGTGGGATCACAAGCCTGAAAATGTTGCAGAGAATGAACTTGTCAAACTACTCTGGGACTTCCGAATTCAGACAGACAGAGTTGGAGCACAACACTCGTGACCTCACGATCGTGTTACAAAACAAAGTATGGATTGTTGATGTTGCAATCCCAGGTGACAGCAGGATTGAAGAAAAAACTGGAAAAGATGGCACGATATGAGGATTTAAAGATTGAACTGCAAAGACTCTGGCACAAGCCAGTAAAGGTGGTCCCAGTGGGGATGGACACACTGGGTGCAGTGCCTCAAGACCTTGGCCTGCACTTAAACACAATCAGCACTGACAAAATTACCATCTGCCAGATGCAAAAGGCCACCTTACTCAGAAGACTGACAGTTGCATTGCATGAATGGTTTATGTTATCTTGTGCCTCTCTTTTGGAGAGAAAAAGCAGGGTACTATTATTATTATTAATAATAATAATAAACACTGTTTCTTTTTAATATTGTTAATATTTATGTAATTCAATCCTAAGACACCTACTTCTCTGAGAGCGTCGTTGGCATGCTTCTCGTCAATGCACTCCACCTGCGCAAAGGATTAATTGGTTTAGTGATTAATAGGTTTTTAATCGGTTTTAAGGGTTTTCACTGTTTATTTTTAACAATATCATTAATATTTAATTCTGTTTTCATGTTGGTATTATTTTGAAACTGTGTTGCATTGGTTACACGGTGAGCTGCCCTGAGTCTCTTTTTTTAACAGAGAAAAAGCAGAATATAAATGATAATAATAATGATGTATCATCATCATCAATATCATAATACTAATAAACACTATTTATTTTTCAATATTACTAATATTTAATTTCTATTTTAATAGGTTTCTGCACTAAATCCCCCCCCCCCCCCCGAATGTCATTCTGGTCTGTTGTTGTTGTTATTATTATTATTATTAAGAATTTGTTTTTTACTAACTTGGGGACCTGGCGATGCCCATTGTTTGTTTTGGCAAGTTTGGTAATATGTCTGGATGCAGGGTGAACTACAACTGTGTTTTTCAGGGGTTTTATTGGTGATGGTCACTCGTTGGCCTGAGAGGTGTCTTGTGTCCAAATTTGGTGTCAATTCGTCCAGTGGTTTTATTATTATTTACTATTATTATCATTATTTTTATAATTCTTGTCAATATTATATATTTATTATTATTCTTTCATTATGATGATTAATAGTAATAATTTATTTTCATCACTATTAACACTTTATTATTTATTTCATTATTATTATTAATAATCTATTGATTTATGGCAAGAACACTTTTCCTCTGGGTGGATCTTCATCTCTACTCTCGTGGCTTGTTCTTGGTCTTGCAGCTCTTCTGATGTCTGAAATAAATAATGAAGTAATAATGAAATAAATACAATCTATTGATTGTATTTATTTCATTATTACTTCATTATTAGTATTTTATTTATTAGTAGTATTATTTTATTTGTTATTTATATTATATTTATTATAATCACTAGCCGTCCCCTGTCACGCGTTGCTGTGGCCGAGTCTGGTGATCTGGAAAATAAAGTAATGAGAAAGTGCTGGTTTTTAATATATGTAATTCCATTATGCTTGTAGGTAAAGCAGTATTTGCTGTTTCTTTGTCAGTGTTGATGTGGAGATTGTTTGGTTTGCCTACTCAGAAACATGCAACATATCATTGTCCTTCTTTAGGGGTCCCTTTCAAATCTAGGATATTATATCTCTCTGTGTGTGAATCATATCTATCTATCTATCTATGGCTGGATGGCTCTTTGTCAGGAGGGCTTTGATTACGTTTTCTTGCACTGGTGAAGGGAGTTGGACTGGATGGCCTTAAGTATTTTCTGTTGGTCATGTGGCTTCTGTTTGGGAAGTTTGTGCCAAATCTGTCATTTGTGGGGATCAAAATGCTCTTTAATTGTAGTGAACTATAAATCCCAGTAACTACAAATCCCAAATGTCAAGGTCTATTTCCTCCAAACTCCAACTGTGTTCATATTTAGGCATATGGAATATTTGTGTCAAGTTTGGTCCAGATCCATCATTGTTTGAGTCCACAATGCTCTCTGGATGTAGGTGAACTACAACTCCCAAACTCAAGGTCAATGTCCACCAAACCCTTCCAGTGTATTCTCTGTGTGTGTATTCTCTGTGTGTATTCTCTATTCCTGCTTCTTGGCAGGGGGTTGGACTGGATGGCCCATGAGGTCTCTTCCAACTCTTTGATTCTATGATTCTATTCTGTTGGTCATGGAAGTCCTATATGCCATGTTTGGTTCAATTCCATCATTGGTGGAGTTCAGAATGCTCTTTGATTGTAGGTGAACTAGAAATCCCAGCAGCTACAACTCCCAGATGTTCAAGCTGGATTTAGAAAGGGCAGAGGAACGAGAGACCAGATTGCCAATATCCGCTGGATAATGGAGAAAGGCAGGGAGTTTCAGAAAAGCATCTATTTTTGCTTCATTGACTATTCTAAAGCCTTTGACTGTGTGGATCATAATAAATTGTGGCAAGTTCTTGGTGGGATGGGCATCCCAAGCCACCTTGTCTCTCTCCTGAGGAATCTGTACAAGGACCAAGTAGCAACAGTCAGAACTGACCACGGAACAACAGACTGGTTCAAGATTGGGAAAGGCGTACAGCAAGGCTGCATACTCTCACCCAACCTTTTTAACTTGTATGCAGAACACATCATGCGATGTGCGGGGCTGGATGAATGCAAAGCTGGGGTGAAAATTGCTGGAAGAAACATTAACAACCTCAGATATGCAGATGACGCCACTCTGATGGCCGAAAGCGAGGAGGAGCTGAGGAGCCTTCTAATCAAGGTGAAAGAAGAAAGCGCAAAAGCCGGGTTGCAGCTAAACATAAAAAAAACCCAAGATTATGTCAACAAGAATGATTGACAACTGGGAAATAGAGGGAGAAAATGTGGAGGCCGTGACAGACTTTGTATTTCTAGGTGCAAAGATTACTGCAGATGCAGACTGTGGCCAGGAAATCAGAAGACGCTTCCTTCTTGGGAGGAGAGCAATGTCCAGTCTCGATAAAATAGTAAAGAGTAGAGACATCAGACTGGCAACAAAGATCCGCCTAGTCAAAGCCATGGTATTCCCTGTAGTCACCTACGGATGTGAGAGCTGGACCTTAGGGAAGGCTGAGCGAAGGAAGATAGATGCTTTTGAGCTGTGGTGTTGGAGGAAAGTTCTGAGAGTGCCTTGGACTGCGAGAAGATCCAACCAGTCCATCCTTCAGGAAATAAAGCCCGACTGCTCACTGGAGGGAAAGATACTAGAGACAAAGTTGAAGTACTTTGGCCACATCATGAGGAGACAGCAAAGCCTAGAGAAGACAATGATGCTGGGGAAAGTAGAAGGTAAAAGGAAGAGGGGCCGACCAAGGGCAAGATGGATGGATGGCATCCTTGAAGTGACTGGACTGACCTTGAAGGAGCTGGGGGTGGTGACGGCCGACAGGGAGCTCTGGCGTGGGCTGGTCCATGAGGTCACGAAGAGTTGGAGATGACTGAACGAATTAACAACAACTCCCAAATGACCAAATCCTAATTTTTTGAGTGATGGTCACTCCTTGTCTTGTGAGACATTTTGTTGCCAAATTTGGTGTGATTTCGTTCATTGGTTCTTTTGTTTTTAAGGAACTCATTATGCACAGAGCATTTTTATATATATATAGATTATTTCATTATCATTATTTAGTTATTAGATTTATTTATTGTTTAATCACTACTATTATTTATTTTAGTTTTATAATTCTCAATATCATATTTATTATTATTCTTTCATTATTATGATGATTAATAATATTTTACATATTCCCATTGCTATTTATTTATTATTATGAATAATAATACGTTATTGATTACAACTATTCCAATATTATTTCATTATTATTATTACTATTTTATTTATGGCTTCTTCTTCTTATTCCTCCATTATGATTAATGTTATGAGGGGAAATATATGTGAACGAGGAGGGTTGTTGCTCTTCTTGTGGTGGTTGTTGCTGTTGACCTTCTTGAGGGCCAGCCTCTCCTTCCGGCCTTCTTCTCCTCCTTCCTTCCGCT